>OZ018321.1:43808602-44171102 GCA_963969495.1 Ceratothoa steindachneri | reverse complement strand
ATGGAAGTAAAATGTTATTTAAATAGGCCAACTATGTTAAGAGAAGAATCGTAGAATCGAGCTTGATATCATCAGTTCCTAATGTAAATCTATCTGAGGGTCAATTTTCTTTTAATCCTGTAATAAGATCGCAAATAAATAAAATAGTAAAATGTCAGCCCTTCAATATGTTTAGGCCTAACCCCCCCTCCCCAGATTAGCTACGAGTAGGGGATTGGGGGGAAAAAGAGGGGATCTTGAGTTATGCTTTTATCTTATATTTTCTGCTCAATGTCAGTTGAAAAAGGGTGTGAGATACACCGAAACTGTTCTGAATTAAATTGTCTTCGGAGAATGTGGTTACTTCCTCATATATATATATATATATATATATATATATATATATGGGTCTGAAAGGGTTAATAACAGCATCTAACACACAGTATTAGGTACGAGATTTCACATGAACATCCTTCTCTTCCTTTGGGTAAATACACTGATTATGGTGTCTATTCTAACATTAATTTCGTTGTGAACAGCAATAAGCACCAGGCCTTTGAGGCGTCCTTGACGCTTGCTATTCCTTAGTACGTCTCGGGTCGTTTTAGGCCCGAAAATGAACGCTCTACCTCCGCGTTTGAGATTGAGAGGGTGATCAGTAGTTGGAGGAGCCTGGCCAGGTTAGGATACATTCGGGTCTTGGTATAGGCAAGAGCATCTCTAACAGAGTCCAACTTGATTATTAAAGAAAAGCATCGCTCTGATTACACCTTGACGAGTCTCAAGGCCTCAATGTCAGCCTCGGAGCCCTTTGCCGCCCCCAGTAAAGCAGCAAATTCTCCGTGGACACAGCTGAACAGATGTTTGATGTTGAAGACAACCTGAATAGTTTCGTCATGAACCGGCTCTTCACTCAGTCAACACTTAGTCAATGAACGTAACATATGTAGGCAGATTCGCGGTTATATTCCTTAGCAGTCTGGTAGGGTTTATCGCTCTCTGCGTTTGCCGACTACATACTCAATGCACAGGAATAGTGTCATGCGACGAGCCGACTCCTGGATGAGCTCTTCTGCCTTCTTGAATACGTCGTGAAAGATGGTCAGTGCACCTTTCTTGGTCTTGTTGAGACACGTCTCCGCGTCACCGATCGTAGACTACGCTGAGACGAGATCAATCGTAAGGGAGTGCATGGCTCGAATCAGCTCCACGGTGTGAGCTAGGACCAGCTCAGTGCCGACGAGGCTAGTCAGAAAGCATGGCTCTCGGGCGGCGATCAGTAGGAGTCACGCCGTCACGTCCGAGTTGCTCTCATGCTCGATGCACGCAATGACTGAATCGTGTTATTATGCGGGACGCTTAATAGAGTCACTTCGCGCTTCGCTATGGGCTAATAAAATGACAAACTTGGAGGGGGGCTTCAGCCACCCAGCCCCACATGGATCCGCGCCTGTAGATGAACCACCGGTGATGACTGGCAGCTAGAAATTCACTGGATGAGTGGGTTGGCTGCTTCAATGGATGTATTAGAATTAATGTCATGCAAGTTGCCGGATTGCACGTCTTGTTGTTCGACTTAAGTGCATGGATATGTGAAACTGAAGGCGTATGAAAATCAGAAACTTAACGAACAGGAACCAGATGTTATTTTGAACTACAGTGATGATGAAAGTGATGAGGAGTATGGTAGTGACTAATGGATTAGTAAACTGAAGGTTGAAACATTGAAAGCGTTACTTCTGTATAATATTAATTATATACGCAATTTCTGTCATGTTCACTACTTTTGATTTGTGTGGATGTAAATATTGAATTTAATTCAGATAATTTCTCATATTAGTATATCAACTCCCTACACAATATGTCTACAAATATTTAAAAAGTTTCATACAGTGTGTAGTGAATTTTTTACTTTTTTTATCTAGTTAGCCAATTAATTTGCATATGTATGTATGCAAATTATGTAGAGAACATTATTGTGAATATTTTGTGTGGTCATTTGTTGCTGTAAGTTGAAATGTGACAATTGATGTTTTCTTTCTCCCAGAAATTTGACAGGAAAGGCACACCTTTTATATTAACTTTAAGTGACAATAGTGACCATTAGGCTACTCATTTCCAAGTGTTATAATGCTTAATCATGATCCTGAGGAATAGGCCTTTTGAAAAAACACCATAAGATTTAGCACGATTTTTTGTACCGGTATTCGGTCCTGGCCATGGACTAAAACGGGAAATAAGAGAACGTAGTTGGTCGTAATGCGCCAAAGCATTTGACAAAGTTTAGCAAAGGGGCCAGCAATACAAGATTATGCAACTGGAACTAAATAAAACACTAGAGAAGATCCTCCGTAACTATGTCATGGAGAGGTATGCCTGTATAAGGATAGGGTCAACTTTAGAGACCAAATTTGCCCTCCAGAAAGGACTCCCCAAAGGGAGATTGCTAAGCCTGACACTATAATCGCTATAAACAGCAAACATCCCAGCTCCAAGGAACCCAACTTGCCTCAACATCTAATATACTGACAACATCAACCAAATAATACAGTGCAAATGGAAGGATGAAAGGATGCAAGCTCGAATGACTGTCACTGAAATTGAAAGCTCGAGTAAGAAACCAAATGGAAAATCCGCACTAATGAAGGAAAATTTAAAATATTCCACATGGGGCGAAACAAAATATCAAGTGTAAATTGTAATAGTGAGAGGTAAAAAATATCCCTACACCATAGAGTACAATGTACTGGGAATGTTAATTACCTCAACCAGCTACAAGAAGCACCTCGTAGTGAGAATTGAAAGAGTGAAACAAGCATTCAGAACTCTAGACATGCTTAAAAACGTTCGGCGGAAAAAAACAAAGTAAAATCGAGCTTGGTATGATAAGAGAAACACCGATTTAGCTCGCATTCAACGTCTGTTCTGCGAGTCAAAAACTCAGAAACTGAATATGCAAAGAGTGCAAAACAAATGAACATATTTAATTACAGGCACCAAAAGAAGGGAAAGAAAATGTACAAAGAGAAACGAAGTTCTAACCAATTAATGAAGTATTAGAACAAAGAGTAGAGAAAATGAAAGAAAAATTAATGAGAAATAAAGACGTTTCGGTAAGAACACTTTTAGAAGAAGATATGATAGCTACCCACAATGCAATATTTCCGAGCTGTCTGAAGAAATTAGAAAGCGACGAGGAAGCAGCCATCTCTGCATGGAAATTGAATCTACAAAAAGGGAATATCCATTAAAACCAACGAAACAAATCAACTGAAGAGTAACCCAATCAAGACAATAAACTGAAATACGAAAATCAGCCAAAATTGATAAAAAATATCCTAATAATGACCAAAAATACCGAACGAAGAATGAAAAACAACCCTAAACATGGCACAAGCGATAAACAAATAGCATAATAACTAACACAATAATGACAAAATACGAGAAAAGATAACCAAAACTACACTAACTACAATCCCTAAAACAGTGCAAGTATAACATACCCATATGCAATTACAACGTATTCATTATTAGCTAGCGTTGCTACCATATATGTTTACTGGGAGGCAGTGAACACAGTCAACGGCCCAGCACACCCTGGGCCTAATACCACCTGCAACCAGCAAGCTTTCGGCCCTCGCACTAGGTAGAGACCTCGCGGTATATAGTACCACTTGGCTAAGTTGTGGTAAGATGACAAAAGTGTGCCAAACAGCCAGAACTGCTGTGGGTAGAAGAGCAAGCTTGGAAATGGGTAGGCGAGTCTTCTAACGAGTAGGGTGGGTGATCACCTATTATTATTATTATTATTATTATTATTATCATTATTATACATCTACGTTAGGTTATCTCAGGATGGCGATGCACTCCACCCAGCCACCATGTTTAGCGAAGCGAACCCGTCACTCCGACGGGCTGCACACCCGCCCGGTTTGAGGGGATAGTCAGAGAAAAAAAGGAATGCTGACAGAGAGCGAGGAAGAAGCCCACCAACAACTTATCCAGGCCCCGTCAAAGAGTTCAATTCCACGCAGTGGCGCGGCGTCCCTTCAGTTCCTATTGGTACCAAGTGCAGGTAGACAAAAGGCTAAGGGGATACTCCTATAATAATAATAATAATAATAATAATAATAAATAATAATAGCGCTTAGAGGGAGCGAAGGAGAAACGCACCAACAACTTTCCCAGGTCCCATCAGAGAGTTCATGTCAAACCAGTGGCAGGAATTCCCTAATTGGCACTCAGGTACCAAGTGTAATAGGATGGATACACAGGGCACCCCCCTGCGGGCTACATCATAAAGACGAGAAATAGAAACTAAAAGGAAAATCTTCTGAAAACTTAAACAAAACAAGAAGAAAACTTCAGAGGCAAAAGCTCCACATCCGAGGCGGAATCACTAACAGAAAACGAAAAGGAAAAGAAAAATAAGAAACAAGGTTGCGTTTATGAGACCCGAGACTTCAAACTCCATGTCTTTGTTTACGAGACCTACCCTTTGCCATAAAGGGCGAAACCATTGGACATAAATAAATGAATATATAATGGGAAATGTAAATGAACCTACGGAACTGACCACGACGAACTGGTAATAAAAAAAGCTACTGGGTGAAAACAGAATTAGAATAGACCCCAGTAAAGTAAAATTACTAAAAAGGGATAAATTCGAACGAAAAACGAACGGAAAATGGAAAAGCATTAAAAACAAATGAGGGAACTAAACCGACTAAAAGCCAGCCAAGAAAAAATAATAAGAAAATGGAACATGCAAGATACAACCTAACAAGGTGTGCTGACCAAAAAGTCACCTGCTCTCACTTATTCTGATTTATGACCTTAAGATATTCAAAATGTTCAATAATTCCCTAAGACAAAATAATTCCCGGAGTAGCCTTGGGATGACTTTGGCAATTATATCATTCGGAAGAGAATGTAAAACAACTTAAATGTTTAAAATTTCGTTAGAATCGGCCGAATAGTTACAGTGTTATTGCAAAAAAAAGCTACACGGTGACCGACCGACATGTGAGATCTAGAGTCACCCATGACTAGACTCGTACACGACTAAAAATTCTACACCTAAATACAGACGGGTAGACAAGTAAAACGATAATATAGGGAATTACATTCAGATAAGTGGAGCGGCTTCGCAGGCACACTTTCGGTATGTGGCCTGCGGCCTATCGGGCTTTGTCAACGCCCATTTGGTCTAATTTTTTTAGTCGCGTGCGACTCTATATCTCACTTTATCGGACGGTCGGTCGGTTCTCGTTTTGCTTTTTTTGTTTTGTTTGGGTAATAACATTGTAACTATTCGGCCGATTCTAACGAAATTTGAAACCCTTATGTTGTTTTACATTCTCTTTCGAGTGATATAATTTTCAAAGTTCTCCCAAGGTTAACCCAGTAATTACTTTATTTCGGCAATAACATCATAGCTATTACACCAATTCTTACGAAATTTGAAACTCTTATGTTGTTTTACATTCTCTTTCGGTTGATATAATTGTCAAGGTCCTCCCAAGTTAGTCCAGGAATTATTGAAAGTTTTGAAGGTTGTAAGGTCATAAATCATAAAAAAAGGAGAGCACGCGACTCTTTGGTCAGCAGACCTTGTTTAAAAAGTTTCCAGTATATATCTCTTAATAATTTACGCTTGGACTATTTTTTTCACATCGATGCTTATTTTCTTGGCCTAAAGGCCAGAAAAAAAACAATTCTCAGGTTCTTTTTTTTTTATCCATCTAAATTTGCTCCAATATTTTCAATTGCTTTACTCATTTTTAAGGTCCAGTAGCTATTTCCTCTTGATAAATATTAAAATTGAAAATCTATTTTGGAAATAACGTTGATAAAACTTTCGAATATTAAAAAAAGAAACAGCTAAATTTAAATAAATTTTCTGAACTTCACCATTCTGTTTTTTTTTCAAACTCTAAAGTAACTCTTAAAAAGAACTTGGATAAAACCTAAAATATGCCTAGGTTTTAACCAAGTTAAGAGAAAAAAATATTTATTATTATTCAACACATCCCCAAAATCCCGCTCTTAAAATATTATGTTATGGATAACTAGAACTTGACGTAATCACCCTCTCAGAACACAGAGTAAAAGACAACGAAACACTGAAAATAAACAATTACAACATAATAGCAAAGAACTCTACAGGAGAAAGGTACGACGGTGTTGCAATTGCAATAGGAAAGGGAATAAAGTTTGTGGAGGAGGGATACAGCGCTGTGACAATAGAAATGGAATACACTCCACTCACGATAACAGCAGTATATCAACCTCGATCGTACATTCCATACACTCATGATGGAAAATTTTAACAGAAGAAACTCATCATCTAACTAAATGATCTAAATGCAAGATTGCAAAAATCTTGATATCTATCAAGGAATAATGCTAGACAGAATACGGAACTAATCTTGGACTGAAATATCCTCAGGAGAGTAGGCCCAGACTATCCTACATACGTCAACAGAAAAAAACAGCTACTAGACCAAGCATAGTGCTAACAAACAACCGAATGCCGTAAAATATGTTCATGGAGCCATTTCCTGTCCCATGTAGCAATCACATGGGAATAATGGTAACCATCAACCAGAAATTAATACAGGTCCAAATGCGACCCAGGAAATCATACAGAAAGGCAAACTAGGAAGCATATCAAGCAATGTTAGAGAGATACACCCAATCATCACTGGACGGAGAGAACCAGAAGAACTGGATAAGTAATTGGAGTCTCTGATAGAAAACATAATTGAGGCTGACGAAAATTATGTACTAAAGATCACGCACAAAACACTACCCCATTCAAGATGGACATATGAAATGAAGAGAAAATAAAAAGTATAACGAAAAAATAGTCAGAAATAAAAAGAAGAAGTTTTAATTAACAAAAAATGATAGAACTGAGCAGACTAAAAAGAGACATGGTCTTCCTTAGATAAGAACAACAAGAAGACTAATGGAAGGCAATTGATAAAGAAGGTGGAAAATACAGAAAACCCACGCAAAGCAAGGGAAACAATCAACAGGATAAAAGGTAGACGACTCAGACAACAAATATACATAGATCCGAAATGAAAAAGAAGAATGCCTGCGAAATAACGAGCTAACAGCAAAGAAGTTCAAGGAACAGTGGAAATAAATGTACACTAATAGAAGAACAAAACAGCGAAGGATTCGACAGGCAAACGGAAGAAAGAGTATACGAGTACATACGTACAAATAAACAGAGGATTACACCGGTGGCAAAAGTGGACATATCCACATATGAGATCGAGGGTATAGGAACAATAATTACCGAACAAGAGGTAAACAGTGCCATTTGCTCTTTAACAGAAAACAATAGGTAAAATATGCGTAAACAAACATTATTATGAAAAAGCCCTCGGAAACATACTAAAGGATTCTCAGATAAATTTAAAATAGCAAAGATGGTCTTCCTTATCAAACAAGGAAAGCCACCAACACAAATCGCAAGATATCGATCGGCCAATAACACTGCTAAATTTTCTGGGTAAAGTTATCTAGAAAATACTAGATAGAAGACTGGTAGAATTCTTAGAAAAAGGGGGAAAATATAAGAAACAACAATATGGGTTACGAAAAAACAGATTCCACAATGGCATTGGTTTTTATAACGGAAGAATATCTAAAGCCAAGGCGGAACACGGGTATGTGGACGTGGTCCTCCTAGATGTCGAGAAAACCTTCGACGAGATATGGGCCGAAGGACTTAACTATAAGATATTACAACTAGATCCCGGCATCGAAATGGAAAGGATACTATCAGACTATATTAGTAATAGAAAAACCTACATTTCCATCAAAACACACCAAGGAATCCCCTTCCACCTTCAGATGGGGATACCCCAAGGTGTTGTTAAGCCACACGCTCTGCTCAGTATACCCGGCTGATTTATCGCTCCCCCAAACACCGGGATGCATGAATTATACGATATGCCAATGACACTAACCAAATCATTTCGACATCCCTCAACAACCCTAGATGGCAAGCTAGTACAACAATTATGTAAATAATTAATATATATAACTATGAAAAAAAAGGAAAGTAAGACAAACACACAAATTTAAGATAGTTCCTATAGTGAGAAATAAAAAAAGGTACAATAAATGTTGAAGGAAGAAACTGCGAATATACAACAGAAGGAAACATGCTGAGATTACACATTGGAACATGAGGATAGCACGCACAAACAAAGGCTAGAACGGCAAAAGCAAAACAAGGACTGCGGCTAATCTACCACCTACGAAAACTGAACCAGAAACGGAAGAGGACCTTATGCAAGGCATTCGTAGATACAGTACTGGTATACCCACCAATTCCAATCCATGCAACATCTAAAACGAACAAAAAGAAACTACAAAGAATACATAACAAATCCACGTACATCATCGCGAACTTCAGAAGAAGAGAAAAAAACAAAAAACATCAGAAGACCAATCCAGACGGCGGGCATAGGCCCAATCAATATTTCCCTAGAGCAGTGGTTCACAAACTTTGTCAGCTTGTTACCCAATTTAACATGCCACATTAACCATGTTACCCCTTTCACAAAATGTTGTCAACATATATATATATATATATATATATATATATATATATATAGCTAAATTAAAATACTAGAGATATTTTCTTTTATTTATTTGTATTTGGACATTGTGCATCTCTAATGACTATTGACAAAGATGTCAAGAACATCAGTGAAATGGATGGAGTCGGATGCTTGAAGCTAGTTGAGGAATTCTTGGATTCGTGGTTAAAAGTGCCAGCCTGGCATCGTTTGCAACATTCAAGGGAATCCTCTTTTTGTTTTCATCCCCAACACAGTTGAGAACCCTTTCTCGCAGAGAAACGTTGTTGAGAATGATACTAACAACTTCAAGGCTCTCTTGGACAGAGTTGGCGGGTCGGCTAGTCGTGAAATCCAAAAGGAATCTGCCTTTTGGTTTTGGAATTCGATTTTCAAGGTTTTATTGGCTCACATTGTGATCCACTCCTCCTTTGCAGGAAAATCATCATCGTGGCTTCATCAGATACAGAGAAGGGATAAATGATCCACTGAAGCCTAGCTGTTTCATGGTCACTCTCTGGAAAGTAGCGATGCATGCTTGTTTTAAGCCCCTTCAAATGGTCACTCATCTCTTTGTTGATGGTCTGTTGAAGTGATCCAGTATCATGACTATCCTCCTTAACAAACTGGTCTAAAAGTGGGGAACTGGGTGATCATTCCTTTCTCCAAGCGCCGAATCCAGAGTCTCGGTTTCCCTAGAGATGCAGCCACAGTTTGATAGGCATCAATGACAGTCGTGTTTCGGCCATGGGGTTGCAGATTACCACTGTTCAGCTCCGCAAATATGTCAGCCAAGTAACACAGTCGAGCAAGCCACTCCTTATCAGTGAACTTGGTAACAAAATGAGATCCTTTTTGTTCCAGGAATTCCGGGAACAAGCTCGAGGCCTACTTCCATGGGAAAACAAATACAAAGAGACATTTTCTGATACAAAAATTTGGCACAGCCTCTATAGAGATGCCCACCACTGTTTCGTTTTTAAAATGTTAATTTCTTTAATAAAAAAACCTTTATAATGCAAAATATATACCATACTCAATCATTTTAAATTTTACTAAGGCCTGTGATTATTTTGTGTCTCAAGGAAATTCCCTTTTGTGAATTAATTTCAAAAGCATGGTGTCACAGGGTAAGGGGGGAAGAAAGGGGGATGAGGAGGAAGAAAGGGGGGAATAGCCGTTGCGTGATAAAAAAGAAGATGACTCGGTAACTGATATCGCTAGCCTACATCTGCCTACCAAATCTTACAATTCACAACACTTAATATAACATGATTTTCGTATCATGACACAAAGACTAAGTTACTCGTAACATTAATCCTAGCGCCAGGTACCGCAATGTTGTGTTCTTGATTTTCAGAATTCTTTTTTTCCTGTCAACTCTCCATTACCCCCGAAAAATTGTTAAATTACCCACAGGGGCAATTTACCCCCGTTTGGGAACCATTCCCCTAGATAAAAGGGGGAAAAGGAGAACAAAATACGAAAAGCACGTAGAAACAAGTGAAAAAGTAAAAAAAAAGATGAGCAATACAAACTAAGCCTGTTTCCAAGCAATAGGCTACACCTGCGGCAATCGGAACAACCATTTCTAAATTAAAAAAAAATGAAAAACAAAAATTAAGTATAAAATAAGATAAAACCGAGCAAATGGAGAAGGCAAAGGAATGAATGCTGGAAATAACCATAACCATAGAATAAAGCAAAAATAAAACAGACTTAGAATGAACCACACCTGAAAAGGTACAATGGAAAAACGAAACATAACCAAGGCGATCTAAACCCAAAATAAAATCCAAGTAAAAACTGAAGACAAAAAACCAACGAATTAGGTTGGAACGAAAATAACATCCGATTTTCTAGAATAAAGTTTTAGATAATATTTATTAAAGTAGTGCCTTTTGTTATCGTTTAGGAATGCTACAATGAGTAATTTATACTTTTTTCTTCCAGATTATAAAAAAATATTGGTCATAATCTTTTTCGGTAGTCACCCCTATGTTTGCCCCATCTAAAGATCACATTAGACATGATTTACAGTATAAGTTTCATACAAATGTCACTGCAAGTACAGTGGTAAAATCCATTCAGAGCACTTATGGGAAAGATTCAAAATAAAAGAAGTTACAGGAGGTGGTTTTCCCGTTTCCGAAGTGGGGATTTCAGTCTAAAAAATGGACCAAAAAAGGTCGTCTAAAAGAACTTGATTCCAAAGATGTAGAAGCTGTTGCTACAGCAAATCCTGCTACAACTTCTAGGGAACTCGAAGAACAATGTAACACAGCACATACGACTGTCCGCACGAACTTTGCACGGCGAATCTGCAACAGTGTTGCTCGCTGTGAATTATTGGTTTCACGACAACTTCAGACACTATTTTGGGGCAAGCTTGTTAGTGGTGATGATGAGTGGATCCTTTACCATAACGTTAAACGCTGCCGTTCGTGGATCAGTCGAGGAAGCGGAATTTCTTAACAACCAAGAGGAGTACTTCATCTAAAAGGTTCATGTTGAGTGTATGGCGGAATGAAGAAATTTTCCATTAGGAATTGTTAAAAACAACTAAGGAATTAATGATAATCTCTACCGCAATACTTCGTCGTTTGAAAGCCACTTTGGGCAAAAAGCGACCCCCTTTAGTCAACAGAAGGGGGTGGCATTCTATATCAGGACAATGCCCGTCCTTACACAGCTCGAATGCCCAAAGATCTCTTGGAGGAGCTCTGTTGGGAAATATTACTTCATCCTCCATATTCTCCTGACCATGCTCCTTCTGATCATTATATGTTAAGGGGATTAGAGAACCATTTGGATAGTCTCAGATTAACATCGAGAGAAGAGGGTGAAAACAAGCTGGATTCATATTTTGCATCAAAACCTAAATAATTTTACAAGCGTGGCATTTATAAACTTGTTGACAGATGATGGAATGAGATTCTAAGAAGCAATGGAGGTTATGTTTATGATTAAATATTTCCATAGTCCTATTTTTTAAATTTTTTAATATATTAGCCAGTATCCTGGCAAAATACTCTCTCCGACTATAAAATCTCCCCCCTACTAAAACTAATATGGTTCTCTATAAACTCTATCAATCTCTCTCATACTTATCGCACCTATTCCACATTTTCGCCTACGGCACTCTCACATTTTGACAACTTGTCATTTTCATCACTTTTTTTTGTCCAGTGAACAGAGACAGGAATTGGAATGGCTCAAATATTTATTTTATATAGCTAAAGTAATACACTACCTCAGAGGCATAAATCCTAGTTGATCAAATACATTCGTAGTGCAGAAGACTCGTATTGAATACCTCTCAACTAATCCATCCTAGAAATAGAGCTAGGAGTTTGGGCAAAGTCACTGCAACAGTAGCCAGTGACCTAACACAGGCTAATCATCCTTTGCAAACTCCTTCACTGGGGAAGCCTTTCATGTTTTAGATTTATGCAACCATTTAGGAAGCTTTTAACTTTCACGCACATGGAAGACGCGCCACTTATAAATGAGGAATTGGAAAACGAGGAATCTCTAGAAGTGATCATACCTCGAATATTTATGGTCAACTTGGATTGTATGGTCTTTCTTAATATGAAAATATTTTTATTGCTCTCTTAGATGCAGGGAATGTTCCCTACTCCTGTACACGAAATCCGGAAATACTTAATGGCATTTAACCTGCCATTCCAGACTATATCGGCCGGGCGGGCGGGCGGGCTTTAAAGTTCTGAAATGTCTTCCTGTGCCCTACGGCTTAGCCAAGTAGCACCGCCTCTCCGATTTCAGTGAAGTTAAGCTACACCGGATGTAGTTTATGCATAGGAGCCCCAATTCATGTCGACTTCAGGGTGACTGGTCATACACTGTAGCGCCCCTTAGTTCGGATCCCACGTTAAACTGTAGCTCTCCACTGAGAAATATAAAGCCTCTAAACGATTGCAGATCGGTGGTAAAACCCTACAGCATTATTTTTTTCCCTCCGAGTCCCTAGCACAGCTTAGGCGGGAAACTTCCCTATTCTTGGAATGGATATAATCAGAGAGCACCGGGGCGTTTTTCCTGAGTCCCTTTATGAGAAGGAAAAAAATATTTGTGCTTTTCGGATAAAATTTTCGGCGCCTCATAGTGTAACTGTAACTGTATATATATATATATATATATATATATATATATATATATATATATATATATATATATATATATATATATATATATATATATATATATAAAATTTAGATTTTGTCTAACGGGTATTTTAAGAAACTCGTTTTGGGGTTGTGGTTTCCATTATATATTCCTGCCCAAGCTTGTTTCCGTTTGTCTATAAGGATTTCTCCCCGCTCGTTTACTTACTGTTATCATAGTATTATTACTCGTTGCAGAATGTGTAGAGATTCAGGAGAGTTGTGCGTCTGCTCAGTTCCTAAACGTCAAAATTCTTTACTTGGGTTATGTATCATTCACACGTTTTCACTTCTCTTAATTTACCGCCTTTTTGCGACTTTTCAAAAAATTGAGGACACTTTAAAAAAAATCTATATGAAAAAAAAGGTCTCAGTAGAGACGAGCTGCTTGTTGTTACAACGGATACGCACCACTCTGATTTGTTGGGTTGTGTACTTGTTATAATTAGGTGTTTACATCAACGTCGATTTTAAAACATTCTACACCCCCTAAAAGGCCAAAAGGAATGAAGGATTTAAAAATAAATCTTTTTCGTGTTGCCAAGGAAAAACATATAAAAATACCCTAGGTTTCCTTTGTCAAAGACAAATAAAAATAGTATATATGCATAATAATAATAATAATAAATTTATTATAATGCGCTCTTCAAGGCCGGAGGTCTTCACAGAGCGCACGTTCGGCTGTGAGCTAAGATCAGGTGAGTGAGTAGGCAATCCTGAACAGATGCGTTTTCAGGAGTCGCTTGAAAGTGGTAAGTGAGGCAGCAGATCTAACTACGGCTGGGAGAGCATTCCAAAGCTTGGGGGCACATACTGAAAAAGAGCGGTCGCCCATTAAACAGAGGGACGAGCGAGGAGTATTCAGGAGAGAAGCGTGAGATGACCGAAGGGCCCGAGGGGCGAGACGTTAGGAAAGAGCAGAGGAAAGGTAGGTCGGGCCTTTTGGTGAAGGACCTTGAAAATGAAGAGAAGAATCTTGAAATGAGAACGATATCTGACAGGTAACCAATGCAGTTCCTGAAGCAGGTGCTTAGAAGGAAAGAAGCGAGAGCGAAGGAGGAGTAGTCGGACAGCGTAGTTCTGGACTAGCTGAAGGGGACGTAGAGAGGAAGATGGTAGATTTACAAGAAGAGAGTTACAGTAATGAAGGCGGGAGGTAATGAAGGCGTGGACAGGAGTCACAAGACTTTGGCGATCGAAGTGAGAGCGAATGCGGGAAAAGTTACGGAGGAAACAAAGGGAAGATTTACTAATATTGTGGATGTGGGGCTTGAAGGAGAGATGCTCATCAAACACAATGCCCAGATTTCTAACAGAGTCAGAAAAAGCGAAAGAATTTCAACCCAGAGGGAGGGAGGGAAAGAGGGATTTAATTTGTATACTAGAGCGGGGTACCAACCAAAAGAACTTCAGTTTGGGAGTGGTTAAGTTTGAAGAAAGTTAGCCGATAGCCAGTCCGAGACGGAAGAATAGGCAGATAGAAGGACAGAGATTGAGTAGGCAATGGTCGAGGGGAAAGAGGAAATAAAGATTTGAGTGTCATCAGTATAGAGGTGGAAGGATAGACCGAGATTACGTAGGAAGGAGCTAAGAGGGAATAAGTAGATACGAAACAGGAGAGGGCCGAGGACAGAGCCTTAGGGGACACCAAAGCGAATGGGAGTGGGGCCAGAGGAGACATCATCAGTCACTACGGGTTGGGTGCGAGACGAAAGGTAAGAGCGGAACCAATCAAGAGCAACGCCAGAAATGCCAAGGAAAGAGTGGAGGCGATCAAGCAAGACGGAATAGTCAATAGTATCAAAGGCAGAGGAGAGGTCAAGTAGAATGAGGATGGAGGCACAACCCGGTCAGCAGCTCTACATAAGCAATCAGTAACATTGAGTAGAGCGGTTTCGGTAGAGTGCCCAGCTTTAAAACCTGATTGGTAGGTCTCATCAGTATTACAGGCAGCGATGTGGGAATTTGTGCGCGAAACAACTACTCTCTCAAGGACCTTGGAGAGGATTGGAAGTTGCGAGATCGGGCGATAGCTAGCTGGGTAGGAAGGGTTAAGATTCGGCTTTTTAAGGATTGGACGGATTTGGGCACATTTGAAGGAAGAAGGGACAACACCAGTGTCAAAGGAGGTATTGAACAAGTGGAGGAACATTGGGAGTATAACGGGAAATATTTTGATTAATAGCTTGGGGGGGGAAGGCGAGTCACGAGGGGAGCCAGATTTTTTTTTAGCACGAAAGTAAGTCAGACAGCTCAGAGACGATCACGGCAGGAAATACGTTGAGCGGCCGGTGTGGGTGGGGGGGAAGGGTAGATCAGGGAGAATGTGAGAGGCCTGGTCAGGCAATCGCGGGAGGGAGGCACGAAGGTTGATGACCTTATCAGCGAAGAATTTCGAGAGGATGATGGGATTGATGGGGGAGGGGACTTGGTGTGAGGAAGTAAGAGAAGAGAGCAGGCGGAAAACGGCATGGGGATCATTCTTATTGTCGGCTAGCAATTTACGCGAATGGGCTTCACGAGCAGATTTCAGTTTAGCCAAGTAGAGAGATGTCACAAGACGGTAAGTGAGCGAAAGAGCAGTTGTATCTTGCCCACGAGAGCGAGCTTTACGAAGAGCTCTATCATGGGCACGTAAAGACTGTCTCGAGCGTAGGAGTTCCAGCAAGTACCATGGGGCGCTGTTATGGCGAGAGGACGAATGGGGTAATAATGGGAGAGTGGGCATTAAGGCAAGTTAGGAGGGATTGCTCCAAGGAAGAGAGGATTTGGTCAGGGGAGGCGAGAGCGTCGGGAGGGGGTAAATTAGAGGCAACATTATTAAGGAGGGTTGGTATGTCAATGGAGGCTAGCCGTCGACAAGGTTTTGGGATGAAAGGAGGCCGAGAGGGCAAATAAGTGGGGGTTTAGACGTTAAAATTAATAAGGTAATGTTCAGAAATAGCATTAGACAGGATAGAAGTGGTCAAGTTGGAAATTACAAAGTCTAAAATGTTACCATGGCAGTGTGTTGGGGAAGAGACGTGTTGAGTAAGGGAGAAGAGGTCAAGGATCTCAAGGAAGGCATGTAGCTTAGGGTTAGTGACAGGGAGGTTGAAGTCTTCCATGATGAGAAGATGACCCGAAGGGGAGAGACTAGCAAGAAGGTTACTAAATTCGCCAAGAAAAAGATCAAAGGAGGAGCTGGGGGCGCGGTAGAACACAATAGTTGTTAGAGAGGGAACAAAATTAGAGAAAGAGATAAGGACCTCAAAAGAAAGAAGAGGAGGGGGGGGGAGGGTATTCCCCCGTATGACATGATTTTTCATATGGTTGAATCTGGGCTCGGTGTCAAACAAAAAACCTAGATCCGCCCATGTGCAAACTTCTCTTCATTTGGTTTGAGCTCCCTATAACTTCAAAAACAGAGAAGGGACCTCTTGTCCCGGCTGGTACCCCTTTGATAGCGAGGACCTTCTCCATCTCGGAGAAGAATCTTGCTGAGGCTGGTCCATCATGCCTAGGGGCTTCTTCAGCCATGGGAAGAAGCGGGTTCATTCCTCACACTCCTCTCCCACAAAAGAAAAGGAACAGGAAGACAAAGATAACTATAGGTTCCTTTCCATTCGCAGGGGCTCATGGAAGAGACAGTTCCGGTGCCGTTTCGGTGTGCGACCAGGCTAAGATAGGGGAGGGGTGCATAAAACAACTCCAAAGTCACGAGTCCTCCGCGAATCCTTGATTACATCAGGGACCCTCATTGTGAGACTATTTGGCTTTTTCTAGCCCAATGGCTTAAAACGCTTTCTGTTGGCAGCCTGTTGGCAAAAGGCAATATGATCCATCAGATAAAAGCATTAGCTAGCTTGATTGGTAAAGAGCTGAAAATGTCTCTTTTTTTCGGACTTGGCGTCTTAAGGAAAATGCATCAGATCCCTCCGTAGTGCTCATGATTAGTACCTCTTGGACACCTAATGGCACACCGGTGAATGTGACGCGCACTCTAACATGAACTTCGTGAAAGGAGTAGTGGTCTATACGAGGGAACTCATGGAGCATGGAACGGTCAACGTCAAACTTGGTATGCGAAACCCGGGGGAGGGGCCTCGAGACCTACCCCTACACTCTTCGTAACATTCTACCGTGACAGGCTCTCTGTGTCGGTGCGTGCTGATGGATATTGCTACCGCCTGGAGGCATTTCTACCACTGCCAAAGTCTGTGTAAGTTGCTCCAAAGCCGTACAGTATAAGTATGTATTGTGTATGACCAAGTGCATCAAATGCGGAGAGCGGCACCTTGCTTCTTCGAAGCAATGCGCTGCGTATCTCGTGGAGAAGAAAATCGTAGCCGTTCAGACTACGCATCGTCTCTCAGTTCGCGAGGCTAAAAACGTGGTACTGGCGCACCCGGCGCTGTCTTGGAGGTCTTATGCCTCAATTTTTTAAAATAAACCCTCTACTCCTGGCCCCTCCAGGCCTACGATAAAGGTGTATCCGCGCCAATTCGGAACCCTTCTGCGAGTTATACTCAGCCCGAGCGGTTCCCTGGTAGTAGTGGCGCTACAAAGAGTTCACACCCACCTTAGGCTAGAACCAGGGCTCCACCCTTCCCACAGCGTGACCGTTTGCTGTATGGTGAAACAGCCGTACGCCTCTACCGAGTAGTTTGACTCACAGGAGGCAACACACCTGAAGTTGGTCGTGATGCCGTCTTCCAGGTTCTTAAAGCTGCTCTCTAAAGGGAGAACAGCGCCAAAGGAGTTTAGGTTCATAAGCTTCCCCAAGGCTAGACTAGGTGGCTAGAAGACTATGGATCCTCCAAAGGAGGGAACCCCTCCTTCGAAGCCACTTCGCCCGCCGAAGGTTTCGAGACGGATGGAGGAAAAAACTCGCATACGGGAAGCGTAGTACAGCCTTCTCCGTGATTAATTTCTCTTCGAAGAGGACCCCTACATCTCCTCCGAGCTTTGCCTGGTGAGTATATTCCTTCAATGGAATTGCCGCAGACTCTGGATCAGCTAGGAAAAGATACGGTGGTTCGTATCCTTTCATTTCCCGTTAGCTACCTTTGTGAAGGAGTTCACACTAGGTGCTATCCCCCTGCCCACCATCCCAGGGAATAATAGTTTTGCGACCCCCACCACCACGGAATGTGTGCCGAGCGGGAGGATGCGCCATTTTTCACCCGGCATGATATTTTCATTCTTCTCTTTGCTTTAGATACCTCCTTTCACGCATTAGCAATGCTGCTGCACCCGGATGGGAGTTATAGTTTATTTTAGCGTACATTCCACCGTCACCGACCTCACGGGAGACTTACGCGGAATAGTGGCATGGTTGCCGAGGCCCTTTCTACTGCTCGGGGATTTGAACGTTAGACAGTCCCCCAGGGGACACTGCTTGATCAATCCTATAGGTCAGGTCCTTGCCGACCTGACCGACGAGCTGCTGGAGACAGGTGTCTGAAATGTGGATGATTTTACGCTTCACTTCCAAAGTACCGCTTCATTCCTTCCTATAACGTCTGACCATTTTGCAAACCAACCCCTTCCGAGGTGGTCAGTCAAGTGTGAGAAGCGTTGTGCCTACATGTGCCGCCCGAACGATTCCACTGTCAGTGAGTTTCGTCGAGCTAAGTATGTTTTGAAGCACACCCGCGGATCTTCCTGGCAGGCATACAGATCTTAACTTAACGGAAGATCCATCTGGCAGAGGTGTGGAAGCGAGTCAAATGGATTTGTGGCAATTCTCGCTGGAGAATGGGACCAAAATCTAGGATCTCGCGTGTATGGAGGAGTCCTTCGCGACCGCCTTCTCCGGATTCTCTACCCGAGATGCTGCTCCACCAACATTAAATGCAAATCGTGACATCCTAAGAGCCGCCGACTGGTCTTTACCTCCAGCCTCGAAGAAACTTTAAGCGACATATTTACATTGAGTGATATGAATTTCGTACTCGCTTCATGCGCGGACTCAGCACCTGGTCTAGACGATGTCCCGTATACCATGCTTCGACACCTGGGTGAGCAAAGCAGGCCTTTATGTTAGATTTATTCAACAGAATCTGGAAGGAGGGTATTCTCACAGATTCCTGGAGAATGGCTACTGTGCTCGCATTTCACAAATCTTGGAGGGATCACTCTGCCCCGGCCGGTTTCCGCCCAATCTCTCTCAACTCCGGCGCATGCGAGTTGATGGACAAATTGGTAAATGTTCATGGAATGCGGAGGCCACCTGTCTTCCAAACAGTTCGGCTTCCACAAGTTCCACTCCAAGTCGGATACTCTGCTCTGACTGGAAAAATGCCGTCTGCGAAGCCTTTCTTCGTAGACAGCACTGCTCCAACCTATTTTTAGATATGGAGAAGCTATATGATACTCCATGGCGATACGGTATCATGAAGATTCTCCACACGATGAGGCGAGGGGGATGCATCAAAATATTAATATCTGAATATCGGCAAGTTTGTCGATTCCGCGTACGGATATGAGTACTCTTAGGCCTAACGAGGCAGAATGAGGGCGTCTCGCGGGAAGTGTCCTCAGTGTGAAACTCTTTGCCCTGACCATAAACGATATCACTTCGGTACTGCCGGAAGATGTTCTCGTCACGCTCTACGTAGACGGCATTTCGATCTCTTTTAGTGCGACTTAGATTCCAACTATGGAGCATCAACTCAAACAGGCATTGAACTGCGTCTTTGGCTATTCCGAAGCGCACATGCTTCGAGTTTCCTTGGTCAAAACTAAGGTGATGTTGCCATCCAGGATTCATCCTCGACCCGGATTTGTTACTAAACGGGGTTTGCCTGTAAGAGGTGGATTTAAGCCGTTACCTTGGTGTTGTTTTCGACTGAAACCTGACATGGGAGGCTCATATATGCAGCCTTATGGACTCTTTTACCAACACTACGGATATTCTTCGTTCTGCGACGTTCAGCACCAGAGGTGGACTCGATCCACCACACCGGTGTCCTCTTGGACTCGATCCACCACACCAGTCCTGGCCTGTCGACCAGTGTCTTCCACACCTCGTCCAGTGAGAGCCTTCTGGTGATGCTGTGGAACTGCAACTCGCTCTGCGCCGTTTACACTACATTATGCTCATATAAGCGAAACCGCGGCGTTTCCCTCAGTTGCCAACGGCTCTCACTGAATCCGGTCTTGATAATGCCTATGCCGCCAAGATACGGCAGTTATACCTTAAGCCATTTTGGTTTAGGGCTAGGAAAATCCTTCGAGAGCTCGGAGTAGCTCTTGGGGCGGTGGCGCCACTGGTTCTGCACAGGATGCCATCCTGGAGGGTACCCCATTTGACTATTTCCCGCCACGCCTCTTCTTCCAATGTTTTTACATGGGGAAATATTGTGTTCGTCCTCTTTGGAGCATACTTCGTGGAACGCTGGATCCGTGTCAGTATATACGGATGGCTCCAAGTCCCAGGAGGGGGTCTGTTTTCACGCCGCACCCCCCTCCGTTTGAAGTCAGCGCGGCTCAACTAGGTGCTGTGTGTGCCTGTGTCTGTGTATTGGACCAATACACAGCTTGGTACGGAAGATAACGTATCGTGCCCGGTTCGGAGACTGGATTGTGATCTTTAGCGACTCACAAAGCACCTTGACTGCTCTCAGGGCATTGAAATCTCCACATCCCCTGGTTCACAGTATCCGTAACGCCACGTTTGCCGCCAGCCGGGTGGATGTTGTGATTATCTTATGCTGGGTTCCTGGATATGTGAAGGTTGCTGGGAATGAGCCCATCAATGAGGGCATCAAAGAGTCTTCCTAACACCGACTACATTGTAGGAATCAGGAAAGCCCTCCGGGCTGTTTGGCAAAGAAGATGGGAGTCGGCCGAGGGTAGCTTATAGTTGCGTGCCATTGTGCCGTTACTGTTCCCATGGACTTAGCCCCCAATGTCGTGACGGCTTCAGTCGCTTTCTGTCATCTTCGAATTGGGCACACTCGCGGGACGCATTGCCATTTGATGGAGCGCCCGCTTCTACTCTATTGTGACGACTCTGTTGTCCCCTCGACTGTTCGGCACATTCTTGTTGAATGCCCCAGTCTGGGTTATCTTCTCGCACGTTTCCTGTCCCAGTATCTGGATGAGCGGCGTCGCTACTGCTTGTCCTCTATACTCGGGGCAGTTTCATGTACACAGACTTGTGGAGTATCTGACTTTTTGGCATAGTCTGTCCTCCTAGATTTTATTTTACTTTGTTGTAGGTCGCGTGTTCCTGCGACAGTGGCAGGAGAAAGCCGAAACGTGTTTCCTCCCTTTTCTGTGTTCTTTGTTTTTATGTTCTCTTGTTTTTGGTTTTTGTTTTGCGAATTTCATAATAGCCTAGTACTAGGCTAAAATTTTATTTACGGTGTTTTATGACCTTGAAGGCAGTCAGCAGATGCGCTAATTTAGAAAATAAATAATAGTAACCATGGCGATGATGGTTCAGCGCAGAACACGGCCCTCATTCGCCGAGAAAGAACAAGAGCCGGCCAATGGAAGTGGGCAGGCCTTCTCGAAAGCAGAGGGCGCTAAGAATACTCGGGTTTACAGAACCAGCAATCAATCGTTGATAACCATGGCAACTTACAATATTTGGACACTCTTAAGTGACACTTAAACTTCATTAACTATAAGAATAACTCAAGGGGAAAAATGTATCAGAATCATCGAGGTAAATATACAATTAAAAAAACGGTCACATCGTCTCTTATAAAACTAGACACGATATTGGCATAAGGTTGTTGTTAATACCCAAAGACATAATACCATAACAAAAATTATATGAATATCTTATTTATTAATCAAAATAGTAATTAAAATATCAAATCGGCGCTCTTTACAAGCAAACTAAGCATATGCACCTATACCATCTCACTCAGAGGAAGTTGAAGACTTCTTATGTAGTAATCACGAATGCAGCAATCACGAATGCAGCAATCACGAATGCAGCACACAATAAGTTCAAAATGCTTACGGAGAACTTAAATAAAAATATCAGAAAATAAAGACACGGTAGCCGATCAGAAGGAAAATTCAGAGTAATCGACGGAAATGAACGTGGAAACGGCTTAGGAGAATTTGCGGTAGGAAAAAAATCTTATTATGAAGTCAATAACATTGTTCGACGCCTTTGTTCTACTTTTGTTAAATATAATTAACCTATAAAAAGAAACATAAATTACTTACAAAAGTCACAACCAAACAGACTAAAACAAACACCATTAAATGATAAACAAGGAAAAACCCCCAAAAAGATCGCTGAATGAGTTGAACAATTTTTTCAGTAATTATACATGACATCAATCTCCATCTTACAACTGTCCATCAACAGGCAGTTGCAGTTTAAATATTATTGCAGTTTAAATAAAAATGGAAACTATGAAAAAAGCCTTTGACTTAGCTAGCAACGATTGAGTCCAGTGACAGGTAGTTAAGAAAACCTACATTAACAAGTCAAACTGTTCCCGGGAAATGTTCTAGTTTGTTTGTGCATTGGAGTAAACAAACCAAATCATGTATAAACCAGTCTATTGGATCTGTCAGTTCGTATAGACAAGTTTTCTCACTAATCCTCTTGACAGCGTGGTGTCAAGATGTGCTTATAAAGGTCTTTTTTTTTATACCGTAAAAATAGTAGTTTTGAAGAGAGAGCAAAGAATAAGTTTTTGACCGAGCTTGAAAGGAAACTATAAAAAGATATTAAAGCTTTGAACTAAGTCTATGGAAATTCTTCCCCATCTAAAACAGTCGTTTATGGTCCAAAAATCGGTTTTAAAGACTTTAAAAGAGGAAAATCTTCTGTTTCAATACTCGATTTCAACGAGCTCTAAGCTCGTTGGCCCCCAAAGCATTGCTCTGGCGCTAGCTAGGTGAAAGCGCTGACCTCTCTTTAGTGCTTTTAACGAAGAGTGAAGAGAATGAGGCTGAGTTTTTTTTTATCTGCGGCGAAGCGCCAGGTCTAGTCATCACTTTTTTTCAAAAGGAGTAAAGTTCAATTGTACCCATTTAGAGCCATGAGATTTCAAAGCTGGGTGGCGCCATCTAGTGTCAGAAGCCTCATTTAGCCATTCAAGTGATTTGAACCATGGGAAACCATCAAGGCAAAAACCACTTATAATCTTATCACAAAACACCTCAGGTCATTGGAGTGACTTTCCCACTTGTTTCGATTTGATCTCGAAAAAGCAAAATTAAATCCAAGCAATGGTTACCGAAAAGACCAGTTGGATCAGTGAAGTTTAAAGCGTAAAGATTAACTAAGAAGTTTATAACGACTGTTTTATGATTCAGACGAAGTAATACTCATTGATTTACTAGAAGGACAGAAAACAGTCACCGAGGACTGTTACGAAGGAATTTTGTGAAAGAAAGTTGAAGACTGCACTGACCAGAAAACGGCGAGGTAAGTTGCATTCCAGAATGAAAGGCTGTATCCGTAAATTTCGCAAGGAAACCTTTCTACAGTCTTCTTACAGTCCAGATCTTGTTTGCCCCTTCGAATTTTTCTGGTCTCAAAAATAAAAGAGCGCTTAAAGGAGTGCGATTTGAGTTTTTAGACGACACAAAATACAAAGTTTTGACGTGGTGCAATGTAAATGCCCCAGAATTCTTGGCTATTTTCTTGGCTATTTTCTTGGCTATTTTCTTGGCTATTTTCTTGGCTATTTTCTTGGCTATTTTCTTGGCTATTTTCTTGGCTATTTTCTTGGCTATTTTCTTGGCTATTTTCTTGGCTATTTTCTTGGCTATTTTCTTGGCTATTTTCTTGGCTATTTTCTTGGCTATTTTCTTGGCTATTTTCTTGGCTATTTTCTTGGCTATTTTCTTGGCTATTTTCTTGGCTATTTTCTTGGCTATTTTCTTGGCTATTTTCTTGGCTATTTTCTTGGCTATTTTCTTGGCTATTTTCTTGGCTATTTTCTTGGCTATTTTCTTGGCTATTTTCTTGGCTATTTTCTTGGCTATTTTCTTGGCTATTTTCTTGGCTATTTTCTTGGCTATTTTCTTGGCTATTTTCTTGGCTATTTTCTTGGCTATTTTCTTGGCTATTTTCTTGGCTATTTTCTTGGCTATTTTCTTGGCTATTTTCTTGGCTATTTTCTTGGCTATTTTCTTGGCTATTTTCTTGGCTATTTTCTTAGCTATTTCTTGGATATTTTCTTGGCTATTTCTTGGCCATTTTCTTGCCTATTTCTTGGCTATTTTCTTAGCTAAGTTTGCAGGCTAGACACGGACCAACTTCTGTTAACTAATCTATAGTAGGCGCCTAGAGGGGGGCAGATGTTTTTTACTCATTCTGCATTGGGCATGGTTAGGGAGGGGGGGGAAAGGGTGTAACACGAACGCATTCCTTCCCTCATCATTTTTCTTTTCATTTTTTTTCTATTATTTTTCCGCCCAAGTCCACGCTCGTGCGTCCCCCCGGACGTGTTAGGCCGCCGAGCCGAAATGTGCTGTTGCGACCGGTCTCCCGCGGATCGGGCTAGCGATGTCACCCTGTCGAGGATAAACGCACTCTGAGAGGAGATTGGGATCATCCATGATCAGGGGGCGGGGGGGGGGGGGTACCCTCCGACCATCTCATCTGGTAGTGGGTTTTTTTCCTTTTTCAAATATCCCCCGTCTGGGAGTCGCCATCAAGCGGCTGCCTCTCCAGCGCGGAGGTCCCCCCCACCCATTTCTCTCAAATGGGCCACAAGAAAAGAAAGAGTGAATGATTGCATGCGCGAGCCGACGGTAGCCCAGGGTGGGTTCGGACCCTAGGGCAGGAAACTATGGTGACGTACCACTTTGGGGTTGTCCACACTTGTGGGGTTTCATATTGGTCCACTTGCCAGGAGCCAGGGGTTTCGGTTCCCCTTATCTTTCCTTTTGCTGTCACGTCGGTTCCTGGGATTCTCTTATCCGGTGACGGACCCTGTGTTTTTTACCCAGGATTTGTGGTGGGTATGTGGGTAGCGTCATTCGTCCATGGCAATGCTGACGAGATTCCACGATCCAATGATGAAATGCACATAAAGATCAAAGTGACAATTACTGGTGAGCCCGAAGTTACTGGGAGCCGACCCTGGTCAATTGAAAGGGGAGGGGGGGGGGCTCCAGATCGCGTATTTTTTACACCAACCAGCGATGTTGGAACCCTTCGTGAACCCAGGAAGGTGTCACCCGTTCCGTTTCAGGAGTATGTGGATATCAGGGCACCCATGGGGGACACTGGTACCCCATCTGCGGGGTTCCGGAGAAGAAGAGAGACTGTGTATGTTGTGGGTATGTTGCGGAGTCATAAGTACCTATGCGTATGATGATGATGCGTGTGGAGCTACTTAATCCCATACGAGCTAGTAGCAGTGTATCCGCCCAATGGGCGGCCGGCTAATGCCACCCCTGAAAGTTTTGTTTCCCCGTTCCCTGGAATTGAGGATTAATCTCTGCCTTGATGCCAGAAATCCAACGCCGTATTCACTCGAATAGTGAGAGATGCTGGGATTAGTTATCCCAGGAGGTCCCAGATGGGGGCCTCAACTCCTCAAGTCTGATGTTCCAAGGTTAGCTGGGATCCTATCCTTGAACAAGGGGCATCTTCCGGGGCGGCAGAGCATTGCCCAGGAGGAGTGCATGTGGCGGGCCGGCCTCCAAGTCTGAGTTCACTCATTAGCAGGGCCCTCCCATGGGGCCTGAAGCGCCAAAGTCGAACATGTTAAAAAGCAAAAGAACGATGGGAGTTTCCTCCTTCCAAAGGGTTGGCCGAGGCGTGTATCTGTGTAGCATAGGCGCCACCTTAGAAAGGTGGTGGGGGGGGGGAGGTTAAAAAGCCTGCTCTCTCTCCTACTCAAACTGAAGATCAAACAGGAAAATGAGGCTTTGAAGACCTAGTGTTTCGACCCCGCCGGCTTCAAGAGATTCCGCGTTATTCGCTCGATTGACGAGTCAAGGCTTCCCGATGGATACATGGTCCTTCAGCGTAGGAATTTCGTTTCGTTCTTCGATAGAGAACCAAGGGACTCTCCGTTTTTTAGAGGGTAGATTTTTTCTCAATGTGGCAATGCCTCCAAAAGGCCAAAGGGCCAAATTGCCTGATATTAGTCTTCCTTGAAATAGGTAAGCGGCGTTGTCTATGTTAAGTAACTAATGAGCTGGCTGAACAGGGGGCAGGCAGGGTCGAGCGAGTGTTGAGGAAGGTAAGAGAGTGCTCGATATCCATCCCAGCACTCTTCGTTACGTATGACCTGGACAATCTCAATGAGTCGGTGCGTGCTGGCTGGTATCGCTTCCGTGGGAAGGCGTTTGTGCTGTTTACGTGGAGGTGTTATCACTGTCACCGCCTCGTCCATAAAGTAAAAGCATGCCAAAGCCGCATTACAAAAGAATTAACAACCTGATCCTTACTGTATCTGAGGACTCTTTTAGGTGCCTGGTTGATATTAAATAAGGCCTGGAGCTTTTTGCTTACATCCGGAGATTTCAGCGTCCAGTTCTTCAGTGGTTATCGCTCTGCCTTGCGTGGCGCACTATGTAGTCTAGTGAAATTTGTGGTTCTGTGCGGGGTGAATCTCCTGTAGTGTATATCTCTCTACTTGCTCTAAAACTATATCCTTGAAGCATTGGTCGAAGTTTTCTGCTTCTTCAGAAATTCTGAAAACATCTTTCGGAAAATCTCGCCTTTTACTTGAGTTTTAGCGCACTTGCTTTATGAACCCCTAGAAAGTTAGCCATCGTTGCTGGTTACTCTTTCTATTTTTTATGTTAGTCTAAAAGGCCCTGGCTTCTCTCCGTTGGCAAAGTTCAGGATTGTTCGGTCCCATTTTTCTTTTATCTCCTACAACAATGCGGATTTCACTTGCCGTCTTCTTTACTGGACCAAGTGAAGGTACAAAGTACTTGCGTAGCCCGGGCCTTGTATTGCAACGATACCAGTTCAAAACGCTGCTACAAGACTACTTTCTTTTTAGTTAGTCAAGCCTGAATGACCATGAGTATGTGGTCACTAAGTGAGAGGAGGCCTGGTTTGGATGAATTGATGAAATGTGAATTAAGATTCAGTAAACACGATGTCTGGGTTTATGACTGACCTAAGCTACAGGTATGTCGGAAAATTTGGCCATATCTTATCTGCTGCGCTTCTGCCAATCAGAAGGTCGATGTTCTTTCCTCAGTTGGCTTCCTGTGCGTAGTTAGCTACTCTAGTTCTATCGTCGAGCGCACCAGCGAAGATGACATGGCGATTCTTTCCAAATCGGGTGAACAAGTTGTGAATGGGGAGGTACCCTATTCTTGGTCGTTGGTACCCTATGACCACATCGATGTCCCACAGATAAGTCCTGAGGATTATAGACAGGAAAGATTAGTCCATTCCATTTTATTTCGCATATTGCAGCCAAATCCACCACAATCATTGTTCCGTTATACCCCTCACCAGTCAGGTTTTTGGATAACGTTGTATCCATAAATTCTTTGGTGATCAGCGTCTCGGCTTTCAGTTTCTGATGGTAGGAGAATGTCATTAAATTTCCTTGTAGATATTGTACAGTTAGTTCTTATTGTTTCCATCCCTGTGCATTGTGGATGTAAATGATCAGTCTGTTCGTGATAACTATGGTTACTTCTTTTGTTTTGCTAGAGAGCTCTGGCACTTCGGAGGGCTGTAAGGTCTGTCAGAGCGCAGCCTTCTGTACAGAATCGGTCGTAAAATTTGAGCGAATAGTCGCACAGCTTTACCTTCTTATCCAACAGGATAGCCTTGACTACTCCCTCCTCCTTTGCTGAGTGGTAGTACCACTTGAACAGACATACGAGGGGCGGTAAATAAGTTTTGCGAATCAGTAAGGCAAAACAGGGGATGGCTGTTTGTGAAGGTGTTAGGACAAGTTATGACAAGTCAGAACCTGCAGCCGCACGCTCCTGCCTCCTCTATTTAAGAAGCAGTAGCTGATCGCAGATCGTCAGTCACAAATTTTTCAACAAGGGAGAAGGTTGAGCACCGCGCAGTGATCAAATTTTTGACCAAGGAAGGCAAGAATGCAAAAGAGATCCATGAACGCATGTTTGCAGTGTACACCGACATCGCCCCTTCCTATGCAACGATTGCTCGCTGGAATAAGGAGTTCCACCATGGTGGTGAGTCCCTTGAAGATGACTCCCGTCCAGGACGCCCGTCAGACGTGACCAACGAGGTCAATGTGGCCCGTGTGGAGAGGATGATCCTCGAAAGTCGACGGGTGAAGGTCGAAGAAATCGAGCGAGAACTTGGAATATCACATGGAAGTGTTATCAACATCATGCACGACAATTTGGCCATGACCAAGATCTCTGCCTGTTGGGTCCCTAGAAACCTTACGCCCCATGATCCACTTCAGCGTCGTCAAAGTCCTCAAGGCCAGAGTTGCACAAGCTGCCCTGCGCTAGTGTGGATTTGAGGAGCTCAACCATGCCTCTACAGTCAAGATCTGGCCCCTAGCGACTACTTTTATTACACCAGCACAAGGTTGCACTGCGTGGATGCCGGTTTGGGGACGATGAAGATGTCCAGCTAGCCGTCCAAGAGTAGATTGAACAGCAGTCGGCAGATTTCTGGTTGTCGGAAATTTGAAGCCTCAGGGACAAGTGACAAAAGTGCATTGAAGTCGAGGGTAGTTATATTGAAATATAATAAAACACTTTTCTTCATATCTCGTTTCCTTATATCAGAATTTCAAGACTTATTGACCGCCCCTCGTATGCTTACATCATATGCGACGACTTCAGGGATGAATGACATTTTATGTGTGATATTTGTTGATCGCGATGCCAAGGTTTATTTTTTTTTGCTTCGTGTATGTGTGTCTTAAAATGTTGGTTGTCTTCTTATGTGGCTTCCGAGTTAGTTCTTGTCTCTTCAGTTATTTTAGCGGGATAGCTCTTAGGGCAGGGTTGGACGTTAGTTGGTGCATTGTCGTGTACTGTTTCTTGCCAGTGGGTAGAGTGGATACAAATGGTGTCGCTCCCTTGGCCTTTCCTCCGACCTCAGCTGGTACAGCATTTATGCTGCGTAAGGACAACACCTGGTCGGAGTAGGGGTTTGAGGGCAATTTGAGGGTGTCGACTTGATTTTATATCAAAATCGTGTTCAGCTCTGAGTTTAACATGTCCGGTGCTGCGTTGTTCATGACGTATGCGTGCAGGATGCACACCAGCAGCTTGGTGAAAGTTGTGTCCGTTAATCGGAGGAAAATCTGTGGCTGGTTGTTGTGGATGCTTTGCGGCTGTGGTGTCTCTTTCTTCCTATTTCTTCTTATTTAGGTAGTTGCAACGGACTGCGCACTGCATGCTCAGAGTTTTGTGTGGCCCCGAGCAATTAATGCACTTCTCATGGGAGACGCAACGCATTCAAGTGTCTTTCTTGACTAAATTCACAACAGACAGTTCTTTCTTTTTGTGAGCAGTCTCTAGTTAGATGGTCCTCTCTTTTGTATCAGGGAAAACACCTTAATAGATGGTAGTGGTTCTCTCTCTAAATTTGTGTTGGCGCAATTATCATGCTGAACAGTCTCAGTTCAGCATGTTTGACCTTCTCTGTCAGCTGAGCTTCCTCATACACAATCTTGAATACATGGGTTAGGTTTCAAAACTTGACTAATTCAGACACTTTGACCCATCCATGGTTCCTCTCAATTTCCGTATTAATGTCATAAGTTGTTCTTGATCCCACACATGGATCAGGTTGCCTGCAAACTATTGAGGTTCCTGAAGGGGCAAGATTCGCCTCTAGGACAACGATTCCCAGGAATTCTTTTGTTTTACCCGTCATTATTTTCTCTAAGACCGCTTGGTTATCGCAGATGGCTGTGTAACCGTAATTAAGTTATATCAGTTTCTAAACACCTACGCCTAGCTGTCTGTATATTGCTTCAAAGACTTGTTAGTTTGGGTGATCTTTTCTTACTTGCCGTAGGATACCGAAGGTTCGGTGATTCTCCTAGGACGCTCACCTTAACACTACTCCATCGTTGTTCACATTGGTGATTTTATTCCTCCTTAGCCGCCTCCACACCCTCGAAAAAGGGCGAAAAAGGAAGTATCTCTAAGTCAGTTACTCTTTGTTCGTTTTTGATTCATCGAGGTTGAAGAAATATGAGGTATCTCCAATCAATTTGCCACTTCGAAATAAATGTCCCCGGGAGGTTGGTTTCAGGGGGTACGATGCAAACTGCTCTCCTTTTAAACTGGGTAGGCATAGGAGGAATCTCCAATCAGCCCGCCCTCCCTTGCTATGTCCGAAACAGGGTGAATCTCCGATCAGTCAGGTGCTTCCCTTCAATGACACACAGAAGAGCAGAATGGCTCGCATGAAATTTCACCCACAGCGTGAATCACGGGAGCATTGAGGAAGGGGAGGGTTCTTCGTCACGGTTCACCTCGCCATTAACACATAAAGAAGGCGGTAATAGAAATCGGGAGGATAAAAAGGGTCGTGTGATGAATTCAGATGCCTCTTCTTCTCAGGGTTGGAAAAAACCCGGGTTTAAAAACAAAACAAAAACAACCCACTGGGTTTTGGGGGGTGTATTGGGTTTGGGGGTTTATTGTTTTGGGGGGAATAAGGGAACAACAAGATCAGAGTTTCTTTGCAAACATTGGCCAAATTATTGACAATGTTGGCATATATCAGGAAGCTCAGCATCTACTGACCCAACTAAAAACACTTTGGAACTGCTCTAGACAGGGTATGATAATATTAGTAATAATGAAAATAATGACAGCAATGTCAGTCTGTCAATAATCATAATATAATTAAATATCAATAAAATCAATACAGTACCAGTGCGTACAGTACATATTTGCGTTACTTTTGTTTTTAATCCATCTCCAAGCTGATGCAACAAGGCTCGCAGATGCTGTGGCCACATCTGGATATCTTTAATGAATAATCCTGATTTGCAGCAGGATCATCAAAGTATCAAGGATAGGTTCAAAAAAGCCATGAAGCCTGTTCATTACTTTTCTTACATGACTAATCCTCGTTACTTAGGAAAGAGTTGTAATTTTGCTAATTTAGTATTGCAGAATTACATGCTAAAAGCAATTTTTGCATCCTGGAACTGAAAGTAGGATGTCGCCAATGCCTGAATGCCACAGTTTTAATTTGCTATATTTAAATTCCAGGAGAAAATCTAGAGAAGGAAGCTGAAGAACAAGCTGAGAATTGGTTCAAAGAAATCCATCCTCATTATGCAGATGGATTGTATGAATTTCAGCTGAAGGATAGTCAAATTTCCTCACACAACATGTGATCTGAATCAGTTAAATCCAGCCTTTCTTCAAACAAGTGATGGCATATAATGAATATGAAGCCGAAGAAATAAAACAAATGAGAATAAATTGCCAGATGAATTTTGTTCATTTTCAGGATCCATACATTCATGTCCAGCTAATTCAGCTGCCATATAGAGGTTATTTTCCTCCTTTGAACTTATATGGAATAGAATGAGAAACAGATTGGGAGTGAAAAAGTGGAGAAATTAGTGAAAATCTACAAACACTTAAAAAGAGAGCAAGATACAGAATGGTAAATGATGTCTGATAGTAAAAGTTATGAAGATTTCTTTTTGTATTAACAGAGGTAAATTTCTGTTTAGTTTTTTTCCCCTTTATATAATTATGTAGGAAAAGTGTTTATTTATTTAATATAAGAATTAAAAAGTTTGGCTGGATTAAAATTTAATGTGTATCATTACCCTTTATATCAAAGCAAATAGGACACGAACGATTTAGACGAAGAACTTTCGATCGAGATTAAAAGAAAAGGTCTATTTGATGTAATTTATATATTTTTTCAAGAAGTTCTTTATAGATCTTACATTTTTTTACTTTATGTACATATGTACATAGACATTATTTATTAATAGGATATAAAACTAAATTTTTATACGTAAAATATCATTTTTAAAACCTCCTAAAACCCCGCGTAGGCTGGGGTTATTTAAGTGCTTTTTTGGGAGGGGGGGTTCGTGCCAACCTTGCAGTTCTTCTAGAGTTTAATTCCTTTACGGCGACGATAATAGGTCTAGTGAGATCTTACAATCATCTTCTAGCTTCTTCCAATGATATTTATATATTTGTATTTATTTCTTCTTCATTTTTAAGTGTAATTTGGTGCACCTAAGTTTATTGTTGGTTTGAAGAAGATCTTCTATGTACTTTAATAAAGAACCAGACTCTAACCTTAGAAGATAAAATAAATTTTATACTGAAGTCAGACAAATAAAAGAGAATAACGTGACTTTATCGACAGATGTACTTTTTATACTTTTTCATACGTATATTTAGGGCGTGTAGGTTAGGGAGGTTTAAGTTTCCTTAGCAACCCTTTCTTCTCAGGCGCTAATTTGAACCTTGAGGCTAACCCCAGCAGCCGACAACACAAGAATGGGGTTAACCTTGAGGCTAACCCCAGCAGCCGACAACACAAGAATGGGGTTAACCTTGAGGCTAACCCCAGCAGCCGACAACACAAGAATGGGGTTAACCTTGAGGCTAACCCCAGCAGCCGACAACACAAGAATGGGGTTAACCTTGAGGCTAACCCCAGCAGCCGACAACACAAGAATGGGGTTAACCTTGAGGCTAACCCCAGCAGCCGACAACACAAGAATGGGGTTAACCTTGAGGCTAACATCAGCAGCCGACAACACAAGAATGGGGTTAACCTTGAGGCTAACCCCAGCAGCCGACAACACAAGAATGGGGTTAACCTTGAGGCTAACCCCAGCAGCCGACAACACAAGAATGAGGTTAACCTTGAGGCTAACCCCAGCAGCCGACAACACAAGAATGAAGGGTTATACCCATGTGAGCGGCGGAAGCAGATACTACTAAGGATAGGCGTTGGGTTTTCACGTCACTTTAGCGGAATTAGCTAGCGGCTTTGATAGGTTGGATATTAGCAAAACTAATAGTTTCTGAATTTTCTCCCTCTGTACATAAATTGTCCTGTTTATATTGAATATGTTAGGTTTATTTTCAAGAATCGTTTGCGTCCATGAGACCGATTTGAAGTTTGGGTGCTGAAAATGCTCAAAATGGACTCGGCCATTAGAGGTGCGCAGATATCGAAAATTTATGTTTTCAAATTCTAATGCGAGATAAATGTCGTGTTAATACGACTTTTACAGTACATTTATATTTATGTAGCACTCTTTCAAAAGGAAAAAGATAAAGATCTTGTACTATCTGAAAAAGGTGGCCGATGTTCTTAAACAATAGGTGTTAGTCAAAGATCCTACCGCATATAGAAAACTAAAGAACTGTTTACTGTAGACAGCGAGATCCATGCGAGGAAAAACACTCACCTTAAAAAATAAAATAGGAAATAGAGATAGAGAAAATTGGGTTAAATTCTCAGAAATAATTAAATCTAAGTATAGAGCAACCAACACCAATTTCACCCACGTTTACTAAGTGATTTTAACGAAACCGAAATGGCCAACAAGGCCAAAGAGTTTGATCTACTTGCCTTCACTTTGAAAATGCCACTTGAACAGACACATAGTTTATGGATATTCTGACTTGTTTCAAGTGGTAGGCATTAAATAGACGACCCCCTTTCCAAAGATGCCTGAAGAAGGAGCTAAGAATTTGTTCGGAGGGATTTTATAAAAAAATAAGAAGCACGAGTCTTTGAAAGAATATAAATCAAAGGCAACGTAAGAGAAGATAGATAGCTAAGCTTACCACGGAACAGTGTAAACACCTTAAAAATCTAATTCAATTGAAACTTGAGTGTCGTGGTATGACAGTACATTATATCAATACCATATTATATCTATGGGGAAAGGACCAATAACTTAAAGGCGAACCGACAAAGGACGGAATGCCACGAGTTTCGACGCGCGGAACAGCGAGAAAGAGTGCAACGAGGTCAGGTAAAATTTGGGCAATGGCAAAGCTCAAGGTTATTTAAAGAGACATGTACAAAAATATAATTTTATTTACATAAAATAGGAGAATTAATGGGCAAAATTACATCGGTAAACGAGGGGGGAATTTTAGAGTTGTGCGTCAGACTCTGAAGTTAACCTATTATTATATTACAGGAGACTATTCAAATGGGGAGGATTAACTCGAATGGGTTGCTAAAGGAGGAGAGGGGTTGGCTTACGGATGATTCCGGGTGAGACGTCAGGGTAAGGCTTCACGGATGTCTTCTGCAGGCAATAAACGTGGGGGCGAGGGCGCTCGGAGCTTCTGAGCGGGAAGTTGACGTGATGACGGTTCTCCTATTAGGAAGGGGGGGGGGACGTCCGGTCCAGGGGAGAGTACTTCGGCCACCCGAAAACGAGGGGCAAACGAGGAGGGCTTTTTCGACAAGAGTTGATGAGTAGAGTCACAAAAATCACTCGGTGGCGATCGTCAAATGGAGTTTCCTCACTGGCTGGGGCTAATTCCAACACACAAAAAGTTCAGTCGTCAATGTGCTTTGTTGTTAGCACCTGACTTAGAACTAGGGGAATCTTCTTGGGTCCGGGCGTGACTCCTCAACTCTGTGTCTCCCACATGAAAGATTATCCATATATATATCCGAGGCTCCCCCCGCGGGGGTGGAGGAAACAACGCTACTCTCGAATGGCCTCGAATCTTCACGCCGAGGCGATTCTAACCCGCGTAAAGGTGGTCCGTGGTGGACGTAGTACCGCTTGTGGATGGGGGGAGGCTTACCAATTTAAGCCTAACCAAATTCCAGAATCTTCTCTAGCGCATGGAAATTCCACGTGGAATTTCCCGATATTGAGAAATCCTTCGAGAGTCTGGCTTGCATTCTAAAAGCACATCTGAACATGGTCTGTCCAGAAAGTTACTCAAGCGAGCTAAGCAAGATTTTAAAAAATAACGGCCTAGAGGAGATGTTTTTTCGATGATACACCTTCGGCCGAAAGACTGAATATCCAATATATTCGTATCTATTTAGAAGAGGCCCAACCAACACCAAAAGAACACATCAAGGAGGAAAACACAAAAACCACCAAGACAAAAGGGGCGACACAGAGACACCTGAAACTAGACCGAGCGGAAGTGCGAAAAATAAATAATGGTAAATTTGAAGAAGATATGGTCACGGAACTACAGAATAGTACAACTAAGACAGGAGGGACCTAATACATTACATTGAAACAAGCAAGAACACGATAACTTCTAATAATGGAACTTGAACCCATTCAGGCGACCTCGATAAGGATAATATGTAGTCAGTAGAATAGCAATACATCAATCTAAAAATTTAAGCTACTCAGAATAAACTATTCTCAAATATCAACTTGTATAAACTCTTGCATGGGTTACAAAAAAGAACATATATGTAAATAAGAATATGAAGCTCTAGTTCCAGAGTGCGAGGTAGAGAAAGCGGTGATAGCTGACAAGTTTAGAATGACGGAGAGTATATGTCATATTATCCAGCGAGACATCTTTAAAAAAGAAGAGGAACGGCAGAGAGAAATCTCTCTTTGAATGACGAACCACTAAATCTGAGAAAATGGGGGAAAGTTAGGTGAATAACTCGATAAGACCTTAATTCCAACAAAGCAAACAATATGACAATAGATATTAGGAAACTCAAGATAATATGCAACAATGGAGCAGGCTGGGATAATAGGCTTCACGATTTGTATAACGCATATATTAATGAAAACCCATACGTCATTCTCTAAAATAAAAATAGTGTTGACCCTATATGGATCCCAATCAAGTTTTACATCTACAGTATATTACCAACGACTAGTCAAGACATAATCCACTGCCACACAACAGCAGCAGTGAAAAAGTCCTGAAAAATATATGTAGAACAATTCGTGACCAAGAAGAATCATAAAGCTACTAGTGACATCACAATCACAATTATGAAAGGCTACCAATCTCACAGGAGGGTACACTTACTTCTTCACAATTTTCTTAGAATATTTGGAGGCGGAAACTTAGTCGTTTTCAGGGGAAATTTGAAAACCTTCACACATTTACCAGGATATACATCTACTCCCCGAACCTAACATGGAAACGTTGGTGGACCGGATATCTTAATAAGCATAAGCTAGAGTTTATGACATATTACTGGCAGTGGGCGGCAACCAAGCCAGATATAGTACTAGCCTGCCTAAACTAAACCTTAACTTTGTAAATGAAAGGGCATGGATAAATAAAACATAATTATTGTAACAATACCAATAAATTAAAAATTATTCATAAGTCGAGCATTTTTTTCCCCCCCGACACGAATATACTGTATAAACATAAACAAATTTAATACGATTCCTTATGTATGCAATTGGAACAAGAAAATGCGACGAACTTAGAGTAACCTTACCCAAATTTGCAATTAAGTCTAATTAAGCTGTATCTTATATATATATATATATATATATATATATATATATATATATATATATATATATATATATATATATTAGTGCAGTTGGGTAGCAGTCTTTCCTGAATGCTAATTTTGTTGAAGACAATTGTGTATTTTGCTTCAACAAAATTTGCATATATATATATATATATATATATATATATATATATATATATATATATATATATATATATATACAATGAAAAAATAGAAGCGTTGTGGAACAATATGACTATATTTATAATTTACTAGTTGAAACTTGTATTATGAGAACAATGTTAGGGAAATGGGTGGTCACCCGACAAACTTTAATAACTAATTCTTTTTCACTTTGGCACATACTTAGCTCTCCACTACTTTACATTCGTCTAATGCTATTTACTTTTTAAAATTCAGACTTCATTAAGGTGTAAAGAGTTAAGTTCACCTTGGTGTCACCCGATAATAAAGAAGGCAAGGGTGCAATCCACTAGTTTGAGGGTAGGGAGACTTCTTCTTTGGGCAAAAGTTGAAAACGCAATACTCGTATATGAAGTATTTTCGAGATTCAATGAATGTCAGTCCTGTTACCCTTCTCGTTTATGCATCTGTAGGGGTGCGAAATGCACGAGAGAAATTCCTTCCAACTCGATAATATAAATAGCAGAAAAACTCACCATACAAAATAGAACGGACTGCCAGTCGTGTGGCTAGCGTATCGGAAACGGAATCAAGAGGTACATCGTTCGAATCTCAAGAGTCCAAATAACTTTTATGAAAAATATCTCAAGGAAGAAAACGAAGATGTTTCATCGACAAACTCAACAAGCATACAGAAGACTTTTTTTCTTTTTTTTTAAGTGGCTATCTGGCGACTGCCCACTTGGGCATAAGTCGCCGCAAACAAACAGCCTAGTTCTAGGATACTTTAAAATTATAATTTGAAAGGAAAAACAACAATAAAAAGAGATAATAATTAGGAAGCAAGCTCCGGCGTCGGGGGGAGGTCCCCCTCCACCCAGCGTAGGAGCGTGTGACCTAGAAAGAAAACAATAACAATAACAAAAACAACAACAACAAAACCTAGTTAAATAAAAGAGAGAAGGCCGGCCTCCCCCCAAAAGTAAACAAGTCCACCAGTCAATGTGCACGCACTCGTCCAGAGTACAAAGGACAGGCGGTAACGACCCCACCCATCCCGGTACCGGGACAGGTAACGTGAGCAAAGATCACTCAGAATAAGACATTCGACAAGAATGTGCCGAACAGTCTGGGGGACGACGCAGTCGTCGCAATAGGGCGCAGGCGAGCACTCTATCAAATAGCGATGCGTCACACGAGTATGTCCGATTCGGAGACGACAGAAAGCGACCTGAAACGTCACGGCATTGGGGATAGGTCCATGGGAACAGTAGCGGCGCAATGGCACGCAACTAAAAGTTCCCATGAACCGTCTCCCATCTTCTTTACCACGCAGTCCGAAGAGCAGCCCGTATTCCTGCTATGTAGTCGGTGTGGGGAAGAGCGAAAAGCAGGTCCGGTCGCAGAGTACCCGCGGACTCTTTGGCACCCTCATCGGCGCGCTCATTCCCCACAATTCCTACATGTCCAGGAACCCAGCAGAAGATAATCTTGACATCCGCCCGGCTCGCCAAAACCGTGGCGTCACGGATATCGCGAACCATGGGATGCGAAGATTCCAATGCCCCGAGAGCACTCAGGGCGCTTTGTGAGTCGCTATAGATCACAATCCTGTCTCCGAACCGGGCACGTCGCGTGATCTCTCGTACCGAGTGGTGCATTACCTCCAGTTCGGCCGTCAAGACAGACGCAGCGCCTGGAAGAGCCTCGCCGACTTCAAACGGAGGGGATACGGCGTGAAAACCGACCCCCTCTTGGGACTTGGGGCCATCCGTATATACTGGGACGGTTACAGCGTAGCACGAGGTTTGCTCCCAAAAGGTCGAACGCAATACTCTCAGCGTCGTACAAGCTTTGGGATCTATACCTAGCTCTCGAAGGAGTTTCCTGGCCCTAAACCCAAAGGGCTTATGGTATGACTGGCGTCTCTCGGTGGCATAGGCACCGTCGAGATCAGCTGCGGATGCAGTGAAAGCTGTTGGCGACTGAGGGAGGCGCCGGGCTCGCGCATACAGGCGAGTGATGCACTGCAAGCGGCTTAGAGCGAGTGGCATCTCCGCAGCACCGATCAACAAGCTCTCAATGGGGGAAGTGCGGAATGCACTGGTCTCAAGGCGAAGGCCGGTGGGGTTGATCGAGTCCAACTTCGGGCAATAAACGCTCGGCTGTGGGTGCATAAAACTCGCATCCGTAGTCGAGCTTCGAACGAACAATGAATCGATAAAAGAGTAGGGTTGTAGCCCTATCAGCGCCCCAAGCGCTGAACGTCACGGAACGCAGAATATCCAATGCGTGGGTACAAGAGACCTTCAGGCTGTGAATATGAGCCTCCCAGGTGATGCGTCGGTCGAATACAAGACCAAGGAAACGGTGCGATTCAACCACATCCAAGCGCACCACATTAAGAAACAAATCTGGGTCGGGGTGGAGCCGTGGATGGCTGCAGAAGTGCACCACCTTAGTCTTGGCCAAAGAAAACCGAAACCTGTGCGCTTCGGCATAGCGAGAGACGCGGTTCAATGCCTGTTGGAGTCGACGCTCCAGAGTTGGCATCTGGGCCGCGTCAAAAGAGATCGAAAGGTCGTCCACGTAGAGCGTAGCGAGAACATCTTCCGGCATAACCGATGTGATGCCGTTGATGCTCAGGGCAAAGAGTGTGACACTGAGGACACTTCCCTGCGGGACACCCTCTTCCTGCTCCTTTGGTCTTTTTCGTCCTTTTCATTTTTGGAGAGGAGGGCGGGGAATGAACCCGCTTCTCAACCCCGCCGGTAGAAGCCCCCAGGTCAGATGGACCGGCCTCAGCCAGGTCCTTCTCCGAAATGGAGAAGGTCCTTGTGGTCGCATGGGCATCATCTGGAGGAGATCCCCCCCCTCCTTGTACTGCCTGAGAATCCCCAGCCGTTTGAGGAGGACCTTGCATTGGGGCGGATTCGGGTTCGGTGCTTGGCGCCGAGCCCGGATTTTCCCCCATGGAAGGCCCTACCGTCTAAGGCTGGTTTTCCTCAAGGACCTTGTCTACCACAGGAGGGGCCTCCAGTTGGCCATCCCCTCCCAGGACATCGCAGGTCCCCTTGGCAGCGTCATAAGTCTTTAGTGGGGAGGCATAGGCCTTGACCCCGGCAAGGTTTAGTATTCTTGCCAGCAGGTCTTTTGAGGGAAGCGACCGAAGGGGCCTGGCTTCCCTCTCCTCCCTAAGGGGGTTTGCCCTACCGAGCCGCTTGCACGAGGGGCGGTCGGAAATGGGCTGCCTGCTGGCTTTCTTGGCAGTCCCCTTAGAAAGCAAAGGAGGGACTGCCGCTGGAGATAGGGAGGTGCCCGAAAGCACCTCCAGAGAAGGGGGGTGAGGGGGAGTCTCCTACAACCGTAGGCGTAGGAGAGGAGTAAGCCTGTTCTCCGGTTAAAGAAGTATGGAGGGTCCCCTGCACAAGCACAAGGGAGGGGACCTCCATTTTCTTGGTGGAGCTGCCCGAGGGCGGCTCCATTGATGTTCTTGGGGAAGTTGGGGGTTGGATTTTTTTTATTTACATCATTGGGCATGGTGACCCTCTTTGTTTTACGGGACGAAATCGCTCACCACCTCTTGCAGTAGCCCGCACTGCATGGCGGCTCCACCTTAGACACGGCGTAAAATTGATAGAATGTGAAGAGGAGAGGAAAAGGGATGTGAGGAAGATATGGGTGGGGATGAAGGAGGTTGTTAAAAGTCAACCACCCCAGACCGGAGCTCAGGGGTTAGGGGACATTGTCCCCTACCTCCTCAGCCCCGATCCGGGACGATTGGCTGAGAAGAAGGTCAGCTTCTACCCTGTGAAATTAGAAGCTGATCAGAGAAAGTTGTGGGAGAGGTTGTATGAAAAGCGTCGAGGTAGGATAGGAATACAGGCTATCTGAAGGAAGGAAGAGAGGCTAAGCTGGGGCCGGACGGGGTGCTGGATCCCGTCTTCACGGCGGCCAGGATGGCAAATCGCCGCGCCCCTTACGAGGGGGGGGGGGGCGCTGTTCCAACATGTAATACCGAAATAACTTATTCTTAGCTCTTTGGAAGCCTTCGCAGTCAAGGTGTTTTCATATCCTCCTTCTCAACACTCGCGTTTAGAGTCGAAGGGTCTAGTTATAATAATTTTGTCATCGTTAACCTCTTTCACTATTCTTGCCTTCTCTATCTACCTTTTCCTTTATTTGTCTGCCCATTCCATCAGTTTATTTTCTTTTCATTTGTAAATAAACAAATAAATACACTACATTACGGGAAAGGTGGTAGGGCAGCTGTAGAAACGATTATTGTTAACAAGCACTTGAGGAAGAAAAAGTTTTCTTTTGTATATATTTGAAGATTTAATTTTCTAAGTTACAATTAACAAAATTAGAATAAAACTTCAAATTATCGTTAAAAAATACATACTTAGCCTAGTTTCTCACCCATAGGCGTTTTTAATTAAACCCCTATTACTTTTCTGCTCCTATTATACAGGGTGACCACTAAAGATATGTTTGCTTTTGAACAATCATATCATCAACCCTTAGAGCTAAAAAGATAAGATTAAAACTATATGAAAGAGGAAATTCGCACATTTTAGACCCAAACCTAAGTTAGTCTGGCCTAACCTAAGCTCACCTTCATCCAAGATCAAACCAAATCGAATTCTCCTCGCCGTGGACATTATATAATTAGTTGGGCGCCAGCCTCATACATTGTCGTTCCATAATAACCAACAAATCCTGGGTTCGTACCAAAGACCATACAATCCTTATTAGTTTCATATACGCGAAATTCGAGTGTCACAACATTTTAAAGGACTCAGAGAATGACAAGTCAGAACGATTAACAAAATGAATAAAAGCTATTCCGGATGCAAGAGATGTACACTAGCAAGCAAAATAAGAGAACAATTTTCCTTTATTAAAATATTTTTAAAAATACGATGTGTAGGCAAATGAAATTTGCATGGTATATAAAAACATGCATTTACTAAATTTTATGAAGACTTCATATGATGTAATCGTATATTCAAGAAATTATACTAAATAAACTAACAGAATAAAATATTGACGTGGAAAACGCTCATTCACAGAATTGCTTAGCAAACAAATACAATAGAAACAGCAAGATTTGACAGTTATGAAACTAAAAAAATAATGAGTTATTCAAGCCTTTGTTTTCTATTACTTCAGCGCAGCAACGACCAAAGAGCTTACCAGTTTCTTGAAAAATTCTGGTGTTATTTAATTATATTCTTGCTCAATTTTTGTCCATAAATCCGTCACAGTTGAAGGCTGCTGGTTTCGAACTTTGTATCGATTGATCTTCAAGATGTTCTCAATTGGGTTCGGTCCTGGCTCTGAGCAGGCCAATTCGAGATCTTTTTGTTCTAAATAGTATTTTACTCGCTTTGCAGTATGACATGGCGCGTTGTCCTGCATAAATACTGCTGGCTGGTTTAGTGATGCTCGGAGTGATATAACATGTTATTGTACGAGGTTTAGGTACACATTCGCATTTACTCTTCCAATTATTCGCACTAGCGGACCAACTTCAGACGAAAACATCACTCATACTATGACACTGCCTCCTTCATGCTTGGCTTTTTAACACATTTAGGTTAAGTCAATCACCTCCAGCGCCTCTAACAAAGCGTCTGCCACCAATTCCAACTAAATTAAATTTACTTTCGTCCTTGAAATGAATTCTTTCCTAATCTTCATCCCTCCAAATACCATGAGCCTCAGCATACTTGAGTCTCGCCTTCTGCTTTTTTTTTTTTACTCATGATTGGTTTGGTTGCTGAAGAGCGAGTTTTTGAGAAATTCCTGCTGCAGTCTCGAAGGGACCCTTCATAAAGAAGCGCCTAATAGCGATGTTTTCTCGGACGGTGGTTATGAGGGGTGGACCAACTTTTGCAGGAGATTTATAGGTTTTGTTTTGATTGTATAACTTCAGAACGCGCGAAATCACTCTCTAGCCTACCTACGTCTCTTGATTTCGCAGAAACAGTCCTCCCCGAAGTCGTCAAGAGAATAATTATCTGACGCAGCTCAGTCAGGAGTCGCCTTCACGTGTAGTGGCATCTCTGCAGAGTGAGTATGAGAACAATGGCGGTTGTACACTTCTTACATACTGAGCAAAATGTTGCCAGATGATTTCAAGCAACCTCTAGAATGTTTTTGAAAATATTGTTCTCTTATTTTGCACGTGTCAGTATTTTATTTGTTATTTTATTTAGTATAATTTCTTGAATATACGATTGTATTATATGAAGTCTTCATAAAATATATTAAATGCACGCCTTTAAGTACCATGGAAATTTCATTGACCTACTCATCATATTTTTGAAAATATTTTAATAAAGGAAAATTGTTCTCATATTTTGCTCGGTAGTGTAAACATACAGAGTCCAAAATCGAATATTTAAACTGATACTTAAGCAGTACAAACATCAATGATTCCAGTAATTCTCAAACCACGATTGTCACCAAAGATTTGATTTCTTTTTTAAAAAAATGCGAAGAATGAATTGTCAAAATCAATTCAAATTAAAAATTTGAGTTCAAATATTCGAAATTCCTTATAGTTCTTTTTTCATACTTCTCCCAACAACTACATTTTACTGAAAAGTGATCAATACTAACGTTAAGTCAACGTTTAATTCAGTAGTTACGCTTCTCTAGCATCTGGAATGGCCTTTATTCATGTTCTTGATCGTTCTGACTTGTCATTCTCTGAGTCTTTTGAATTGTTGCGATGCTCAATTTTAGTGCTTATGGAGCTAATAAGGATTGTATGGTCTTTGGTACGAACCAAAGACCAACCGATTTCGGGGGGATGTGAAAACCAGCAAGGACAGCCCCAGGAAGTTTTTCGAAATGAGTTTCGTAAAGAAAATAAGTTATGGACAGTGAAATGTGCAGAAAGTACATATTTCGACTATGTGAAAAAGGGAATATGGGGTAGCAACCTAACTGGATGCCCAGTCGGCAGTGATTCGTGTTTGAGGGAGAGCGAATCTTTACTCTTTCTCCGTCAAAACGTCCCCGTTTCAACCCTTCTTGGGCGTTCATTCTTCAGTCGGATTCCAAACTTGTACCTCAGCGCCGCCTCACCTTTCGCATGGACCCAAATCCTCCGGTAGGATTCCCTATCCATTATAAACTTTCTATTTATCCCTCTACCCCACCCTCCGGAATCTCCGGGAAACTTTTTTTTGAACTCTCACCGTATATCACTTCGCGTGATTATTATTATCTTGGGGGTTAGAGTTCTTATGTAACAGTGATAAGGTAGGATAGATAAACCACTGTGGTCCCTTCGTCTAGTTATACTACTAAAATTCTACTATGGCAATTTACCGTGAAGCGAGACGCCTGAAAGCAAGTGGCTCTAAGCAAACGCTTAACCCTATGGCACGGTAGCCAAATGGCGGCGCGCATCATACCTTATAATTATGTATATATGATTTGCCCCTTCGGAGACTTTTGATTGTAGAATAATGTTTTTTAAGTTTGTATTTGTTAAAAAATTTACTACTTATTTTAATATCTCATATGTATTATAAAGACAATACGTAAAGTTTTGTAGTAAAATCTTATTCATTGGCAATAAAAATTACCACATTATTTGATATGTTGGGCTTAAAATTACTTCATTTCATATACATATAACGCGATGTATATACAATAAAAATTACCACGTCTTACGTTCAAACCAATGGCGTTGCAATGTGTTCTTCCCTTGGAGTACTGTTTGCAATCTTTTACATATGAACAGTGGAAGAACGAGTTTTTTCAAGGTTACCAAAACCACATATTTACTGCAGATATATAGACGACATATACATAAATATAGAAACAGAATAAGAAATGCAGGAACTACTAGAAACATTAAAAAACTGCTCTTCTCTTAACTATTGTATACAATCCAAAATAGCCAAAATAACCAACTCCCATTTATAGATACTCTTCCCCCTAAACATAACGACAAATTAACTACCAGCGTTTACGTCAAAAATGCCCCGAACGTTACAAAAAAAAACCGTAATAAATTCATACATCAACCGTGTGTTCACCCATTGCTCAACATGGAGCGATACACACGAAGAACTCGAACGTGCTACACAAGTACTCGTAACCAATAGTTTAAAAAACGGAGACATACACGTCACTATTCGCAAAAAAATGGAAAGATGGTATATGTCAATTAAAGACACTACCAATCAACAAGCAGAAAAGAACATCATTAAACTCTACTACAAGAACATCATGAGTACAACCTACAAAACCGATAAAAGAGTTATAAAGTAAACCAATAAACAGAGGAGTTAAAGCAACACAAAATGAGAATAGTGCATCCCTTATAATTTACTACAATAAAAAACGCCCTAATCTCATAATGAGAAACAACCCAGGACCTCACCTAACACCCAAGCAAAGAAGTCACCTGATATATGAATATACTTGTAAAATGAAAGACTGTGCCCCCAGAACACATATGTAGGAAAAAGATGGAAAACAACTGGACTGGAAGTCACTTGAAGAAAACACCGAAATCTTAGACCACGCTCCAAACAGACCACGGTTGCTCATATAAGAGGCCATATACATAACGGTAAAACAGCCGAAATTAAACATACAAACAAATGCACACTTCATCTTGCCTTCCTCCAGTCCACCTGACCCTAATGATAATCCCTCCCCATCTTAATCCTGTGACCATTATAGAGGTACATTTGCATGTACCTTCACGTGCTTAAGGAAATTCCATTTCCTATAAATATGTTCGTATAAATGTTAAAACAACTGTTTAGACTTCGAAAGTGATATTTGGATATATCAAAACGCGTTAGACTAATAAAGAATTTCGTTTTGCTTAGTGAACCAGTTTCCTGCCCTCGTCCGTCACGACTTTCTAATGAATTTTGGGAAACTAATCCATGGGTTAGGGAAAGACAAAAAGCGGAATATAAGACAAATCGAGAGACTCGAAAAGAAAACAATTAACAATAAGTTAGCAGTAGCCTTCAATAAAATATGTTACGAAGAAAATCTACTGCCCAACTATACGAATATATATATATATATATATATATATATATATATATATATATGTATATATATGTGTGTGAAAGATATCATGTTTAAAACAATGCCACAATGTATTGTCCATCCATGGCCAAAAATGCCTGGCTGACGCGCGTTTTTTTAGTCCTTTCATAAACAGATCAAGATCAGTCTTCGTTCTTCATCATAGCTTGTGTGACTTCTGCGGGGGTTGTCAATGGTATGTGAACTCGATTTCATCGCGATCTTCCTCTAGGAGTATCACTTTTCCGTCCCGTCGGGGAGTCTAAGAAAGATCCCCTACTTTCAACCACATCGCTCTGGGGGTACTTCCTTTACAGGTATAGAAGGTGGAGCGAGATGGCGAATCTCTCAGTTTGGCTTCAGCTGTTGCGGTGTTTGTATCGGGCGTTTGTTGATGCCCCGGGACCGACCGATTCTGAGGCGAATTTCTCCGAGGGTGAGGGCGCTATACTCAGTTTGCTTGCATGATAGAAACATGGGTTAGTCAAAGAGGAAAGTGGAAGAGATGGCCAAGGGGAATTTAAATTTGTTTTAAAAACTATTTTATTGGTAAATATAATTCGAACCTTGGTATTTTCCTGTTTTGTGTTCTAAAATTGCTTCAGAGCCGAGTAAAGTTATCTGGCCCGTTTCTTCTCCCGGAAATCAAGAATCGCTGTTCCCTATCCTTTAATTGAAATATTCTTTCCTCTTGGTATCCATTTTTATTTTCATCACTCCTTTGGTAGCGCTATTGAGATGGACCGCTGAATTTATCATGAGAAACTTGTCTTGCCAACTCAAATTCCACCGAGCCACCCTCAAAAGAAAGATATCCAAACCCTTTGAATTCACCTTTTCTTTCATTTTTAGGACATATAAACACCTATGCTCTTGTCTGTTCTTCCCTTCGATCGTGCCCAGCACACCTTAATGAATCTTAAAATATCAACCAAAGCAAGAATATAAAGATATCCCTGCCCATCAACACCATAATTAAGTATTCATCTCTTGCCACCTTGAAACCATTGTCGAATAAGGCAAAACACCTCCCTCCCATTAGTCTCGCATCGTACCCTTGGGAACTCCAAATTGGCGGTCCGCAGGCGCCCGTATGATTTCCAGTTATTTGGAGTTTGTCGGTAAAAAACCCGGGGCAGTTTCATTATTTATTTAGGAATGATTTTAGGGGGAGATATAAGATAAATTGATAGTCTTTCTAAAGAGAGGGAAAAAGGAAAGGGCACTAATAATTTAACTGTCTTGGCAGAAAATCAATTTGGGATCGAAAGCTTCGCAGAGTGTTTTTGTGTTTGAAATAAGCGATGCAAAATATTGAGAAAAAACTAGAAGCAGAAATTATAAGTTCTAGACTTCGTTTTAGCGGAGGAGGTTAGATGTTGAATGCTAGAAAGGTCCGTGCTACTCCGTATGAGGGGAAATCGACCAAACATTTAAAGTTTTGCAGAACCCCGCGAATCGCAAGCAGCCCAGTAAGTGCTGTGGTCATGATGCCAAAGAAAATAGTGAATTGACGAGGTTGGGCGGTCGCAGCGACATTAATGAGGTACAAAATGACCAGTTTGTAAGAAATGACTTCAACTCGTACAACGAAGCGCTACGTGCGAGAATTCAAATAATAATATTTTATACTCTGCATATTTCCGCGACGAAACGGAATTAAAAATAAAAATCTGAATTTGAAGAATGGCGGAGAAACATGTACTTAAGTACGGCTGATTCAGAGTTGCAGCCTTACAAATTTCATATAAGCTGGTAAATAGACTTATCGATGATCGGTAGCAGGAAGGATACGATGTATGTATTGTTTGTGTTCAAATTTGGCATAAACGCCGTTCGCCTCATACGTTTTGTGATTCTGTGAATTAAGGCGGAGTCATAGCATGTGTTGCCATATGTTTTCGGACCGTAATTAATAAATAAAATTAATTATAATCTAATTTGTTTGAACTCTTTATCGAAAAAATTAAGATATAGAGCGAATGCTTAAATTCAGTAAATACAACTACATTATTTAGAACAACATGAATTACCACGTGATATTTATTTCCCAAATGCTCGAACGTGTTGACGTACGCTCGTGTGGGTACACTACTTCCTAGCCGATGAATGAATGGCTTTGCTTTATCCTGGCTTTACGCCATAGCGAGGGATGATCAGCGAGTTCCTCGTTGATCTTCATATCACTGACCATTCCTCCTCAGTAAGCCCGCGTTAGGGACTCGGTGCTCGCAACTCTACTAGACCACGCCCCATTTTACAAAGAAGGTACGTCTCCTTGCGGGGAGGCTTTGTCATGTTGCTTCCGATATATCTGGGGTTACGCCGTGGTGGTGGGGGGTTATAAAAAAAAAATGAATAGTGGTTTTATAGGTAGATTGCAATAATAATCTTTTGCAGTCCATATTATTTCTAGTGACTGGGCGTTTTGTAAGTAGTTCATCTTTCATAGTTTTGGCGTTCAAAGAATTTGTTTCTAACACAATTCCTTAGCCAAAATATTCTGTCGATAAAAGCTGAAGTTAGTGAATTTATCATACATAGAGTTGGATACCAGATCGTAGTTTAGAGTAGGAAACCGATCTTTTATATCTTTTAACTTCCCCTACCATTATTCTGGTATATTTCCCGTAGTGGACTGATAAATGGAGCAGAAAGGCTAATATTAAGCGATACTTTTGGGTCTAATATTTTAAATTGAGCTTTAATTCCATCTTCACTGAAAAAGAATCTCTCATTTGGTATCAGAAACTTACTAGGCATGTCAATCAGTCAGTTTTAAATCTTCATACACTATTTCATTATCCCAGGGTTGAATAATTAACTGTCATGTTGCCTTTGCTGCAAATTACACATCACTGATTGTTTTTTTTAAGTTACTTTCAATACTTAGACCAAAATCTAATAATTTACAATTCTTCAGTAATTCTTCGTTAATAAAGCTTTAAGAGAAAGAACTGTTCCATCTTCAACCATTAGAAATTTAATAGTGCATTTACTAAACTATGCTAAATCATATTAAATAAATTTACTTAATCAAACCTAACTTAATCTAATTTTTAAAATATATCTCGTGCCCTCACGGGTGGGTGAAACCAATCTTGTTCTGTGACGGCAAAAGTGAAAGAGCTAAGTGACAGTTCGATTTAGAGCTGTTGGATTGTTCTCTTGGATGCAATTAATTGCCTGACTAGGAGCCACCCCACACGCGAGTCCCGATCAGATGCAATGTCTAGGCGGCAAACAATTGCTATTTTAACCGCATATATATATATATATATATATATATATATAGCAAATACAAGTCAAGTTCTACGGGTGGTAACAACCACCACGGGGCTTTCGCCATATTTATTTTCTGCCTTTCAAACCCTTTTGAAGACAGAAAGAAACAGGCCGAAACCTTGTATTGCAGGCTGTATGAAAATGTAGTATAAGAGGATGAGAAATTCGACGTAAATAAGCAATGAGACAAAAAACAGAAGTTTTAAAGGCAAGAGAAAGGGACATCGGAAGAACTCAAGGATCAAAGAGAGCAAAGGATGGTACAATTAAGGCAATCCATACTAGGAAGACAGAAATAATGTCAGAGGATTTTTTTTTTAATAATCCTGGCCGTGTCGAACCCGGGTCTGATGATTGCTGGCCAGTTGTTCTGCCGTTAACCTACCAGGCACATTGACTTAATACCAGCTAAAGCGTTTACCCTCTCTCTGCCATATATATATATATATATATATATATATATATATATATATATATATATATATATATATATATATATCACCCTATCCCATTCAGTGCTAATTTCAAATAAACGCTATCGAAATCACTTTCAGAATCTTATAGATGAAGGCTTGAAATGCAAAATATCAGCTCCATTCAGCACCGATTGAGAATCAATAAACAGAACTAATTCGATTCTCGGAGGATCTTCTGGAAGAGCCAAATCATGCCTCTGGATCCTCTGGGGTTTTGAAATCAGTTATCCTTCTCTTAGGTGGACTGCCTGTCGTCATGGCTACGAGCTCCACCTACCCGTCCCTACCGTGATGCCCAGTCACGGAGGTAACCTCCGAACCAACGAACTGCCGATCCAACCATCGAGGGCAAGCGCGCTAACCACTATACTAGCCGGGAGGCTAGATTACAGGATATTTTGAATGGAAAAATACAGGAACCTCAGAGGGTCTTGGTACAAAACCCGAGCAGTGGCAGCCCCGTTGGGGATAGCTTTATTAGGTATTGTAACACACTCAATCGATTTCATTATCATCTTTATTTATTTGCAAAGAAGGTTTTGTTGACAAACGTCTTTCAGAACTTTCTTACTTCGCTTCACAGGTCAATTTTCTCTTATTTGCTCCGAGTTCGAATACAGACAATTTAATCTTCGTTTCGATATTGGGTTCGCTGAATCGGACGCATATTGAGTCAATCAATAGGCAATATATATATATATATATATATATATTTGTCGTAGAATGGACTCTCGATGGTATACCATATATAACTATTCGTTGAGGGAACTATTCAATTATATTTAGAGTGCGTGGTTATCTGGTTGACCGATATTATTTATCTTCAATATGCTTAAGAAGTGGAACTGAGCTCAAGGATAATAATATGGCTATCATTAATAAAATAGAGTTTTATTAATTAAACTATCAACAACACACAAAACGGAAAATGTTTACATAAACAGAGAATGGAAAGGGTCATGGGAATATCTGGCTAATCCGAGGATTAAGATTTGGGAGAGATTTAAAAAAGGTAAACAAACAAAAATTAAAGGGATGGGATGGTTCGCTACACCATTTAAAGCACAGGATAGGGTTGACAAAAAGGTTAAATACTCAAAGGTAATGTTCAGCTTACGTAATTAAAAGTTGTTGTGCAGAGGAAGGCGACGCGAAGGAATCTTCGGTCCACTGGTGAGTTCCAGCCGAAGGACGGGGAGGGGGATTAAATGATCCTGACGTGACGTCTTGGGAATGAGAACCATTTCTTGACGAACGGGCTTGGAGAACAATGGCTGTTCTACGTTGTTCTCTTCTGAACAACAGGGGGGGGGTGAGAACCATCTCTTGTCTACGGGCTCAAAGAACAATGGCTGTTCTAACGTTGTTCTCTTTCTGATCAACAGGGGGGTGAGGGTGAGAATCGTTTCTTGTCAACGGGCTCAAAGAACAATGTTTGTTCTAATGTCATTATCTTTCTGAACAACAGGGGGGAGGGTGAGAACCGTCTCTTGTCAACGGGCTCAAAGAACAATGGCTGTTCTAATGTTACTCTCTTTCTGAACAACAGGGGAGGAGGGTGAGAACCGTCTCTTGTCAACGGGCCCAAAGAACAATGGCTGTTCTAATGTTACTCTCTTTCTGAACAACAGGGGGGGAGGGTGAGAACCGTCTCTTGTCAACGGGCTCAAAGAACAATGGCTGTTCTAACGTTGTTCTCTTTCTGAACAACAGGGGGGGGGGGACCTTGTGGACTTTAGGTCTTGAAGGCTCGAACCTTGGCACTCAAGGGATATTGACCGCTTCTGGACAAAGATGGAGGATCTCGAGGTAGAGGGCCCTGGTGCACAAGGTGAGACCGGATCGGCGGGATGTCTCGCGAAGATAATCTGGATCTGAATCTGATCTTATTGGTAAAGTTTCCATATAAATAGTCGAGCCATCCCCTTGGCGTAGGGGACAATGGAGTGGGGGCTTCGAGGGAATGCCCAGCCGCGCCTGAGAACAATACCCTATCTGCCCATAAGCCTAACTCAATCTGGCGTGATCGGCGCATGGGGCGAAACGGGGGGGGGGGGGGGGTGAACCTCTTTGGTTAAATATTGACTCAGGTGGGGCGATAACGCGCCCGGATTCAAGGCAAAGATGCACGTGGGTAGCAACGTGTTTCTAAACAACATGTGATAGCGGTTGAAATTAAGCGGCCTCAAACCGTTCTATCACAATATATATATATATATATATATATATATATATATATATATATATATATATATATATATAAATATATATATATATATATATATATATCGCTCTCTCTATATCTCCCTCTTTATCTATCTCTATATCTCAATCCCTCTCTATTTCTATCTCTCTCTATCTCTATATATCTCTCTCTCTCTATCTCTCTTATATATCTCTCTCTCTCGAAGAAAGGGAGAAGGAAAGATGACGCCCCCTTGTCGCGGGAAGAGAGCTTGTGTGTACCTTTGACTTTTCGAGCTATGTCGGGGGGGTACCCCTGGTAGGGCTTCCCTTCTCGATTTGTTCGGAAACGAGGTTCCAGACTAAGTGCGTCCTTCTTTCCTTTTTCTACTCTATCCTTCTCCTATCTCTTCCACTTATATAAAAAGAAAAATAAACAACAAAAAACCCTTACTATCAAGTCACTCATGCCCTTTTTTCCATCTTTCTAAATATAAGGACTTGGCAGCTACCTTATGCATCAGAAGAGAGGCTTTGGAACCTCTATAAACAACGCCAATTGACGCTCACTGGTTGCGAGAGACTAGGACTAGAGTTGTCCTAGGCGTTGGGGCACGATGAATGGGATGAGGCTAGTGACACGTTAACCCTTTCCCTGGCGCGTAATTATTGACCATTCCCAGAGCCCGTTGACGGGTGCCTCTGGTAGCATCGGTCCGAGGTGACGGCCCTTTGTTCCCAAATGGTTGCCAGGCCAATAAAAAGCCTTGAGTCGAGTCTCTTGGTGTAGCGGGATATCCATTGAACGCTGTTCCAAGATATTGGCCGTCGTGAAGGAAACTAGTAGGAGTTTAGTACGGGGCGTGCTCCGTTGTTCCCCTGGTGAGAAATCGATGGCCCCTTTGGGGACGTCAGTGCTGCTGCGTTGAAATACACGGCACGCCGAGGTTTGATGACTCGGTCGGACGAACAGCAACACATGTAGCGTGCCTTCTGAAAGATCCGAAACATCTCCGATGGATAGGTGGGAGCGACTCACGCGGGGAGAACTCTCTATCCCCCTTTTTATCATTGATTGGTTACGAGCTTCCAGAGAGAGAGAAAGTGCCTAAAATGACAAGCAAAAAAGGACCCGTTCGTCTAAAACACAACTGTGCAACATGCCAGTTAGAAAAGTGGTGCGTTGACTTTCCGGAGGGCTGCTACTCAAAATACAGACCAGAAAGTATCTGAACTACTTGTATCCTGACGCGAGAGGTAGAGAAACTAAAAGACCTCTATAGAGCCTCAGAGGAGAGAGCTTAAATTCTTGAGAGAAAGGTGGAGAAACTCGAAGCCCTTGACGCAGCTCACATTCGATGCCTAGAGGAGTCATCGCCCACTGACGTGTCGGAATCTTCTGGTGCCGTAGTTCTTACCCAAGCGAAGATTCCGGCAACATCTGAGGTTAAGCCAGCTGAGGCAAGAGAAGAATGAAAAAAAGGAAGAACCAAAAATAGAAGAAAAACGCATAAACAATAAGAAGAAGGGGAATAAGAAAAAGAAGGATAAGAATGGAGAGAGTAAAGAGGAAACGGAGAGGCCTGTTCCACATGGGAAGACCCCGTCTTCAGAGACAAAGTTTCCGAAGGTCACCCTCATTGGTGACTCGCAAACACGGGATCTGCAGCCGCTGCTCGCAGCCCGCCTTCGCACTAGCGTAAAGGTAAGCTGCCTGCCAGGACGGGGTAACCATAACATCAGAGTAGAGGCAGAGAAAGCTCAGATTTCTGAGAATTCAGTTGTCGCTCTGATGGTGTTAACGCCCTCTACCTCAGAGAGGGTAAGGTTGGCCTCAGTGGCAAGACCATCTAACCGGCGATGGGAGCCGTGGATGACATAGGGCTTAAAACCTGCAAACGTGTCGTGGTTGGGATGCTTCCGAGAAGAGGTCCATCTAGAACCGTTCACGAGAGAAACGTCGCAGTGAACCGACGGTTGGCGGATCTTTGCAAGGCAGAAAGAGTCTTCTTTGTAGACCCCTACCGCACCTTTTACGGGAAAAAACGACATGTATAAAAGAGACGGAGTGCATCTTTCCTTTAAAGGGAAAGCTGTACTCGCAAACATGATCCAGGATGTTGTGGAGCGGACCCAAAGAAGTGTCAGGACCCGAGTAAAGGAGGATGTACGCCAGTACACCCGTGTTATTCCAGGAACTACCTTTTCTGACGTCACAAAGAGGGAAGTGACCCCGCCACAGAGAAACAAAGCGGGAAACGGAAGAGCGTAGGGATTTTTACAGTCGGTGACTCCCTCAAGGTTCTTCTGTTTAATGCGAGGTCTATCAGAAACAAGTTTCTAGAACTTCGTGGCTTCGTAGCAACAGAAGAACCTAAGATGGTGGCCATAACGGAGTCATGGATAAAAACCTTAAGCCGAGATTTTGAAAGGTAAATTCACGATTCCTGGTTACCAGCTCTTCCTGAAAGATAGGGCAGACAGAGAGGGTGGCGGTGTGATGTATATCAAGGATACTCTAAACTCGACGTATTGCAACATCGTATCCGACCATGAACTACCAGGTGTTGACCTAGAGATAGGTCCTGCCTGATACAGGACCCTGGTGCTTTACAAACCCCCTGCCCAACTCTTAGAACAGGACGGGAGTCTGTACCAGCTGTTGGGCGAACTTGTAAAACAGTGTGTATCTTCATGGGGGATTTCAACACACAAGTTGATTGGGAAACCAGAGAACCCTGTGGCAAGAACGCACTACTCCTGGAGTTCGCGACCAACGAGTTCCTGACTCATTGAGTAAGAGAGCCAACGGGAGAAGACAATATCTTCGACTTGGTTTTCACTTCTGAGGATGACATCGTTGACGGCCTCTCTGTTGGCGAAGAGCTCGATGGCAGTGATGACCGACTAATTAGATTTGTAGTCAAAGTCCCCAAGGCAGGGCCTGCAACTAGTAAATCGAGAAAACTTGATTTGGGAAGAGCAGACTTTGCAGGTCTTTATGCTGGACTAACTCGCGCGAGGCTGTTGAAGACTCGTGAAACAGTTTCAAAACCACATTAATGAGTCTTCAATCGCGTTTCATCCCTCTGAAATGCCCCCGTCGGTCTTCTGTTCAACCAAAGTGGTTTAACCGAAAAAATCGGCCAACTGCTTAGGGAGAAGAGAAATGTGTACCGGCAATCGAAGATCTCGAGTGACTTTGACAAATACCGGAGGCTAACTAGGAGAGTGAAGTCCAGCATAAGGGCGGCTAAGCGTACTGAGGAACTCCAAGTGGCGAGACTTTGTAAAGAGAATCCCAAGGAGTTCTTTGGATATGTAAACAGCCGTAAACCAATCCGTCGAACGATTGGTCCTTTGAGGAATGAGGAGGGGACATTAAAGCACTCAGATGCAGAAAATGCTAACGACCTCTTCTCTTCAGTGTTTACTGAAGAGTGTGGTCCCACCCCCCAGCCAACGAGTTCCTACTCGGGGGGGAAAGCTGGAGGAGATGGACTTCACCGAAGGAGAAATATAAAAGAAGATCACTAACCTAATGACGAATAAGTCACCTGGCCCGGATGGGTTTCTACCTTAAAGTGTTGAAAGAAGTGCGCGATCAAGTGTCACGACACCTGAGCGCAATCTTCAATATCTCAATCCGGACCGAATGCGTTCCTAGAGACTGGTGTGAAGCGGAGGTGACTCCTATCTTTGATAAGGTACCACACCGCCGCCTTCTCCGGAAAGTACGAGCGCTGGGCATAAACGGAAAAGTAGCCGGCTGGATCGAGAACTGGCTAAGTTGCAGACGGCAACGGGTGGTGGTGAATGGACAGGCTTCTGAGTGGGTGCCCGTTACTAGCGGGGTGCCTCAAGGTTCTGTCCTGGGACCACCACTATTCATTATCTACGTCAACGACATGGACGGTGACATGGTTGCCAAGATTTCCAAATTTGCCGACGATACCAAGCTTGGTATGAACGTTGCAAAGTATGGAAATACTGCCCGTCTGCAGAAAGATCTTCGGAAGATTGGGGAATTGTCGGACACGTGGCAAATGCCTTTTAACGGGAACAAATGCAAAGTGATGCATATCGGCCTCCGAAACCCCCAATCTCAGTATATCCTAAAGGGCACTGCTGTTGAATCCATCGACACGTTGAAGGACTTGGGTGTAACAATCACTAGTGACCTCAAGTTCTTGAAACAGTGCATTGAGGCGGAGAAAAAAGCCCAAAGGATTGTTAGGCTTCATAAAGCACCAGTTTGGATACCGAAACAAGGATGTTGTACTGTGTTTGTACAACTCACTTGTCCGACCGCACCTGGAGTATGCCGTACAATTTTGGAGTCCATTTCGAAAGGATATCGCGAGATTGGAACGCGTGCAAGCCAGGGCAACCAAACTGATTGTCTCTATCAGACATAAAAGTTATGAAGATAGATTATGGGAATTAGATCTGTTCTCGTTGGAAACCCGTAGACTGCGTGGTCAGCTCATCGAAGTTTTCAAAATACTTCGAGGGTTCAACAATGTTGACTACAGGGATATTTTCACACTTGCTGAGAGCACAACAAGAAATCACGACTTCAAACTTGAACTGAAGCTTTACAACCGCAATCTGTTTGGAATTTTTTTTCACTTACAGTATCTGCGGTAAGTGAACGCACTTCCATTGGAAGTTGTCAACAGTGAATCTGTTGACCAGTTCAAGTCAAGACTAGACAGGGTCTTGAAAAGTGGCCGTTTAAGGACGTAAAGCATTTGAGCAGAGATGTGCCCACTCGACTGCTAGTCCAAAGGTACCCTCATTGAATGGACCGTAAGGTCTTCTAGGGTACTTTCTTTCCTTGTTACACTCTCTCTCTCTCTCTCTCTCTCTCTCTCTCTATATATATATATATATATATATATATATATATATATATATATATATATATATATATATATATATATATATATATATATCTGCAAGGAAAAATGATTCCGTTCTCTTTCAATGTGGTTTAATGGAATCATATATATATTTATTATATTATATACATATATATATATATATATATATATATATATATATATATATTAGTGTAGATGGGTAGCAGTCTTTCTTGAGTGCGAATTTTGTTGAAGGAAGACCATGGTATATTCTCCTTGATCAATTTCCTTTGGCAACTTTCTATTATTCTGTTCTTTTTATTCCATCTTGTAGATCGTAGATCACTTATCCTGTATTCATCTCACTTTTTAATAAATTTAGTTTGTTTTTTACCAAACGCATTTAAACATGAAGAACGGTTCTCACACCATCCAACCGTTTACCTCTTTCTGCACTCTGAGAACCTGCCATACAGTATACACTTCTTCTCCCTCGTTTTCTAAGTCTGCTCTCTCAACGCAAATCCTTGATCCAAACAGCCACTGCCCACTCTAAATCCAGCTAACTCATCTCCCCCCTTTCCCCGTTTCCTCCTACACTTTAATAACAAACCCCCTGCAGACCCTTTTCCTGGTAATTCCTTCCCGCATTCACCCTTCTATCTCGTTTCCCTCAAACAGGAATAGTAACTCAAAATCCCTCCTCTTTTCTCCCACGTTAAGTGGTGATTCAATTCTTGATTTATCAAATGAACAAATTGGCGCCGAAAGTAAACGACTTTATGCTTTAATGGTGTCTACCAAGAACGTTTTTGAGCCCCTCTCATGATTATTTTCATATTCGGTTTTAGAGGACGGGGCTTTGTAAGGAGATGTAGTTATCATTACGTGACTCAGATTATTAAGTTGACCGCACCGAAGAGTTGATGGACCGCCTGATAAATATTTATCTATCACCCCAATTCATATGAATTTTATTCAAATTTATCTTATCCGTTCCCAAAAGGTCATCAATGAAAACCGAAAAGTGTCTCCAAATTAGAAATGGAAATTTCAAATTTAGAATAATGAAATAACAGGAGAGATAAAATGGAAGAAAAATGCCACACTATCTTTGCAATCAATATATTCAAACGTCAAAATAAAACACAAAGAAAGGCAAAATTCAAAATAGCCATTAAGGGTTTTTAAAAGAATGCGTATTCTTTGTTTATTACGCAATTGCAAAAAGTTTCAACTACGAGCCTTATGCGAACCTCTCCCCTTAGGCTTTTGTCAATCCACGGGCCTTAAAATGCTGCGTTGCTTATGCTAATGCGGGCGTTTTTCTCCCCTTAAAAGGAAATAATTAGTCGTCTCTAAGATATTGCTATTCAAACTTGTTTTAGGCAAACCAACGAGCATTTGTAACTTCTCCCTGGCTCTATGTAACTTGTTTGGTTTCACTTTGAAGAGCAGCACGGTTCCCGGCTGTAGTAAACTAGATTGAGGGCTTTAGTTCTTGTACAACCCCCCCTCCTCCTCTTGCCTTTTTTTAGCCACTTTCTTTACAAGGTTCTCATTTGTTTTTTTTGGCCGTCAGCTAACATCGAAGGATAGTCGTCAACCAGCTTTCGTCCATTCATCCTTGTTCGAGGAGTGGTGGGGCTGTTTGGCCTCTCCCTCTTGGCTCAGTTGGGGAAGGGGGGTTAACTTGTTTGAAAATTTCCTACTCTTTTCTCTTTCTACGTCACACATCTTTCTTTTTTTATGCTTTTACGCGCCACCACAAAGGGGTGGTAGATGACATCTGGGGCTTGTGAGCCTTCCAGATTCCAATGCTTGCAGGAAGATTTGCGTCGATATATCTTCCGCACATTGTCACTTTATCTAGATCTACAGCCGTTTATACATATATCTTTACAAACTTTGTGCGTGATACGCGTTTGTGCCAAAATTAGGCATTTGCCTAAAATAGTAATGGTAATCAAGAGATAGGTACAAAGTACCCATGTACAAAATATGACAACCCATAAAACTTGGTTTAATCCGAATAATCTCGTCTTATTAAAGGCTGACTTTCTCGATCACTGAGAAATAGGCGGCGCCTTAGCCTAGAAATTTCGGTTAGTTCGGGAAGTAGTCTTTGCATCAGCGGTCTCTATTTGAGTACGGCCTAGGCGAGTGAAAATATCTCTTCTGATTATAGCGAAGTTAATCCCCGTAGCGTGTAATAAGTCTCCGGATGGACTCCCAATGCGAGGTCAACTTCTTAGCGGCCGTCTTACACTGTAGTTACCCGCGATTCGGATCTCACGGGTAATCACAGATATCTACAGTAATATAAGTCCTCAAAATGAGTGCAGATCGGTGGTGAAATCCCTGAAAAAATTATTTATTTATTATTCATCTAAAATCGAATTAAACTGTGCCTCCAGACTAACGATAATTAGGTACACTATGCGAAAGTAAAAGCACTAAAGGATACATAAAGATATGATAAATATATCGTAGAATAAATAATATAGAGTACCATAATAGATTCATGGCATTTCTATTTTCCTATTTATATTGATTCTGTAGAAATAGTGTTTTATGGCCGAAGTCACAATTGATGACTGAAGCGGAAAAAAACACTTGCCAAATTTTAGCGTTAGATGTTGCCATGGTAACGTTGTGATTGTGACGCAATACTCGCCAGTCTTTAGTTAGCATTGAGCGGAAACTCGCCTTAGATTTAGGGCAAAAGGAAATGGAAATCAGAGTATGAAGCAATGCTTACTAGTAATCTAGGCGGTGTGTGTGTGGGAAGGGGGGTCATCGCAGAAAAAAAAATATGAACATATATATATATATATATACATATATACATATATATATATATATATATATATATATATATTTACTCTCGAGTGTAGCGGAAACTTCAGAGTAGGATTTATAATTATTTAAAAAGTAATTTAAATTTGTGTAGTCCAATGAGGATATTCGGCATTATTTAGCTGTAACTATGAAGCGAAACTGAGATATGCATGTCCAACAGAAAGCTTTTAAAAGTGTTTGTAAAGAAAGCGGTGATGTTAAGAGTGAAAATATAAGGAAGTGTATAACTCGAAAAGCCTAAGGAGGAGACTACTAAGGGCATTTTATCGACAGGCGGCTCTTTCTTCGCCAGTAAGAGATAAAGAGGAGTGGTTCTTTTCTTATCGATGGGAAATTGCCTCCCTCCTTTGACGACCCTGCCATGGCAGACTCGAGTCGTTAATCTGCTGTCGTCGACATATCTCTTTCTCGTTCACTTAACGGACTTAGCACGGCATATGGCGGCCACGTTAATTTCCGGGCGTATGTCTCCTGCCGTTGTCAAGTGTTGAACAAGATGCTACTTACATAGGTCGCCTGACGACCTTACGAGGGCAGAATCTCGCTTGAGAATCTTATGTCACTTGTCGTCTGCCATCGCCCATACCCCTCACGACTGACGCTCTCGTCGACTAAGTCTCATAACCTTAACATGCTGTCGTCATCAAGTGTCTGACATGAAGTTTTCTTCTCAACTTTGTTACGGGCAGGGTTAAGTCCCACAACACTAAAGAAAATAATAAGAACCTCGTTATGAACACGAGGTTACAGAACGCCAATTATAGGCTAAGCTGCACTCTATGCCAGTCTTAAGAAACCCTAAATGTGTCCAAACAGCCAAGTAACAATGATAAGTTACATTAGTTGCTTAAATCAGAGTTCAAATTATGCCAATCAATCTTATAAGAGTTTTCCTTCATGTATAGGATAGCCTAGTATTGGTAAAAGCAAAACAAAGAAAATATAGAAAATTAATATATTAAAGTTATTATTATCAGCAACAATGAGAGCAGTTTAAATAGTAAGTCAAAGCTTGTAATTTGGCAGTTCTCCTTTTACTTAATTAAAGTTATGAATAAATATATGAGGTTTGGAGAAACATGAATATCATATTTACAAATATACAGTTTATACAATACATACAAATGAAAAATCTTAATAATACTTATCACACGTTGAGAGAGAGGTCTAAGGTACATAGGCGCCAAATTTGACAACTATGAGAGACTTACATTGCAGTGGTAGTGCACTGAATAATCACACAAAAAATAGAGCACATTAATTGAATAGTTACACAAAATCTAGAGCAAATCAATTCCAGTAGGAGCACGTTAAGTGGTTGGAGGTGAACTGCCTAAAATTGGGGAAATTTAAACTTAAATAAGTATTGGTAGCAACTTTGTTGGTTGTGTGGGAGGAGGTTAGTTAGTTGCATTATGGGTAATCCCTAAAGGAGTTGGAGATTGTTGTTTCGATATTACATAAATATATACATAATTACATAAATATATACATTGCAAATAAATATATATTACAATTACATAAATTTACATAATGAAACCTTTTAACTAGTAGTATACATAGCAACTTGTTGACCTTTCCACAGCAAAGTCTCACTTGATAATTTTCTGCCTTTGTGATAAGGTCTCGCCAACACACCATTCACTATATTTTTTTAACCCATTAACTCTTATCCTCCTTTAAATTGGGAAGTAAAGTAAAAAGAAGTAAACAAACAAACAAATTTACTGATTTTACATGATGTCCAATTTATAGGACACTCGAATTTTCCCTGTTCATTAATTTTATTAAAAAAAATATCAAATCATTTTTTATATTACTTGAACTTTATAATTTGTCATTTATTTAAAAAAACAAGGTATGCTGACCAAAATGTCGCGTGCTCTCACTTATTCTGATTTAAGACCTTACTACCGGAATAATTCCCGGAATAACTTCGTGAGGACCTTCGCAATTCTATCATTTGAAAGAGAATGTAAAACAATATAAGGGTTTCAAATTTTGTTAGAATAGGCCGAATAGTTAGAATGTTAATACAAAAAACAAAAAAAACAAAACGGGGACCGACCGACCGTAATAGTAGGATGTAGATTCGCCCGCGACTAAGAAGAAATTGGGTGTTAGTGGATTAAGACAGCAAAAGTCTCAGTGTGCTAATCTGCTGCCGAGTTAATCTTTTGACGTAAAGCCTCTCTCTCTCTCTCTCTCTCTCTCTCTCTCTCTTCCTCTCTCCCTCCCTCTCTCTCTCTCTCTCTCTCTCTCTCTCTCTCTCTCTCTGTTACCAGCGGTGTTCCCCAGGGATCAGTCCTGGGGCCTATTTTATTTACTATATACATCAATGACATAGACGTTGGAATAAATAATATCATATCTAAATTTGCAGATGATACGAAAATAGGTAACTCAGTATTATGCGAAGAGGACAGGGCTAGCCTGCAAGCTGATATAAATAAAATTACCGAATGGTCTGAGAAATGGCAAATGCCATTTAATATCGACAAATGCCAAATCCTTCAGTGCGGAACAAAAAACAAAAAATACACCTATACAATGCAAGGCGGCTTAATAAACACAACCCCGCAGGTTAAAGATTTAGGAGTAATAATTACAGAAAACTTAAAAACATCAAACCAATGCGCAGCTGCTGCAAACAAAGCTAACACAGCACTAGGATTTATAAAAAGAAACTTTACTTATAAAAGCGAGGAGATAATTATGCCACTATATAAAAGTATTGTCAGGCCCCATCTTGAATACGCTGTACAGTTCTGGGCCCCTTACTTAATAAAAGACATAGATAAATTAGAAGCTGTACAACACAGAGCGACAAAACTTATCCCGTCAGTACGTAACAAACCTTACCACGAAAGGCTAAAAAAACTCAATCTATTTTCCGTCAGAAAACGAAGACTAAGGGGGCAGCTTATAGAGTGCTTCAAAATACTTAAAGGATTTAACAACGTTAATGCCAATAACTTGTTCACACTGACAGGGAAGTGTCACACCCGTGGACATGATTCAAAACTTCAGGGTAAAAGAGCCACTATGGATGTAATAAAAAACTTCTTCACTTACTCGATTATTAATGATTGGAATAATTTGCCAAACGCAGTAGTGGACAGCAGAACTATAGATTCATTTAAAATGAGATTAGACAAACACTTAACAAATATTGGAATTGTTTAGCATAAGCTACAAAATAAAATAATATTACAAAAATATAACTCTTTCAGGTTTATGTAAGTGGTTTTCATATTCATTTTATTTAATTACTATTCAATGCAAATTTCCTTCAGGTACTGTCTTCTTACACCTGCAAGGTACTTTTCCCAAATTATTTCATGTACCGCTTTTGCCGGAGGGAGTGGAGGGTGGGGAGAGCCTAAAACTTTTCTATCCTTTACTTCTACTATTCTATGTGTAAGTGGCAGTAGATTTAAGGCAAGATCACCTTAGTCTGGGCCGTAAGGCCCGTGTGATCTGTGTATCTATGTAACTCTATGTAACACTCTCTCTCTCTCTCTCTCTCTCTCTCTCTCTCTCTCTCTCTCTCTCTCTCTCTTGCTTGACGACCATTCCACGTCAAATCTCATCACATTGATCTTCGGCCGTCCCTCCTCTTCTTGCACCCCCGCAAGTGGGTATCAGATGCAGCATGAGAAACCGTATTGCAGCTGGCATCCGAAGGATTGGGTACCCTCCCTGCTCAAACGCCCCAGTTGTGTGCCTTCTAGGCCCCAATATCAACAGGAGGATCCACAGCTATTTATCTTCCATACATTTTCACTTGTCTATCTTCACTACTTTCTTTACAGATTTGTCTTTAAATACTTTTGCGGGAGATGCCTTCGTTAGTTTTCGCTTTAAATATGAAACAAAACAGCCTTCGTGAATTTTTTTTTAATCCATTTTTGGCCTTTCTCGTACTGAACACCCATAAGTAGCACCAGCTCCATCATCATTGGCGATATCCTCTATTCGCGATTCCACAGCCATTGCGAGGCATTGCATTCCCATTTTATTCATTTCGAGACAATTATAAACATATAAACGCCATATTCTGTTATTATATCTAATAAATTATAATACAGTTTAAAGTTAAAAAGGCAATAAAATGGCAGATGTTGAGAAAATTGTACATATGCAGTTTTTATAGTTTTACCTGTTCTATTTATAGGACGATGGTTGTTTAATTGTGATCTATTTCTGTCCACTTCTTTCATTTACTCTTTCGCAGCAGGCGAATTTTATTTGTTACAATCTTACGCTTTGATCTTAATCCATTGACTCGTGAATAAGGGCATGGAAAAAAACATTTGTTTTCTCCCATGCTTTTGATCATTTCACAAGTCTGGTTTGTCCCATGCCCTTGTCAGCTGAGAACCCTGGTTTGTTCGATGCCCTAGATTACCTGATAGTCTGTCTAAAAATGCGGACTAAAATATGTTATCAATATATTTTTTTAATTTGCCATTTTCATAAAAATATGTATACAGTTAATTTATAGAGAACCTGTATAATGCAGGAATATTAGTTCATATTGTCGGGGTCTCTGTTCTCACGTACGTCTTTGCGAATCATGGTTTCTCATCCTTTTTTGTTCACCTGCATCCCTCTTATAAATACAGTTGGCACTCGAAACCCTTCGCTAACAGTACTAAATTTTTATTTGATAAAAGAAACCTTTGTATATTTAACAACTTTACTGTTATTTATTTTTTATTATACCTAGCTCTAATTAGGATGTGTTTTATGGCTTCTAAAAATATGATACATCATATCTTCTAAAGATATGATGGCAGGGGGATCTTATAACCTAGGTACAGAAACTCTTGATTGCCCACTCGCGGCAGAAAGAGGGTAGCGTTTGGATATACGAGTTATGATGACATTTCGGGTATTTTCTCTTTTTCGTGCCCTGTCCATTAAAGTAATTTCCATTATTTTTCTCCATCTTCTCTCACGAAGCGCTCCTGGCCCAACTGATTTGTCGATTTCGTTCCGTTTATCTCTTAAAAGTTTCCAGTTCATATTTTTTGGTCATTTTCCTCTCGATTACGGAATTGTTCTGGAGGCTCGGGGCGTTTTGTTGAAGTACGACCTAGCATTCTTGGCTTACAAGAGGCTCGGGGCGTTTTGTTGAAGTACGACCTAGCATTCCTGGCTTACAAGAGGCTCGGGGCGTTTTGTTGAAGTACGACCTAGCATTCTTGGCTTACAAGAGGCTCGGGGCGTTTTGTTGAAGTACGACCTAGCATTCCTGGCTTACAAGAGGCTCGGGGCGTTTTGTTGAAGTACGACCTAGCATTCTTGGCTTACAAAAGGCTCGGGGCGTTTTGTTGAAGTACGACCTAGCATTCTTGGCTTACAAGAGGCTCGGGGCGTTTTGTTGAAGTATAACCTAGCATTCCTGGCTTACAAGAGGCTCGGGGCATTTTGTTGAAGTACGACTTAGCATTCCTGGCTTACAAGAGGCTCGGGGCGTTTTGTTGAAGTACGACCTAGCATTCCTGGCTTACAAGAGGCTCGGGGCGTTTTGTTGAAGTATGACCTAGCATTCCTGGCTTACAAGAGGCTCGTGGCGTGTTGTTGAAGTACGACCTAGCATTCCTGGCTTACAAGAGGCTCGGGGCGTTTTGTTGAAGTACGACCTAGCATTCCTGGCTTACAAAAGGCTCGGGGCGTTTTGTTGAAGTACGACCTAGCATTCTTGGCTTACAAGAGGCTCGGGGCGTTTTGTTGAAGTATAACCTAGCATTCCTGGCTTACAAGAGGCTCGGGGCATTTTGTTGAAGTACGACTTAGCATTCCTGGCTTACAAGAGGCTCGGGGCGTTTTGTTGAAGTACGACCTAGCATTCCTGGCTTACAAGAGGCTCGGGGCGTTTTGTTGAAGTATGACCTAGCATTCCTGGCTTACAAGAGGCTCGTGGCGTGTTGTTGAAGTACGACCTAGCATTCCTGGCTTACAAGAGGCTCGCGAGAGTTTGTCACAGCAATCCTCGTCCCATATTTAACACTCCAGACTCTTTGGTTTATTTCTGTTATGTTTGTTTGTTATCTTTCTCCTTCTATTTATGTTTGGTAGTCTTGTAATTTGTCTCTCTTTTGCCTTGAACATTTCAACGAGGTGAGTCAGGTCAAGCTTGAATTTTGTCTTTATTCTAATTGTATACGTTTGTTCCTGTAGAAATGTTCCTTCTCCTCCTCTTCCTTAACATTGTAAATCATCCTCCATCCTTCAGTTTTGATGTTATTATTAATACTACTCAACCATTGTCTTTCGATTTACCTTCCCTGTAGAGGAAAATTTTTCATGCAATTAATTTATCAAAAATCGTAATCACACCGTTGAAGAACTTCGAATTGTTTGGGTTCCAAATTGCGACATCAAAATGCAGTTTTAATCGCAGTAAAAATCAGAGCAATTTGCGTCTATTGTTATGCTTGTTACAAACGGCGAAATGGAATTTTTAATGGATGTTATTATTTTTAGATTAATAAATGTCTTAGTGAGTACAGTTACGTAACTTTTCTGAATTATTAACAAACTAAAAATTTAACATCTAGAAAATTCATTAATACTTTTCCTTTCATACCCCGAGGTGAGGTACCCCGGTCAGACCGTTACACTTGGTACCTGGAGGAGTTTCACGGCCTCCCGTGGGAGACAACAATTTACTCAAATTAGCCACCCTCATCTTCTACTGCAGCCTCAAGATGGATCCGGAACCGGGCGCATGTGTTCTTTAGTGTCCCCAGGAAGATCTTCGAACACCTCCTTGATCTTGGCCACCAGCTCGGCCTAGAGGATAAGGGTAGAGCCGTTGATGTCTATCTCAACCGCCCCCATCCCCACACACATAGTAATCCATAGGATTTCACTCGGAGAGGATCTAAGAGGTCAGAAAGTGCGGCTGCGGAAGTCAGAGGAACTTCAGCTTGTTTAGGAGCTTCTTTGTCTTCGTCAAATGGTTCTCCTTTGCCTTGGTTGTCCAAACTTCTTAGCGCCTTTTGTACGAGGGGTAACGAAGGTCCTAATTCAAGACCAGTTTCATGGTGGTGACATAAACGCCCATCTCTCTCGTCAAAACCCGGATTCCCTCGCTCAGGTCGTCCATCACCTTCTCCTGCAGTTTTTAGATGAATTCCGGGGTGCTGACGCAGTCAGGACGCCTACTAAGTTCCTTTTTGCCGGCCACGGCTTCGTAGTCTCCGTCGCAGCTGTCCATCACGTCTTAGAGCTTTTACAATGATAACAGAGCTTGAACACCAGCCATGGTGTCGACATTTTGATACCCAGCGTGAATTATCATGATGCATTTAACTCTGTTTTCCAATATTCAGATGGCTTCCACTCTTCCATGTCAGCTAACTTTTTTTCAACTAAAACTTTACTTTCTATGTTATCCAACGCCGTTGATGTACACCGATGCATCAGCATGTTCTAAAAGAGGACTAAGAATCGTCATTTAGCCCAAACACCCTGTACATATATGGAGGAGAGTGAGAGAGGTAGGATAAAAGCACGAGTTGCCTGCCGAACATGTTTGTGTGTGTGCGCGCGCGCGCGTGAGGATTCATGACAAAGAAAGAATGAAAGGATACGAAATGTGAAGGAATGCATGGGGGTCAATAGATAAGAGTCACTTATGTACGTCCTAACAACAAACTGAGTTGAAAGGCAAAAAATGCAGAGCTGCGAATTCTCGCCTTTTTTTTCATCATTTCCATTAATTCTGATACGAGTGACAGGTATTTTCGAGGCCGTGATCAAAGCCATTTATTGCGGACCATTTGCCGAAATACAGTAAGTAGTGGTTTCTATGTGGTTTGTATACCAATATGGTGGCATCAGATGCTATGGCACTTTTGAGAACATCAGCACCTGATTTCAGATCCATCATTTCACATGGTTAATTAGGTCTCATAGTGAAAGTTTTTATAACAGAAACAAAAAACCCTTTCTTCTCTTTGACCTGAATCTTGCTCGAAACAGGTTTTCCTTCAATTAATTTTTTGTTTCCTTCGCTCATTATATTGCGAGATGAAGGATCTTCCGCGTTTCCTGCCGACATCCGTCGACCTCTTGATTAAAACTTTTAATCGCTGCAGATAAGAGCCCAAAACGATTGGTTCGAGGATTTAAAGTAAAGGGTTTACTCCATTTTGCCCCAAATTCCATTCGGGTTTGAGTCAGATCGCATAAGATTTCGCCCGAAGGTCATATCAGATAACGGTGCCCGACTTTCCCTCTTTCTGGTTACTGGGGCACTAAATCCCTCTGGCACCAAACACTTCGCTCGCTCAAAGGTCACGAGAAGGGAAAGGAGATGCGCCAAAGTGACATATAAAGAACAGTTGCAAAATACTTTTTTTCACAAGATAAAAGGAAAAAAATCCAAATTATATCTGCCAAAACACTTTGTGAAAGAGGTTTGTGCAGAAAGTATGTGGAGAAGTTAGGTTAGAAGCGTGGCTGTTAAATCACCCCATTAACTAAAATAGGAGCTGACGTGGGCAGTTAGGTCCAGGAGTCAGCACAATTCTCATGAAACTTCCGCCGTTCCAAATGGTGAGACGTCTCCTCCTAACTTCTTTCCACCGTTTTCAGGGAATTAAATTAATTATATTAGAAAATCAAAGCTAACAATCAAATTGCAGCTCTAGGAGTGTCTAAGTGGGTAGGAGGCCAGACAGGAGAAGAAAATAAATATCTAGAAAAGGTATCGCAGTTTTCTCGCAGCCGAGAGACCGCAAAGACGCATTTCTAGATCCCGATTCACGTCAGACAAAGCGTAGACTCTTGGCTAGTGGCACCTTGGCACTTCTTGGCCCCTGGGATGGACGAATTAATGGGCCTGTTGGAAGGAGAGATCAATTATCCTAAGGGAGAACCAATGGCACATGGCAATGACCATAACTCCCCTCGAGAGAGATGATAGTAAAGAACAGACAGGACCCCGGGAACCTGCCCCAGATCGAACTGAAAATCCGACAATATTAATACCATTATTATTATTGGTAACAGTAGTATTATTAGTATTATCATCTTTCTACGAAAGAGGCAAAAGGCGTTCGTGCTCATTAAGAAAAGAACGCTGCAGCTCGCAACAGGTTCTGAACTAACGGGATAGATGGCGAAACACATTCGTATTGAAGCAACAGCCATTTGGGAGAGAGAACAGAAGAGACCAATTCAGGCCGACAAATGAGGGCCCCGTTGCGACTGGGATCGAACCCGGGGCCATGGGACCAGGTGTCAGATGAAGAGATCCCTTGAATAGCCGGGCGAGGCGACGAGAGAGAAAGTGTCCCGTTCACCGGTGCCCCGGTCGTTCCCACGACCCCCTACTGATGGGGTGCTGGGGGGGGTAATAAACCCCTGGCCATGACCTCAATCAGCGCCCCCAAACTCGTCGGGGGGCACTTCCAGTCCCACCTCCCGCAGGAATCTCAGGGGAAGACCGTGCGAGGCCACCCTTTCTCGCTTGGCCAATCCGTGCCTCGCGGCGTGGGGGCCAACTCCCCCCCCCTATCTTACCCGAATGGTGGGAGTCACCTGTTATTGGCTTTGTCTTCTTAATTTTGTCTTTTTCATTTAGCCCGTTATTGAATTGTCTGGTGTGTGGTTGTGGTTTGTTCCTGGTTCTCGTTTCTGGTCATTTTGAAGTCCCCCTTAAGGACTAGAGGTTTGGGAGAACGTCCTTCTCATCCTCGCTCCTAGTTAGTTTGAAATCCCACACGATTTATTCTTCAGTTGGAGTCGAGGAAACTGTTCGTTGTCCCCCAAGTTGTATCATGGGCAACCATACTGCAGCTGACATCTGGAGAATTGCGTGCTTTCGTTGCCCAAATGCCTTTTCGAGGATCTGATGTTATATATCTCTCACACATTTTCACATCAACCTCGCCACTTTCTTCACATCTATCCTTCAATCGTTCTGGCGGAGATGCCCTCGTTGGTTTTAGTCTGTTAGTTTTAATTAAGCAACAGCGACGACACAGTTATTTGAGACGATTAAAACCAAAGCAAAAATCGCAGGGAAGCCTCGGTTCTCCTCCTCGACCCCAGTATTCTGATCAATGTTGCCATTGAAGGCGAAATTCGGACGATGACCTCGAACACTGATTTTGCGCGAGAAGGAAAGGGATTGCGTAATCCAACGGAGGAGGGTTCTTCAGCTTGAAAACCGTAATAAATTCAGAACAAAGGCAAAGAAAATGAATGACTAGAAAGAACGAGTGGTGGAAGCAGAAATATAATTGTTTGGAAGTACTCCTATTACATTTTTGGATACTCATTTTCAGGGTTCCAAAATTACTGCGATTTTTTTTCATTTATTATATAAAGCATAAACTAACGAGACCATTTTCGAAATATCGTATAAAGGGACTTACCTCGGATAGAGACCTGGTTAACTGCCTCCACGCATCTTCCTCTCCTGCGAACGCAATTGATGTGCACATACCACACTGTGCGAGGAAGCGTTTACAGGTGGTGATGGTTTGGAAAGAAAAATATGTCGTTAAGAGAAGTTAAAGTGAGATAAGTAAGGCAATACCTCAATAGAATGCGTCCGCAAACATAAATTGCCCTTTCGAATCATGTCGCATATTTCTTGTGCTGGTTCAAAAATGGGTTTAGAACTCGTGGCTTAAAGTCATAATGGTATTCACTTTCCTTTTTTTTTTACCAACATGAGCTTTAGGAATACAACATACGACTTAAAATAATGCAGTTGGGGTAAAATAAAAGACCCTCCATGACTTAAAAATCACCATTGTTTTTACTTCATCATAAAATGTCACTGAGATTATCTCAGACTCAATAGAATAAGCAATATACCTCAGTGTCGCAATGAAAAAAAAGAATATCCCACTATGCGCCCCTATGTCATCATAATGCATGATTTCAGAAAAGAAATTAAGCAGCTATTGCTTCCGTTTGCCTTAAATTAAAATTTATGTTTTTAATGGACTCGGGTATATATATATATATATATATATATATATATATATATATATATATATATATATATATATATATATATATGAAAGATAATGGTAAACCACAATATTTTAATCAAAATTTTATTCATAACTATTGGGCTAATTTCGGCATGTTACAAAATGCCATTTTGAACTAATAATGAAGAAACAAGGCAAGGAACACATCCTAAACAAAATGAAACCGCATGAAACGATCTGGGAAACAAACTCGAGTGTATCTGGCGCAAACGACAAGCTAAACAAAATGAGATGGAACAGGAAACAATCTGGAAAGTTGCTAATCTCCGAGAACCATTGCCTCCGGGGTTTTATAAATACGATTGGCGACTTTATTCGATATTTATTTATTAAATTTGTATTGCCCTTCAGATAAATTGAAATTATCAATTTTGTTATTGATGATGGATTCCGCAATTCTCCTCTCAATATAATTGTTTGATTTATAAATCATTTTTGCTTGGTTGAAATCAATTCTATGGTAGTGCTTTTGCATGTGCGTAAAGAGACTTGAAGATTTCGTACACTTTCTGATATCGTCTTGATGTTCTTTCATCTTATTAAAGTAGCCCGACTCTCTAATGTATGCAAAACCGCATTATGGCATGGTATGCTGTATACTACAGCATCGTGAATTGGACGCAGACTAGTCAAGGATTTTCGTATGGTATAAGAATATTTAAATGTAATATTTATGTTATTTCCGTTCGCATATGATTTTAGGGTGGCTAGGGCTGGAGCATATGGGAAACTAATACATTTTTTAAAATCGTCCGTTCGCGGAGTAAAGATGGCATAGAAGTTTTTTCATGCTTTCGAATGGCATTTTGTTAGCATGGGACTTTCCGAAACTAGTCAGATAGTCATAAATAAAATCTTGATTCAAATATTGTGGTATATATATATATATATATATATATATATATATATATATATCTGCAACATTGTTATTATGTATAATGTTTGGCTATTTCTTTATCTATCTGGTGATGTACTGATTGATTAAGCCTAATCCCTAAGACCACCATTACCAGATTGTCCAATGCCTTTTATCTCGACCATCACCACTCTGCCGAAGCTCGCCAATAGTGTCGAAAACGAGGGTGGCATCTCAACCGTTGTCATTTACTTCCAAAGCTGGCCAATTGGGTCAAAAACGATGGGTGACATATCGACCGTTGCCACTTGCTGCCGAAGCTCGACAATTGGGCCAAAAACCAGGGTTGACATGTCAACTGTCGCCATTTACTTCCGAAGCTCGACAATGGAGTCGAAGACAAGGGTTAAAATCTCAACCATCGACATTTACTTCCGAAGCTCGCAACTTAGGTCGCAAACGAGGGTTGACATCTCGACCATCGCCATTTACTTCCGAAGCTCCCTAGTTCAGTCGAAACGATGGTTGACGTCTCGACCGTCGCCACGTGCTGCCGAAACTCGATAATTGGGCCAAAAACGAGGGTTGACATCTCGACAGTCACCATTTACTTCCGAAGCTCATCAATTGAATCGAAAACGAGGGTTGAAATCTCGACCGTGGCCACTTGCTGCATAAACTCGCCAATTTAGTAGAAAACGAGGGTTGACATCTCGACCGTCGCCTCATGCTTACATATTTCACCACTTGGGTCGAAACCGAGGGTTCAAACCTTGAGCGTCATGGCTTACTTCCGAAGCTCGCTACTTGGATCGAAAACAAGGGTTGATATCTGAACCGTCGACACTTACTTCCCAACCTTACCAATTGGGTCGAACCCGAGGGTTGACATCTCGACCTTTGACATCTGCTTTCGAAGCTCGCCAATTGGGCCGAAAACGAGGGTTGACATATCAACCCTCACATGTTACTTTCGAAGCTTGCCAATTCGGTCGAAAACGACGGTGGACATCTCGACCGTTGCCACCTGCTTACAAAGCTCGTCACTTGGTGCGAAAACGAGGGTTGACATCTCGACCATCGCCGCTTGTTTCCAAAACTCCTAAATTCGGACGAAAACGACGAGTGACATCTCGACCCTCACTACTTGCGTCGAAAATGAGGGTTGACATCTACACCGTCCCTACTTGCTTCCGAAGTTCGGCATTTGAGTCGAAAGCAAGCCTTGACATCTCGATCGTCCCCACTTGCTTCCGAAGCTCGATACTTGCTCCGAAAACGAGGGTTGACATCTCGACCATCGCCAATTGCTTCCGGATATCACCAAATGGGGCGAATACGATGATTAAAACCGAAGATCGCCAATTAACCACAAAACGAGTGTTGACATCTCAACCGTCGCCCCTTGGTTCCAAAGTTCACCAATTGGGTCGAAAATTAAAGTTGACATCTCAATCGTTGCCAATTACTTCCAAATGTCGAAAATTGAGTCGAAAATGAGTGTTGACAACTAAAACGTCACCACTTGTATCCGAAGCTCACCAATATTCGTAAAAAAGGAGGGACGACATCTCGATCGTCTTCGCTTGCTGCTAAATCTTGACAATTGGGCTAAAACGAGTGTTGGCATCTCGACCGTTGCCATCTTCTTCAGAAAATCCCAATTGTTGACATCTCAACCGTCACCGCTTGCTTCCGAAGCTCGTCAATTTGGGTAAAAACGAGGGTTGACATCTCTACCGTCACCACTTGCGTCGAAAGCGAGAGTTGACATCTCGACCGTAGCTACTTACTTCCGAAGCTCGGCAATTGGGTCGAAAACGAGAAAACGAGGGTTGACCTCTCGATCGTTGCCATTTGCTTTTGAAGCTCTCCACTTGGGTCGAAAACGAGGGTTGACATCTCAACTTACTTCTGAAGCTCGCCAATTGGGCTGAAAAGGAAGGTTGACATCTAGGCCATCACCGTTTGCTTCCGAAGCTCGCCAATTAGGCCGAAAACGATTGCTGATATCTCAACAGTGGTCAATTGTTTCCAAATCTCGCCTTGACATCTCGACCTTCGTCACTTGCTTCCGATGCTCCCCAACTGGGTCGAAAACGATGGTTGATATCTCGACCGTTGCCAATTGGGCCGACAACGAGAGTTGACATCTCGACCGTCGCCACCTTCTTCCGAAGCACGCCAATTGAGGCAAAAACGATAGGTGACATCTCGACCGTCGCCATTTACTTTCGAAGCTCGCTACTTGGGTCGAAAACTAGGGCTGACATCTCGACCTTCGCCACTTGCTTCCGAAGCTTGCCAATTAGGCCGAAAACTAGGGTTATCATCTATACCGTAGCCGATATATCAACGTTATCTCGGTTGTAGCTACTTACTTCCGAAGCTCGGCAATTGGGTCGAAAGCGAGGGCTGACATCTCAACTGTCTCCACTGGCTTCCGATGCTCGCAAATTGGGCCTAAAACGAGGGTTACCGTCTCGACCATCACCACTTGCTTCCGAAGCTCGGCAATTGGTTCGAAAACGAGGGTTGACAACTCAACCGTTGCCATTTGCTTCTGAAGCTCGCTACTTAAGTCGAAAAGGAGGGTTGACATCTCAACTGTCTCTACTTGTTTCTGAAGCTTGCCAATTGGGTCGAAAACGATCAATGACATCTCGACCGTTGCCACTTGCTTCCAAAGCTCGCTTATTTGTTAGAAATCGTGAGTTGACATCGCGACCGTTGCCACTTGGGTTGAAATCTCGACCGTCGTTGCTTACGAAGCTCGCCACTTGAGTAAAAAACGAGGGTTGACATCTCAACTGTCTCCATTTGCTTCTAAAGTACGACAATTGGCTAAAAACGAGTGTTGACATCTCAAACGTCGCCTCTACTTCTGAAGCTCGCCAATTGTGCCAAAAACGAGAGTTTACATCTCGACCCTCGCTACTTGCTTCCCAAGCATGCCAATTCAGTCGAAAACGATAGTTGACATCTCAACCGTCGCTATTTAGTTCAGAAACTCGCTACTTGGGTCGAAAACGAGGGCTGACATCTTGACTTTCGCCGCTTGCCAATTGGGCCGAAAACGAGGGTTATCATATCGACTGTCGACACCTGCTTCAGAACCTCGCCGATTGTTGACTTTTCGACTGTCGTCGCTTGGTTCCAAAGCTCGTCACTTGCGTTGAAAACGAGGGTTGACATCTCGACCATCGCCACTTGCTTCCGAAGATCGCCCCCTAGGTCGAGAACGAGGGTTGACATCTCAACTGTCTCCACTTGCTTCCGAAGCTCGCAAATTGGGTCGAAAACGATGAATAACATCTCGACCGTTGCAACTTGCTTCCGAAGCTCGCTTATTGGGTCGAAATCGTGGGTTGACATCTCGACCGTCGTCGCTTCTGAAGCTCGCCAATTAGGCGGAAAACGGTTGTTGACATCTCGACCATCGCTAATTCCTTCCAAATCTGTCAAATTGATTCTAAAATGAAGCTTGACATCTTGGCACTCGCCACTTGCCTCCGAAGTTCTTCAATCGGGCCGAAAACTATGATTAACCTTTTGGCCGTCGCCACTTGATTGCAAATCTCACCAATTGAGGCCGAAACTGAAAGTTGACCTCTAGATCGTCGCCAATTACTTCTAAATGTCGAAAATTAAGTCGAAAACGAGTAGTAACATCTCGACCGTCGCTACTTGCTTCCGAAGCTCAGCAATGTTTGTCAAAAACGAGGGTTGACATCTCGATCGTCTTCGCTTGCTGACAAATCTTGCCAATTGAGCCGAAAACGAGGGTTGACATTTGGACCGTTGCCACCTTCTTCAGAAGTTCCCAATTGTTGACATCTCAACCGTAACCGCTTGCTACTGAAGCTCGCCAATTTGGCCAAAAACGAGGTTTGCCATCTCTACCGTCCCCACCTGCGTCGAAAACGATAGTTGATATCTCGACCGTAGCCACTTACTTCCGAAGCTCGACAATTGAGTCGAAAACGAGGGTTGACCTCTCAACCGTTGCCATTTGCTTCCGAAGCTCGCGACTTGGGTCGAAAACGAGGGTTGACATCTTAACTGTCGTCACTTGCTTCCCAAGCTCGCCAATTGGGCTGAAAACGAGGGTTGACATCTCGACCGTCGCCACTTGCTTCCAAAGCTCGCCAATTGGACGGAAACGATTATTGACATCTTTACCGTGGTAATTTTTTTTCCAAATTTCGCCAATCAAGTCGAAAACATGGATTGACATCTCGACCTTCGCCACTGTCTTCCGATGCTCGACAATTGGGCCAAAAACGAACGTTGCCATTTCAACCCCTGCCACTTGCTTCCGAACCTCGGCAATTGGTTCGAAAACGAGGGTTGACAACTCGACCGTTGCCATTTATTTCCGAAGCTCGCCACTTAAATCGAAAACGGGGGGTAACATCTCAACTGTCCCCACTTGCTTCCGAAGCTCACCAATTAGGTCGAAAACGATCAATGACATTTCGACCGTTGCCACTTGCTTCCGAAGCTCGCTTATTTTTTGACCCTCGTCGCTTCCAAAGCATCGTCAATTGGACCGAAAACGGTTGTTGACATCTCTACCCTCTCTACTTCCTTCCAAATCTCGCGAGTTGAGTCTAAAACGAGGCTTGACATCTTGGCCGTCACCACTTGCCTCCGGAGTTCTCCAAACCCAGAAAACTATCATTGGCCTTTTAACCGTCACCACTTGCTTGTAAATCGCCAATTGGGTCAAAAGTGAAAGTTGACATCTCGATCGTTGCCAATTACTTCTAAATGTCGAAAATTGAGTCGAAAACGAGTGGTGACATCTCGACTGTCACCATTTCCTACGAAGCTCACCATTTTTTGTCAAAAACGAGGGTTGACATCTCGATCGTCTTTGCTTGCTGACAAATATTGCCAATTGGGCCGAAAACGAGTGTTGACATCTCGACCGTTGCCACCTTCTCAAGAAACTCCCAATTGTTACATCTAAACCGTCACCGCTTGCTTCCGAAGCTCGCCAATTTGGCCCAAAACGAGGTTTGCCTTCTCTAACGTCACTACTTGCGTCGAAAACGAGGTTTGACATCTCTACCGTATTCACATACTTCCGAAGCTCAGCAATTGGGTCGAAAACGAGGGTTAACATTTCGACCGTCGCCATTTATTTCCGAAGCTCGCCACTCGGGTCGAAAACGAAGGTTGACACCTCAACTGTCCCAGTTTCTTCCGAAGCTCACCAATTGGGCTGAATACGAGGATTGACATCTTGGCCGTCGTCGCCTGCTTCCGAAGCTCGCCAATTGGCCGAAAACGACTATTGACATCTCTACCTTGTCAATTGTTTCCAAATCTCTCCAATCTAGTCGAAAACGAGGATTGACATCTCGACCTTTGCCAATTTCTTCCGAACCTCGCCAATTGGGCCGAAAAAGAGAGTTAACATCTCGGACGTCGCTACTTGCTTCCGAAGCACGCAAATTGATTCGAAAACGATAGTTGACATTTCGACCGTCGCTATTTACTTCCGAAGCTCGCTACTTGGGCCAAAAACGAGGGTTGACAACTCGACCATCGCCGCTTGCTTCCCGAAGCTTGTCAATTGGGCCGTAAACGAGGGTTATCATTTTGACCTTCGCCACCTGCTTCAGAAGCTCGCCAATTGTTGACATTTCGACCGATCCCGCTTACTTCCAAAGCTACCCAATTAGGCTGAAAACGAGGGTTGACATCTCGACTGTCGCCACTTGTGTCGAAAACAAGGGTTGACATCTCGACCATCGCCACTTGCTTCCGAAGCTCGCCAATTAGGCCGAAAACGGGGTTGACATCTTGACTGTCGTTAATTCTTTCCAAATCTCGCCAATCAAGTCAAAAACGAGAATTGGCATCTCGACCTTCGCCAATTGCTTCCGAAGCTCGCTTATTGGGTCGAAATCGTTGGTTGACATCTCGACCATCGCCACTTGCTTACAAAGTTCGTCACTTGGGTTGAAATCTCGACCGTCGTCGCTTCCCAATCACGCCAATCGGGTGGAAAACGGTTGTTGACATCTCGACCCTCGCTAATTCCTTCCAAATCTAGCAAATCTAATCTAAAACGAGGGTTTACACCTTGACCGTCGCCACTTGCTTCCAAAGCTCATCCCTTAGCCCGACAATGAGGGTTGACATCTTGACTGTCACTCCTTGCTTCCGAAGCTCCCCGATTGGGCCGAAAACAAGGATTGAGATCTGATTAAAAATAAAGGTGAAAATATAATTAAAACGAACTATATGAATACAGTTAATTTGTAAAATCCTTAAAAGCATAGGAGACGCATTTCATAACCTGTCCGCCAAAATACGATTCAAAAGAAAGAACCTAAATGCCCAGCTTTTAGGATCGGTGCAATTTGCGAAGAAATTAATGACCTTATTTTATGGGAAATAAAATAATTTTGAATGAAAAATTATTCAGCAAAGTAGTTTCCACAATTATTGACACAATTCTCATCGTTTAGGAAGCAAAGAATTCATTTCCTGAAGAATTCATAAGCATTGTCATTCAGGTGATGTTTTAAAGACTTAAATTAATGATAATCAGGTAGTTTCAGGTCTAGTGAATGTGGAGGAAGAGCGGAAGTTCCCAACCTAACGCAATAATTTTTTCATGGGGCAAACGTGCCACATGTGTTCATGAAAAAGGAGGAAACCATTTCGGTTGTCAGTAAAGGGCAATTTTGTTTAAGAGCTTCAATTAATCGATGAAATTGTCGAACATATGTATAGACTAGGTTAGATATTAAGCAGTATTCACACGTTGTAAACGCTGCCCTTCAGATAGTTCATATGTTACCCAAACATCATTTTTTAGGTTAAAAAATGCCCCAGCAATGTTAGGTTAATAAAAGACCTAGGCCTTGCTACAGTATAAATAAGGTCTAGGCTTTGCTACAACATAAATAAACTCTAGGCCTTGCTATAATATCTTTAAACAACTTGCTTCCCTAATAAAAGAGGTCGCCACACACCTCTGATATATATATATATATATATATATATATATATATATATATATATATATATATATATATATATATATATATATATATATATATATATATATATATATGAATACTTATTTTAAAATATGCCTTAACTTTGTATATATGTAAATACAAATTTGTTGAAACTACTTGACAATGGTACCTCCTTGATGGTTGAATGAATCAGTATGCATACTATAAAGAATATGTTAGTTATGTCCATATGACATCCACTGTAAAGTCGGCAGGAATTGGGATTCCATTTTGAGACTAACCACACGCGTTAAGTCTTAAGTTCGCTTAGATAGGAAGCGCTGTTTCCAGTCGGCAAAAGTGTAGCCATTTTCTAACATAGTAAGATACCCCCTTTCAGCGAGCGTACGCTACCGACCTACTTTGCGCCGCGGATGCCACCCAGAGGACCTTGCGCAATCGCTGACGAAAAGAAAATTGCCGGGTTTCCGCGCGTTAGGGGGCGGGAATATTTCTCAACATCTTCGTCTATAATTCTTTTTTTTATAAATAAAAATCCCGAACGAAGTGATTTTGGTACTATTTTTTTAATTATATAGCAAGATTGAAAATCAATGGGTGCATCTTTGCCGGAAAGATTTGAAAAAAGATATAAAGGCGAAGCTAAGGGAAGTAAAAATATTGGAAAAAACAGCTTTTGTTACGCAACTGTCCTGGTCTCTCACCCAACCTCTGACCCACGGTGAAGACAAGCCTGGCAGCAATATTTTGGCCAACATATACATAGTTTGTTAGTAGGTTTGACTTACGATTAAAATCTTGCATATGTGTGGATTACCTGCACGTGGGGAGAGAACGACGTAGAAAATATTAATTTATGCCCTAAAGTAAGTCAAGAGCTTTGAGATTGGTTAAGCCCTAGGGTGAGTACCTCTTAAAGACGAATGTTATATATATATATATATATATATATATATATATATATATATATATATATATATATATATATATATATATATATATATATATATATATATATTGGGGCATTGTCACTTTGCAAAAAACACTCACCATCAGGGAATGATATCTGGATCATGGGATGGACTTGATCTTCTAAAATACTCAGATATTTGTTGCTGTTTATCCTACCATGCAGGGCAACGATTGGGCCAAAAGAATTCCAAGATATGGCTGCTCAAACCATCACTGACCCTTCTTCGTGCTTCACTGTAGGAAGAAGGCCGTCAGGATTAAAAGCTTCCACGGGCTGCCTCCACACATAAACTCGCCCTGCAGTGGGGAAAAGAGAAAAGCTAGACTCGTCGGAGAATATTACTTGCTTCCATTGGTCTGTCGACCAGCCCTTGTGATCTCTACACCAGTTCAGCCTTTTCTGACTGTTTCGACGAGAAATCAGAGGTTTCTTGATGGCGGCTCTTCCATGATATCCGGCTTTATTGAGCTCACGGTTAACAGTTTTGGTCGAAACTGTGTTGTGTGATGTTGATTCAACTCTGCAGTCAATTTACAGGCAGTTGTCCGGGGATTTTTCATCACAATGCATTTCAACACTCGTCGGTCTCTTTCAGCGAGCTCCGAAGTCCTGCCAGAATTACTCCTCCTGCTGGAGGTTTTGCCTTGCTTCTTGAATTCTGCCATGGTCCTTAATATGGTAGCTCCTGCAAATTCGTTCTCCAACAATTTGTCCTTTTTCGAACTCAGTGAGGTCACACATCTTAGCATCTATACCACGATCTGAAAAGGTAATACGAATAATCAATAAAGTTGATAAATAAAACTATGTATCTACAATAAAAACAAAACACCCACAATGAAATTTGGATGGATATTCGTAGGCTCATTGAATTTTTTTTTAGTTTTTTATCTCCACATGCCTGATTGTATTCCCACATTGAACAGTAGGTCACATACTCAATTTCATCAAAATCGAACCATATTTACTGGTCGCTATATGGATCTTAACTTATTAGTCTGCTGGTAAATTGATTTTTGGGATAGAAATGAACAGTCTTTGCAAATAATAGTTTATTTGAAACAGATCTTGGTGTTGAAAGACAATTTTTAAAAAAATATTTATATTAAAGTGAAAAGAAAATAGTTAAATGACAAATGATTTCTTTTGGAAAAATTATAACTAAAATTGCTGATTAAACATTGATCCTTTTGAGCATGAGGGAAAATTTTTGTGATGTTTTGCCACAAGTTTGAGAAGCAACTGCTTCTGTTCTTCATCTTTTGTTAGAGATGCATTATACGATTTGACAAGTGCAATACCTCTTTCTGTTGGATCGTTAACAACCATTCAGTTAATGGCTCGACGTTGAAATTCTTGAAAGCACGTATTCTCTTCCCAAGAACTTGGGTTAGTCTTCAAGAATGTATCCTCTGCAAACTTGAATTCATCTTTCATTAGGAGACTGAAGATTAGATTAGTTTTTTGAGTTACCAGTTCATGCAAGTCCAAATCCTCGATGTTTTTTGTAGGATTGAATCGGCGAACAACTTTGGTGTTTTCATTACGTCGGAGATTAGAGACCATCTTCTGTTTGGTCTCAGCATTAATTCTATGATTGAAAAATACAAGACCAACAAGATGTTCTCCAAGATACTAAAGGTGTCTGTGAAGGGCTGTGGTTGCTTCTTTAGATATTGTCTGATTTGGGTACTTTTGCAAAGTTTTAAGAAGCAGAATGTCATTTAAAGGAGCATTAATTCCAAAATGGGCTTTATTCCAAAAACGCGAGTAGACCAAAGCAATAAAAAGAGCACACTCTGTAATATTGGCCTTTTCACGTTCCGTCAGTTTCAGTTGATGCTTAAACAAGTATCTTTTCAGGACATATATAGCCTTAGCCATCCAGCGTGCATGATGAGACACTCCTGGGGCTCTTAATGTAACTTCTGTTTTATCAATGCCCCCAAGAAAGATGAGACTGAGTCGCTGCAATTCTTCATAATCGTCACGCAACTGACGAGATTTCAAAGCTTCCTGAAAATATGGGACCATTTCTCCTCGAAGACTATGCATTACTGGATTGACAAATAAACTGCTATCCGCCTCTAAAAAAGAATCTTTTTAAGTGACGACCATTGTTTTTTAAAACGTTCAAAGAGACTCCTCTTTGGACTACTTGTAGGCCCAAGTAAAATATTGCAAGCACATGACAACATAATTTCGGAAATATGATGATGGCACGAAATCCAAACAAGCTCCCTTCCTAATAAAAGATACTCTCTTTGGACTACTTATAGGTCCAAGTAAAATATTGCAAGCACATGACAACATAATTTCGAAAATATGATGACGGGCACGCAATCCAAACAAGCTCCCTTCCTAATACTTTCTCAATTATGGTACAGGCTCCTTTTTGTAGGCCTGTATTTGAGGTAATTGTGTCAAATACAAGGCCTTCAACTTCGTCACGAAGATTCCAGTCATTAGTTGATGAAATGCATGCCATAGCCTGTTCTTCTCCTCTTGCTCGTGTTATTTTTGGCACACCAAGAAGTTTTTCCAGTCCATTTACAGAAACTATTATTGCAATTCGTTCTACTAGTTCCTTTGCCCCATCAATAGCAGGTAGTAGTTTTTCATCCCAGTGAAGAAGGATCGGTCCTTCAACAGACAACGAAGCTTTGTCATCATTGTATGTTGCCTCTCTTACTTGCTTTCTGAAACGTCGTATAGAACTCCTAGAAAGTGTCATAGCTGCAATATTTTGCCCCAAGGCTTGTGCTATTGATCTAACAACCATTGTTGCTTTTCTATCCGTAATATTTGCACGATCAAGAACAGCAGCCACACCTGAAGTTGTAAAGATATTTTTTGAATTTGAAGGACTACATTGTGCATTCTTTTTTCTAGTTGAAGAAGGTGGACAAAATCTTTGTCTGCCGCAATTAAACTTTCTCCTTCAGATGATGATGACTCTAAATCTGCGTGAGCAACAGCCTCTGCTTGATTTTTAGAACTACATACTTTTTCTTTGTATTGTGAAGCCTTCTCATGTCGACATATTTTGCGCGATTCCTTGGCTGAAGTAATCTTATCACGGCACGACATACTGCAGGAGAAAATGTTCTCTCTCTGCATTAACAGAAATTGGCGGTCTTCTTCATTTTTTACCACATTTAAAGCATTTTTTGAGGCTATGTCAAAAGTTTTGAAAGAGTAGATTCGAAACTATGCTCATTCATTCTACATGAGTACAGTTCGGTTTTGTGGTTCTTCTTCAAAGAAAGGTATTCTTCATACAACATTGAGAGTTTCCTAACGCAAGAGTCTATTCGCTGTGTGAGAATTCGGGCTCTTTCCCATACTTTTATGACTTTTTTGCAAGTGAGGTTGTAACTTTGTGTCAAAGTCATTGACTTTACTTGATAGTGGTACTGAACAACACGAAGCACACCACCACATGCTAGTAGTCTTGCATGTGAAAGCTCACTAGTAGGATGTCCTAAAAGCCAGACTGCCGCAGATGAACGAGTACTTCCAGCCATAATCTGAAACAACAGAAATAAAAATTTATTGTAACTGAGTGAGCTCACGGTTCCCCTCCATTTATTTATACTTAGAAGATATTTTTTTATACTCTAAAATATCTAAATATTCAATATTCATGAAAGAATAAGCTTTCATTTGACATAAATAAATAGGCTCCTGTGTTTGGAAAAAATTACGGCAGTCATGCTTAATTAATATATATATATATATATATATATATATATATATATATATATATATATATAATCATATATATATATATTGTGAATTAAAATATGAACATAAAGTGTGTTGCCATATAATTCTAATATTCTTTAAGTAAGTCTGATATTGATAAAAAACTGCAAATTATCTACGCAAGTGCATAAACCAGCACTTGTATTCACTTGCATTACGTCAACTGTTAAACTTCAAACTACAAATGAACAACTAATCAATCCTTGCTGACTTATATAGGAAATGGTGCGATTGCATCACCATTTGAAACGAAGGGGCGTTATTGCGTCATCACTTTACAAATGGGCTCAGAAATCACCAACAAGCTGAAACAACAATTATTATTGCATCATACGCTGAGTATGTGAGTGTCATTCCACTTTTCAAATAATGCAATATCTTGATTTTTTGCGAATTATTGTAATTCATAAGGAATGAGTTATCAATGACAAATATATGATAGTATATAAGTAACAACCAATAAATGCCTACTATTAAAACGTTCCAATATTTTGAATGAAATTTAAAAATATGGAAACACATAGCGAGTGACCTCTAAATATTCACCAATTTAGTCAATATTTTGCATCAGCTCTTTTAACATCTTATAGCATAATTTTGGCCATGTGGAGAACATTTCCAACTAATTTCAATTTTTTGCATATATATATATATATATATATCTTGCAGAGTTGCTCCTATAGAGGCTGATCTTCAGGCTCAGGATGAAAGTAAATACAAATGAAACAGGATTCATATATTCCGACGTTTCGGGCTATACACGCCCATTTTCGAGGTACTATAAAGCAAAACAGGGATTTACAAAGGGGATATAAAAGTTTAAAACTAGTTATTCATTTGACGAAGAGATCTCCAAACTTAATATTGACTCTCCTAATGTTATTAAGAGGGTAGATGTTAAGTTCTTATTTACCTCAATCCCCGTAAAAGAAACCATATAGTTAATAAGGCGCAAGGCTTTTCTTTCTTCCAACCTAACCTTCCATGGATTTTCCCACCCTCGTTTTCGTTCCTTATTAGAATTGGTAATTAATGATAATTACTTTAGATTTGATGGGAAAACATACCGCCAGATAGATAGGGTTGGCATGGGTTCTCTCATTGACCCGATTTTAGCAGATATCTTCATGTCAAATTTTGAACTATAATTTATGAAAACGTGTCCAACCCCATTCAAACTTATTTTTTTGGGGGGGGGAAATAGAACAACAATCCATCAACTGCATTACCTAACTTAAACCAACTACACACACAGATTCAATTTGAACAAGAAAAGTAACTTAACAACTCTCTCCCATTTCTAGTCATATTGTTCTCTCAATCGGGCAAATCTTTCCTTACCTCGGTTTATCGCAAACCTAATTTTACTGGGCTTGGTCTGAATTTCTTCAGTGGTTGTACTCGTAACCTCTCTTACAAATTAAAAAGAATAATCACCCTATTATACCATGCTTACACATTATCATCGAACTTCTGGTTGATGCATGTAGAATTCGAATTTTTAACTCGATATTTCACAAACAATAGATATCCTTCCTCGTTTATATATAAACCAATATCAAATTTTTTGAATAACATTTATTTTCTCAAATTACCAACAATTAATGTACCCGAAAATAAAAGATAGTTTGTGCTCCCTGAACTGAGCAAATTAAACAAAACTGCCCGCGTTCAATTTTCTAAATTATCAAAAAAGTTTTATTTATACACTGAAATTACTATCCTTTTTGTTAATAAATTTAAATTCGGGATGGTTTTCAATTGTAAGGATAGAGTCTAGCCCGAAAGCAGAGGCATGGTGGTTGTAGGAGAATCGTCACCCACCCGTTCTCTCTCAGTGGAGACACGAGGTGGTTACCGCAAAGACATCCGCCCCGGCACCGTGGGGTCAAACACGTAACCACAACGCCTCGCCACTCGTCGCTATGAAAGGCCTAAGGTTGTAAAATGGAATATCACACTTAAGAGAGGGATATTCAATGTCACCTCAAGTAAGAAATTGGAGACCCGTTTCTCTCAAGTTCGAAGGCTAACGAGGAGCCGATGTAAGACTTGGTGAGAAAAACCGTTTGGAATAAGAACCCTCCTGGGCCCGTCCCCAAGCCCCCCCCTTTACCCCTCCCCCAGTGGGGTGACGAGGTATAAATACGAAACTGAGGAAAATCGAGGTAAAACACGTCAGTCTCCAGGTGACGAAGTCCCCGGATTAAGATCAGGCTACCGAGACTGGACAGGTAGAATACTTGGGTCGTCAGACTACGAAGTCCCCTGCAAGAGAGGCAGGGCTACCTTAAGGGGCTAAGAAGCAGCTCATCATAGAGCTAGTCCCTGGTTATCAAACCGAACGTTAAGTTAACTTGTTCAAGTTCAACTTACTCTCGTCAGAGAGACTCCTCATATCCTGGTGCATCTTAAACACCAGGGGTATTCCTCGTCCTTGAGGAATTAAGAAAAGAAGAAGGAAAAGGCTCCTCCTCGAGCCCGTTACTCAGTGGTCACACCAAACTCATAAGTTAACTTGGTTGAGGAACCAAGTTCAACTTATTCTCGTCAGAGAAACCCTCCTCCGTTATTCTCGCCCTTGAGGAAGGCTGGAACTAAGAAGAAGCTCATCTTTGAGCTAGTTTCTGGTTACCAAACTGACCTTTAAGTTAACTTATTCTCGTCAGAGAACCCCCCCCCCCCCTCCTTGATCCTCGCCCTTGAAGAAGACCCTCACCGAGTTCAGTCTTCGCCCATGAGGAATTAAGTAACGAAGGAGAAAAACTCCCCGTCGAGCTCGTTACTCGGTGGTCACACCAAACTCCAAGTTAACTTGGTTTAAGAACCAAGTTCGAATTACTCTCGCCAGAGAGACCACGCCCATCTTGGTGCCGCCTAAAGCACCGTGATTGTTCTCGTCCCTGAAGACCCCCCCCATCCCTGAATACCGTGTGGACCACCATCTGCTACCCTCGCCAAAACTCCAGTAGAGTCAATAAGCCTAAATCTTGTATATTGAAGTGCGTAGCGATTTTAACCAATTTTAGAGGGGCAGCCTAATTAAAGTAATTATTGTGTATTTTAATATTCCGAGTATTTCGGTGATTAACGGTTAATTCTTGTGTAGTAAATTGTTAAAGTTAAAATATAAGTTTATTTTGGGAATTCTTGTGCGTTTCTCTATATCCGTACGTGTTTCCAACGAATCTTCTCTAAAATAACAATATTAGCACTCTTAGAACAAAGCCTACTTCATCAAAGAAGTATATCACTACCACCAAGAATACCACGACCAAAGCGGTTTGTGTGAGGAGAGATTAAAAAGGGGCATTCTCTTACATAAAAGTGGTGTTTGGTGTGGAGCGATCGAAAAGGGCCATTCTACGACATTTAAAAGTGGTGTCATATGTGGGATGATCAAAAAAGGGGGCATCCTACGACAGTGGTATATAACTTCAATTGCCATGGGTGTAACCGAGGGACACACATAGGAAGCATCGTGCACTTCTTAAAGGCCCGATGCTGTTCACTGATCTTGCCAACACAAGATCAGTTGTAAAGGCCAAGTATCTATTAATGATTTTAAAATATTGGGTTCTACTCAAGACTCTACGTCACTGAGGATATTGTAATCACTGTTTATCGAGCAAAAGAATCCTCCCCTCAATACTGACTAATCCTTCTTCCCACTTTCAATTGCGTAATCCCAACCAACCAATAATTTGCCTACCATCGTAAACCAATTAACTTCGTTACTAATTCTCTTGACCTTCTCAGTCTTCTGCCATTCTTCATTCTGTAAGTTGAGCTTTTTATGCACATGAATTAATTAGTGTTCATTTAATCATTTTGTTTTTGTTCAGTGATTTCTGTGGTTTGAATTTATAACCTCAAATTTAGTTTAAACTTTTATATGCCCTTTGTAAATCACTGTTTTGTATTATAGTACCTCGAAGATGGGCGTGTATACCCCGAAACGTCAGAATATATGAATCCTGTTTCCCTTGTATTTACTTTCATCCTGAGCATATATATATATATATATATATATATATATATATATATATATATATATATATATATATATATATATATATATATATATATATATATTGCAAAAAAATCCCACAGGAAAATTAAAGGCCGATTCCAAATACTTTAGAACTTGTTCAGTTCATTCTCAAGGAATAATGAATTATTTTACAAAGATGGTATATATAAGAGACAGCAAAGTGGTGCCCCGCCCATGTACAAAGAAAGGACACAAAATAGAAAAATAATATCAGAAATGGAATTAAATACCGGATACGAAGGGAAAAGGCCTAATGATAAGACTTTTTTGGAAGTTCCAACTGTGTGAAAAGAATGTAGACAAAATCGATCACAAAGCTATGAGTACATACATATGCAATTATAAATACATTGAAGTAAACAATAGAAATACAGCATATTTAGTAAATCAAAGGGCTAAGGTTTAAAATGGACAATTTCGTTACAAATAAGCCTTTTATTTAAGGGTCCAGTTTAAAGAGACCGGGGGATATATTGAAATTAGGCGATGAATTAATGAATGAACAATCGACAATATTTCTTTTAAAATAGTCATAAGATTTATAAATAAATTTAGGCGAATTCCAATTGATAGGGCGACTATTTTCAGATAAACGAACAAAGAAAGCACTATTACTTTCATTTCTTCTAATATTGTATTTATGTTGGGTTAAGCGTACATTTAATGATTTTCTGGTTTGCAAAGTTTTGCTTAGGGCAAACTGCACAATCGACAGAATACCCCCTCCCCTATACTATTGTTATTATTTTGAATCAACATTTTGTAAATGGTAGACTCATACTTGAATATGACTGAAACATTTAAACTTTTCAAGAGAAGCATGAAAAAAAGAACTAAGAAAACGGTAAACAAGGGAGTTGTTAAAATTGTATGCGGGAGGGATTTCAGTTCCATAAAATGATTTTTGGTGCAAATTTAGGCACCTTGCAAGAAAAAATTTTTGAGGGAGGCAAATGATTTTGGAGGCAAATCTAGGCAACTTGCAAGAAAATCTTTTGAGGGAGGTAAAGAGTGATACCTATTTCAAAGATCTTAGAAATCTCAAGATCCAAGAATTCCGAGCTGGTGACCCGCAACCCACGCAGAAACATTGAAATAAATACAGACCGTTTGACTTTATCATTATGACCTGAGTAAAAATGAATATAAGAACCGACGTTGGTAGGCTTACGATAGACGGAAAATTTAACTCCGGATGGAGTCCTGTGAATAAGTAGATCTAGGAACAGGAGGACACCATTTTGTTCGAGTTCAAGGGTAAATTTAATTGAGGGAACCAGAGAATTTAGTTCAGTTTAAAAACCATTGACATCCTTAGAAGTAGGCTACAAACAAATTATAGCGTCTATATATCGGAACCAAACAAGGGAAAAATCTATGATGGTGGGGATTAAAGTAGTTTAAAAAAACTCCATACTTAGATTAGAGAGGACAGGAGATAAACAATTTCCCATAAATAAACTAAATTTTTGAAGGTAAACTTTACTATTAAAAGAAAACTTACAGTTTTTAGTACACATTGAGATGAGCTCAATGCAAATATTAACAGGCAAAGGAATATCAAAGTTACCTAATTTATCACTAAGGAAGGGGAAAAGTACTCGCAATCAGCCTTTCACTTTTCTGTGTGGGATTGATTATTTGCATTTATTGCTCTACTCACGCGCTACTTTGAGAGTTTTTCATATATATATATATATATATATATATATATATATATATATATATATATATATATATATATATATATATGAGTGAGAGAGGGGGAAGAGTAGTGGAGGCGAAAAAGGTAAAAATGCTCGGATAGTTTCTGAAGGGACCATTGTCCAAGTATATATATATATATATATTTTTTTTTGGCGAAAATATCAACTTAATGATTTGCTTAAATTTTTCCTGCCATTACAGCATACCCCATCCCCTCCCCTTCTCCCCCTTCCCTCCATTGGGTAACGGTGTTTGGTCATTATTGGAGGTCACTATTGGATGCTTTTTAAGGTCGCCCAGAATCCGGAGGCAAGTCTTTTTGTGTCAATTTCCGGATCCTCATAACATCACCTTTTTGCCTCACTTCTCTTTCATTACAGTGTTAAGGAATTTAAAATTACGCTTAACAAAAGCAGGTTTTGTACTGTATTGCGACTAGAATTTCGCATTAACTTTGCTGCTATAAATTTCTGGCTGTGTCCTTTTCCTCAGCACGGGGAGGTATCATTTCCGCTCCTCCGAACCGGCAGAGGCAGATGGAAAAGATGGGTGGGGAAAGCCTCCATCCGTTCTTTGCCATTCCTCAGAATGTATGATAAGGCTTTCCCTAACCAGTGCCTCCCAGGTATGGATAGCAATGCCTTTTGAGGTACTTCTAGTCCACGTGACTTTCCCCCTTACCCCGTCCCCGAAGCCTCACTTCTTCCTTTACGAGCCTCTTAAAAAAATAATTACAAAGAATATGCCTCTGTTGGATTACGCTCCGTTTAATTCCCTCCCCTTCTTTCACACAGTGTGGGAGCGGAGTGAGGGATGGAGATTGAGTACCCTTATCATTCATCCCGCTACCTACCCCCCCCTTGCGTCTAATTTAAAGCGAAATAGCAACGAGGGTATGTTTCGCAGGAAGTTTTCAGGGATGATGAGTAAGGTCAATGGTGAAGATATAAATAAAAATAGGTGAAAGATATATATGGCCGGGGGAGGAAGGGGGGGTAAGGAGAGGGCATATACAATTCTCCAGATGTCAGTCGCAGCAAGGATGTCCATGATATACATGGCACACCCTTGCGGGTTGCCCGATACCTGCCACTCTATTCCGCAGAGGCATCGAAACTCCCTCTGAGAGCTTTGAAGTGCGATGCTCCGCTCCCTGACGCTTCGCGCGCTTTCAAAGGCGTCCGGTCCGGGACCTCATTTCCAAAGGCAGACGAGACGCGTTCCCAATCGTGATTCAAACAAGGTTAGAAGAGTGGCGTGCCCTCCATTTCACCCAGTCGCTTTCTTCGGCTACTTGGGCCTATGTTACTGCCCCGCCTTTTCACATTTCTACAATTCACCTCTTTCGTTAGGAGCTTTTCGAAAACCTCCGAGTAGAGACGCCGCCTCTGTCGCTTTTCACCTTAAAGCGCATTTCCTTCTCTCTTCATACTCGCGTTGTAGACTTACGCGGCCGTGATCAGTAACATTACTATAGTTCAATGATCGGAAGAAAAACTCCATTCGAGCAAAACTGGCCACCGCTTCGAAGGGGGCAGAAAAAGTTGCCAACCAACCTGATTTGAGGTCGCTCGCGGTAGATCAGCAGCGCTCTACCTCGCTTGCATAAAGACTCCCTCACTCATTCCAACTCTAGGTATTCAGGAAAGGCAGTTATCGACTCCTGCCGAGTGGGGGGGGGGGCATTCTTTAGCCGTCTTCCGGATTTGAAAGAGATTCCTACGGGGATGTTCTAGGTCCCATCGTCATCTCCACTGTTTTTACATATTCATCTCACGCATCACCGAGGGACGTATTACGCTGGCTAAAAAAAATACCGCAATAAGCATTGCTGTTGTAAAGAATGCTATGAGATACTGGCTGCTGAACTACCAGTGAATTACTGCAGAAAATTAGAGTACATATGCTTTAATTAGTGCCTATACACCAGAATTTTCTTCGATAACTACATACTGTATATACTTCTTTCCCTTTTCGCCTTAACGCGCATTATATATGCTCAATAAATCATATGAAATAAGGAAAGATGATACACAAGCGATTAATAAGACCAAACATAGATTTAAAAAAAGTGATATATATATATATATATATATATATATATATATATATATATATATATATATATATATATATATATATATACATAAAACTGAAGAAGTAAATAGCCACCCGCAGTTTTACGATAGAAATTTTTTCGATTTTTTATTTTTATTATGACTAGCATTTGTTTCAATCCTTTCATTGTAATATTTTAATTATTAATCATTCATAGAAAGAAATATTCCAAGCAAATTTCAGATTTTTAAAGAGGACGGATTGTTGGTCAATCTGAAGGTAGACTGTCTCTAAGACAAATTGCTAGGAATCTTGGAATATCACCTTTCTTCTCTTAACATAATTATAGTCCAATTTAATTAAAAGGCTACAAAAATCGGAGTCACGACCTGTTCGTCCTGGGCATTCTGAAAGATGTCTTTGTACTGTTCGAAGGTTCGGTGAGAACAATCCACGGTTAAAAGCTTCTAAAGTGGCAGAAACATCGCAATTCAGGCGAAGAACAGCACTAAATAACATGCACTCTCTTGGGCAGCATGGAGATGTTGTCTATTTTAACTATGGCTGAAATTAAGAAGAGAATAAGTGGACTGAAGAAATGAGAGACAAGCCTTGGGAATTTCGGCGCATATTTTTTTTCTGAAGACAAGGTTTGCTAAATTTTCAGACAGTGAAATGAATATTGGTTTGGAGATTTTACCCTCAGAAGTTTGACATAAACAGGTTCCAGTTAATGGTGCAACATGGTAGCTTTTTTGGTTACAGTGAAGGATAAAATTAAAATGATGGAAGGTTAGAGTTGGTTGAGTGAGTTGGCAATATAAATGGGGTAAGTTTAAAAAATATTCTTTTTTATTCATGCTACGAAAAAGAACAAAAGAATGCGCACTTTATACCAAACCATTGAAAAACTCATACACAAAATAATAAGTCCAGACATATCCTCTCAAAAACAGCACGGATTAAAAAAAAGATCATTCCACCACAACTCTCCTAACTCCAACTTTACACATTACATTATAGATGGTTTCAACCCCCCCTCCCCCACTCACGCGCAATCCCCGCAGTCATGGACATAACGCCTTCGACGCAGAACTTAAACATATTCTTGCACAAAAACTCCTAAACACCAACCACAATAAGACAGACCAAAATGGTCTGCATAGTAGGCGAGATTCCCTGACCGAATAATGAAGTGCACATAAAGTTCAGAATGAAGATCGTTGGAACTCCTAAGGCACCAGCGACTGGTGCTATTGTGAGTAAGATGTCTGGTACAAAGCACATAAATCACCCATACTACTACTCCAAAATGGCGTCTCCTAGGGTGCTATCTTTTCAGCCTTACTTCTAATTTATTCGTCCATAACATTATTCAGGCATCAGCCCCAAATATCTATACCAATACTTACGCAGATGACATATCGATAACACCACAACAACTCTGAATCAACATAGCAACCACATCAACTACAACGATACATAAGAACACTAGAACAATGACCTACACAAAATCGACTGTCAACCGCTGCCCTCAAACCATCGGTGACACATTTCAACTCGGACGATTTCTACGAATCAATTAAACACTCCAAATAACACCAAATGGACAATTTTAATCTGTAAACCAAACTCTTCCCTCCTGAGAATCACAATAAGCACTCACATACCCTTCGCCTTACATTTATCTAACATAACAATCATCACGAATCACTAGGTACACTATAAAAATAATTCCCCCATGCGTCTCTCAATACCACAGCATCAACTTGGTACTTGTTAACCTAGGTGAACAGAATTAATCGTTAATCCGTTGAGAATGTAACGGAAGTCAACGCTAAAGTATTAACATTATTATTTTATTATTAGAGAACAATACAGAAAACTTTTTTTTTTTTTTGCTTAAAACTACCTCAAAACTTCCCAAAGTATAAAATATCAAAATTATAAAGGAAAAAAATGAGTAACAAAACTTTTAACGATTAACTATTACCACTTCTGGCTATTACTGCCCGAAAAAAAACGCAGATAAGCCCCAAACGCTACAAACAAGGTCTCCTGCTCCAAGTTGCGTACTCTCACTTTTTCTGATTTATGACCTTACGACCGTCAAAACTTCCAATAATTTCCGGATTAACCCTGGGAAGACCTTGGTAGTTCTATCATTTGAAAGAGAATGTAAAACATCATAAGGGTTTCAAATTTTGTTAGAATCGGCCGGATAGTTATGATGTCATGCCAAAACAAAATAATTCATATGCTAACCTTGGGAAGACCATAGAAGGTATCCCATTTGAAAGAGAATATAAAACATCATAAGGGTTTCAAACTTCGTTAGAATCAGCCAAATAGTTATGATGTTATTCCTGAAACAAAATAATTCAGAGGCTAACCTTGGAAGGACCTTGGCAATTATATCCTTCGAAAGAGAATGCAAAACAACATGCGGGTTTATTATAAAAAAGGCAAAACGGGGACCGACCGACGCGCGACATAATAAGATATATAGTTGCCCGCGACTAAAAAGCACTCAAACTCATTAAAGGATGCCCACAAATCACCCCTATCCCACATTTGCACTCAAAAGTAAAAATATTATTAATTAGTGTACACCTAAACATGATAGGAACCTAGCACTTTAGCTGAGCACTCACCTAATCTCATTCCAACGACCACCATAAACAAAACCTCCTCCACTCAGACTAAAAAAAAATCCTTAGCGTACTACTACTAACGCCAGTACAATAACTCTCCCGTTCCCCCTAAACCTCAACTTAATTCTGAACATACACAATACCCTTTCTCACAGATCCTTTAACAATATCCCGCCAAACCATCAAAATGAACCACCTTCTCACAAATAGACGATGCACAGAGTAATTTTAGCTCAACTTAATCAGACCACTCTTTTATTCTCCAAAGATTCAAGCACAGAATAAACCTAGCTACCCAACATCAACATACATCAGATGTTTACAAAAACCAAAATGATACTAAACATTTTCTCCTCGAATGTCCAAGACACACACAAGAACAAAACACATACTCCATCACCTCATAGAGGAATATGAACAACCGACAGGGAAACGCGGTGACCTTCCTGGAGGCCGCCCGCATCACAAAAGAGAAGGAATGAGGCCAAAAATGTAAGTTAGGTCTGAAAAGCGAAATAGCGCTCAACGGCAGAGGCTTGAACACAACCTATTATTTCTCTTTCTTTAACGTGTAAAGGAGTTTATAAAAAGACGAAATCGCTTGGGTATCATCTTTCCTTATTTCCTATGGGTTAATATACATTTATATGTCGCTGGTTATTGCGATTTTCAGTATATATATATATATATATATATATATATATATATATATATATATATATATATATATATATATATATATATATATATATATATCTGACACCACTCAAACTACGGTTTCGGCTATATAGGATTGGATACTACTCCCAATGCTTGACATTATATTAAAATCACTAAGGTTGATTAAGATGAGGTTCCAACCAGAAATGTAGGCACATCTAAATAAACTCCTTGGATTAAACTTTTCACTGTAACTTTATTCTTCTTCATGAAAATCCTTGTCTAATCTTTCCAATTTGTTATATTATAATATTAGTTTACCACGAATCTCCAATCTTCTAAGATGCCTTTTATTCTTTAGTAGAGACCTAACATTTAATGCGGAATCCGAACCACATATATATACAGTTAATGGCAGCAGCCACCGTAAAGGCAACTCAAAACGCGAACCAACCAGTGACTAACCACACCGATTTGCCTTAATTTTGCTATAATCTGAAGCGATATTTGCATTCGACTCAGCCTTAGTCTATTACTTGAGAAGGAGAGATGAAAATTAACACCGAGTCTAAGTTAAACTAACCAGGAGGATATACATACACTACAGTCATCCCACATAGTTTTGAGAATAATATATATTTAATTTTTTCATTTCTTTTAAAGATTTACGCTATATGAATAATTATTCTAACATTTAAATTATTACATGTTTATTCAAAAGTCAGCAGTCCAAAAATAATAAGGAAAAAACAGTACATTCCTTCGCTGAATTCAAAATCATGCTCTGGTCCTGTTCCTGTAGGAGCTTTGCTATTCTATCATAAGGGTAAAATGATGACAAATAGCGGTTAAATGAATGATGTAGTGTAATTTTAATCTATTTCCTAATTTAGTTTGTAAGAATAAAATTTTGAATCTTTTTCAATTCTAGAAATGGTTTTTCCAAAGAAAAGCGTCCATCCCTTGTTGTTTTTAATCAATTTGGCCTGAAATGCAAAGAGATACATAATAGCGATGATGTTGCAACAAAGAGCATCATCTTTAGGATCATTAATGACTATAAAGACTGGTTAGAGTGTTGTGAAGAAGTATTCTGGACGTCCAAGAGCTTCAAATGAACGCCAGGATCGCCTCCTGGTAAAATCCAAACTCAAGAATCAGGTTGTCACCAGTGCCAAGTTTACCTACGATTGGAAAGAAGTAGGCGTAAACGCTTCAGCGAGAGTGAGACGGAAACTTTTCAACAAAGATCTCAAAGATATGCTCCACTTTTGTAGTAAATAAGAAGGTTACTGTTGAAGACTAGGGCAAAGTGATATTCTCTGATGAAGCCGGGAAGATCCCTCGTTAGTAGAAGAAAGGTGGAGCGATTTCAGTAGTCCTGCATCGTGCCCATGGTGATGCATCCGGATACTCTCCATGACTGGGGCTATTTATCATCTAACGGAACTGAGGCACTAACAATTTTGCCCCAAGAACACTGCCCATGAGCTCAAAGTCGTAGCAAAATGTGGTTTATCGCTACCTTTTCCCAACAGTTGAGGACAAACTTTGGGATGAAAACTGTAAGCATGATGGCGCACATTGTCACAAAGAAAAAGCAATAACAAAGTTTTGGCTGAAATTAACATCAAACCTTTGGCACGTTGCCCCGGGAATTCGTCAGATTTTAACCTAATATAGAATTCGTGGGCAATAATCTAACTGACGGTTGATAAACAGAAGCCATTTAATTGTAAACAGTTACAGGTTCTTAGTGAACAAAAATGGAGGATATCAGTCAAGATTTCATCACAAATTTGGTCTCCAATTGTCCAAACAAATTCAACCGTTCCTGAAGAACAAGGGACAGCTTTGTAAATATTGACTGCGCACATCAATTGAAAGCATTTATTACTAAAATGGGTTTTAGCTCTAATTTATTTATATATTTCATCTTCAAATTATGATACAACTATACTTAAACAAAATGCTACGTTTGATTAGTTCTATTAATGTTCTTATGTGAAAAATATAGTAGTCTCAAAACTTTTCCCTATGACTGTAGTCACCCCCAAAACGGGCATATAAGCAAAATCATACTGGCTAAATTTATTGTCGGAGATTATGCAAGTTAAGTTGTTTTTTAAATAAAGTATAACCCAATATGGATAAAGCTTACAGGTCTAGTAGGGTTTTGATAATGCTCTAATTAATATATTTTAAAATTAATATTTCTCTGCAGAAACAGAATTTCTATCAAATAGACCCACATATCAATTTGTTTATCCTGTATCTATTACACTATATTTTCTGAGGTTTTTAAATTTGTATGTAGAAATTTTCAAGAGCAAATTTTGGGATATGAATATTGTCATAGCCAAAAGTTTTCACATTAGTTTATCGTAAGAGTATATTTTCGAATGTTTTGAGATTAAAAAAAAAAGAATTACAAATGGTGAAGTTCAGAAAAAATAAATATGATTATCGAATGTTTTGAGATTAAAAAAAAAAGAATTACAAATGGTGAAGTTCAGAAAAAATAAATATGATTATCGAATGTTTAGAAATATTTTAAAAGAAAAAGAATTACCAATGGTGAAGTTCATAAAAATTGGGAATATTTATTCGAAGGGTTTTATCGAAGTTCTTTCTAAAATAGATGTTCTATTTTAATCTTTAGCAGGAGGAAATAGCTACTGGTCCCTAAAAACGAGTGAACCAAAATTAAATTATTAGATCAAGTTTTGATGATAAAAACAGCCGTGAGGATCAAGAGTTAGTCATTATGACATAGTACTGGAGATAATGGAAACATTTTATTTTTTTTATACCAAGACCCCGTTGCCAGAGCCGGATAAGTCGTAGACCATAGACGGAAGGTGCGCGAAGGGCTAGTTTCTCTTGTAAGAAGTGGCGAAGCCGCTTCTTGTTTATGACTATTAATTCACTTATAATAAAATTGTCTTTTTATTTGCGCCTAGTAGTTTGCATGTTGGCCGCACCAAAATGCTAAGTTTACACAACTTGCAGGTGGCATTTAGGATTCGTTAAAAAATAGGGTGAGATTTAGAACTAACATATTACTGCGAACAAAAACGCTCGGGACATACGTGTTTTCTAAAATAAAATAGAGAAAGACCGAGGTCTATGTACAAAACATGCCCAAGGTTATTTGCACTATTATATATTAATTAACACGCTCTCAGATTAGCCATTATATAAAATCTAATATAGATACGGCCGTCAAATGTTCACTTGTTTTAGACATGTACACAACAACATAGTTCTAACTTTTATTTTATGCAGCTACAAAACTGAATGGTAAAGAAACATGATCAGGAACGAAATGATTCCTATCTTTGCTTCAGGCGACTGTTTTAATGCGTTAGGTTCCACGTCGTTATGAGTCATGACGTAGACCACAAGGAGTAACTAAGGCAGCGTATGGTTCAGGCATGCCGGAGATTGTACTCTTTCACCCCTTCTATTTCTCTGGTTAATAATGAAAAATTTTATCAAATACAAACAAAATATATTGTTTCCATCAAGCCATGCCCCTTTCCATTGATCAAAAACTAATGAGGCATTAAATATTTGTCCTTCCCAAAAATGTATAGTTGCATCTTCTTTTTTTTTTTAATCTCAAAAAACTCCTGGTTGTAAATTAGATAATTTTAACCTCTTGCTTTCATTTAGTTAAGCTCAGGCCTAATGAGGGCGAGACCACAAAACCCAAAGAAGAAAAATTATTTATAGAGAAGTTTTCTGTCGAATATAAATTGCTATTAAATACCAGGCAAATGCTAAGCGGGGTAAATTCCTGCTCCCAATCTTCGTACCCAAAACTCCCAGGAAACCACCCATTTTACAGCAACTTACAGTAAAAAGCGCAACAGTATTTTACTCTAAAAAATAAAATAAGTTATGCCAATTTACAGCAATACTTTACTGTGAAGTTTGTGTCGAAATTACTTTATTTTACATTAAGATCGGGTTTGGTAGCTTCTATTGGTATTTTAATAGTCTAACATGTTACTTATTTTGAAACATGTATATTATTTCCTTTAGCTTGCTCTAAATCAATGTAGATCTGCCCTAATACTTAAGTTGTTTGCCGTGAAACTAACATACAAAGACGTACATAATTATTCAGGAAATAAGAAATTGTACACATATTACTTGGCGAGGAATTTGACTTTAAAACTACATTTGTCGCCTACCTACCTCTATTTAGTGAGGCGGCGTCCCCAGAAACGCAACCTCTAGCATGCCCATAGCTCCCTCAGCGAGGTAATGAACTATGTATTTCGTGGCTGTTGGCGGTTAGAAAAGCTCCCAAGCCCCCGGTAATAAAACCCGTTTTTCGGGGGGCTGGGTTTTTGAATTTGCCAACCCTGATGGGTCATGCAAATCTCATGTTGTGTTCATCTTCTGTCCGCAACGAATCTCTGGTTCAATGTAGCCAGCTGAGACCAATGCTACAAAAGGTATTTGAGGTCACTGAGTTCAAATATGATATAAGTTGACCACTAGGTGGCGCCATCTAGAAGCTAGAGGTGCTAAATCAGCCATTTTCGCGGCAGGTCCACTAGATCAGGTCCCTCTAGTTTAATTCTGGGAGAGGTGATTTTTTTTGTAAGGTGGTATTTGGGATGGATCAATTTATTTTCTATGAATTTTGTGGTTCTTATCAAGGTAATATTTTGGTTTCTGTGCGTAAGTATGGGGTCGGAACAGTTGTGGGCGCGATAACGAAAAAATGTATCACGATAACCTATAAATCGATAACGATACCCGTATCGACGATAACCGATAATCGATAACTGGCGATAAATTTATCGCCCGATAAGGTGATAACCTATAAATCGATAAATCCAAAATTCCGATACTAGCGAAATTGATGTTCTAAATTAAAAAATCGATAAATCCAAATCTTTATTTTTTCTTTATCTTAGAAAACTTATAAAAATCTTAGAAAAAAATTAGAAAAGTCTTAGAAAAATCTTAGAAAAATTCGGACCTACCTATTTCTGTCTCCAAGGCACACGCAGCTCACCCCTGTGTTAAACTGGAACCAAAAACTGAAAATATCGATTATCGCTAGTTTGGAACCAAAAGTATCGACGATACCGATGAATCGATAACGCGGGAACAAAATCGGATAACCGACAACTCGATATCGTTATCGCGATAACGCCCACCTATGGATAGGAATAGTTTGTAGTTTGTTTGGGTTGGTTTTGAATAGGGTTGGTTGCCAAGCTGCTACTACTTAATTGATGGAATTGTGGATCAATTGTATTGATAGTGTGCTGAGTAACTCCTTGTATTGTCTAAACGTGATGTTTGATCGTGGTTTTAGAGCTTTGAGTTTCTTTGTGACTTTGTCATGTTATTTAGATATTTTTTGAAGTCAATGGTGTGTGAGTGCTGAGTGTAACACTCAAGGGGGCGGGTGTTGTGTTTAAAGGTCGGAGGTTTCCATTTAGTGTGACTGTGTGGTGTTTATGTATTTGATTCGTGGTAGTCGGGTGTAGTGTCACTGATGATATGAGGGGAGAGTCTGTGATTCGTTTTTATGTAAGCCATTGTTCTAGCGTGTATAAGGAATCGTTGTAGTGTTTTGGCTGGTGTGTTCATTATGGAGTGAGTGAATAAAATGAAAATTCGGGGTGAGACAAAGGTACTTTGGGGGCTCCATTATGGAGTGGTATTATGTGTTTTGTGTATAACGGATCTTTGTCTGTCCAAAAGGAAGTTTGTCAGCCATTTTTGTCTCTCTTAGTATGGTTGGTGTTTAGGATTTGTTGTGAAAGATTATGTTTAGGAACTGCGTCGAAGGTTTTGTTTATATCGATTTCTGTGAGGATTTTGCGTGTTGGCGAAGATATTCGTTGAAACCATTTAGAACGTTGTGCGTGAGGTTGGTTAACAGATTTGTACTGAGCGAGCTTTTCTGAAATTGTGTTGCCTTTTATGAAGAACATATTTGGATCTACCATTTTATATATTGATCTTTCAGTGGTTTTGGATAATGTGTACAGTAGTGAGAGGGGTGGTATAAATTAGGTTATGTTGCCTGGTTTGAGCATTGGTATTACATGTGCTGTTTTCCAGACTGATGGAATTACCTATATTGTTGAGCCAAGAGTGTTAAAAATGGCTGTGATGGGTGAGGCTGAGATTGGTGTGTTTCACAGGTATATTAGGTGAATATACGATATCACTGGTAAACAAAGTTTTTGTTGCATTGATATCAAACACTTGGTATTACCTAATTTCTTGCGATGATTTCAGATCTGAAGTTAGTTAGCTTTTTCCTCAGTGTTCTACTTTTTTTGCAATTAAGGTATTTGAAAATCTCAAAATTTGGTTATCATCACATTGACGTCGTAGTCTATCAGGAAAAACATGTGATGAAATATGTTATCAAACTCTTTAATATAGCTGGGTAATAAAAAATAAAATGCAAGATACTCGTAGTATAACTCTATTCAAGATCAAGATTTGAAACAATTGTTAATATGAGGAGGCAAAGTTCAATTACACTCTACTCAGGCATAAATTGTAGCCCTTGCATTTGTGGACTGTCCCAGGGCATTCTCGTTTAATGCTCCAGCAGTAATCTGTCATGATATGTTTGTCCTATCTCCTTTGGTAACGCTCTTCCATGGTCTTGAGGTCCTGATGGAACCACTCGCCTTGGTCGTCACTTACTGATCCTAGGTTCTCAGGAAATCTATCAAGATCACTGTACAGGTAATAGAGTTTGACACTTATATTACATTTAAGATCGTGAAAAGATGACAACATATTAGCTACGAAAGTTTCGTAGTTGTCAGCCTTTTTATTACCGAGAAAGTTTGCCATCACCGCCACAAATGAAAGCCATGCAGTCCTTTCCTTGTCGTTCATCTTTCTGGCAAATTCTTGATCGCGTAAAAGTGCACGAATCTGTGGTCCATCAAAAACACCTGCCTTGATCTTCTCGAAGGACAAACCAGGGAGGACAAAATATATGTGTTGGAAGCAGGGATACTTTGTAAATCCCCTTTGTCGACCTATTGTCCAGGTCCACACAAATTGTCCAGTTGTGCTCGTTGTATTTTAGTAGGTCAATCACAGTTTTAATGTGATTATGTTCCTCTCGTAAATACACAGAATGTCCAATTGGAACAGCTGCATAGACATTGCCATTATGAAATAGAACACACTTAATAATCGGCAGTCATTTGGATTGTATACTGGCATCCCTAATTCCTGGAGAAGACCTGAGATATTATGACAATAGACAAAGTTATTCTCCTCTGTAAAAAGAATGGTACAAAGACCTGCTCCTGATTTCGGAAGTATGAAACTTTAGTTGTAGGGGGGGAGGGGGGAAGATGAAAGGATCTCTTCGTTGGTCACCAGATATATTTATATTCCACCTCGTTTTGTGATCCTCTTTGCTATTGCGCTCTCCATAAGATTGTTGCGAAAGGTTGATCGTTAAACCGGATTTGGGTGATACTATAACGTTCCGAGAAATTATTACCCGACTCCAAAAGGTAATGATGAATAGGAGATGAGGGTCTAGATTATGGTAGGATTTCTATATTTTCTCCCCGTTTAGGCCATTTGCATCATGGCCTGCAATGTTTCGCCTCTAGACCAAAATATAAATGGGCTCGATATACTAAAGGTTTTTGATCGCTACGAAACGGTTTAAGTCCTAGGGGTACGCTATCATTACGCTTATTTGTAAATTTATTCGCCACTGGGCATTGACCGCGCATCCTTCGCGTATTTCACATTACGATTCGAATTATCGCACTGCCTATTGTAAGCACTAGCACTATTTTCGCGAGTAGAACAAATGCTATTGTTACTTACATGACCAAATTGAGGTTTATAAAACGGCATTAGTTCGTCCGCCAACTTTCCTATCTGCGTGAGTGTCATTTCCTTCTGCGTCGCGATGATCGGAGCGATGCTCGAAGGTAGAGATTGAACGAATTTATGTCTTACCAGATCTTCACCAACGCCGACTTGGAGTGCCGTCTTCCTTAAATCTTCAAGTTTCATCGATGGTCGTCCGTGGAGGGGAGATGAAGCTATCAATTTCTCGAATAATTCGGGTTTGTCCTTTCAAATAGGCTGATAACTTCAGTCCTCAACTCTGTATATTTCTGCGATGAAAGAACTGCGTCAGGAAGACGATCGACTGTTTCCGCTGGTAGTGCTGCAAGAGTATGGAAGAATTTGGTGTCTTCTCTGGTTATCTTTGCAATGTGGGATTGTGCTTCCACGATTCTGAACCAACCAGCTACCGCTGCGTCGTTGAAAATCGGAGGCTTGATTACGATGGAGTTTGCGGCTTCTTCTTGGAATATTTGTTCGGTTGTTCTTTAATCCATCTTATATTATTTATTCTTACTGTATTTTCGATAACTAATAAAGGATCACCATTTAGGGGGGGAGGGGTGGAAGGTTTGGATGATGGGATCTCTTTGTTGGTAACCAGATATATTTATATTCCACCTCGTTTTGTGATCATCTTTGCTATTGCGCTCTCCATAAGATTGTTGCGAAAGGTTGATCGTTAAACCGGATTTGGGTGATACTATAACGTTCCTAGAAATTATTACTCGACTCCAAAAGGTAATGATGAATATTTTTGGCTGGGCGATGAGCAGAAATTCTGATATGATTTTGCCTTCGAGCAAAATGGTGATGAAAACAAGAGGACTGCCGTTCTATTTATTTAGTGGCTTTGGGTTACAAATGGAGGAGGAGTTTGAATTAAATTGATTATTCATTTCACGAGCTTATCTTTGATGATGCTTAAATACAACTCTCTTTATGTTTGTGCCTTGATACGATGAATATGTGAAACTGCTCCTCGAATCCCTCGAATGATCCTCTCTCCTCCTCTATTTGCTTGTTTTATACTTGGACATATTTACAAACATATATATATATATATATATATATATATATATATATATATATATATATATATATATATATATATATATATATATATATATATATATATATATATATATATATATATATATATATATATATATATATATATATATATATATATATATATATATATATATATATATATATATATATATATATATATATATATATATATATATATATATATATATATATATATATATATATATATATATATATATATATATATATATATATATACAATACTTTTGAAAACCTTTTCTCTCGTAAGAAAATTTACTGAAATGGTGAAATTTGGTTAAACGCTCTTTTTTCGTCTACCTTAACAAAAATAAAAATATAATATTGTGGTTGAATTTGATGATCACCGAGTGTCGTTACGATCGAGCTAAACTATTTTAACCCTTTAGAGGGCACACCTAGAAATACTTGAGATATCAAAGATTCCTCTTAAGGTCATAAACTAGATGTATTTCTAAGACACTTTTACTCCTGAATATTTTTTTATTTGAGGAATTGATTGCCTGCAATGTTCTGTCAATGAAGTATCACGTGCGGGCTACCCGCTCGGCTCACGGGGAACCATGTTAGTCCCGTCTGGGCTACTTCGCCCAGTATGCGGTATAACTAATTTACCATATAACTCTTTTTGTATTATGTTATAACTGGCTTCAATTATGTTAATATTATGTTATTTACCATCAATAAATTTCATGAATATTTCTTAAAAATTAATGCTTGTTTGTAATAAAATGCAAGGAAAAATTCAATGTTTTACTTATAAAAAAGTATAAAAATAAATGATTTTACATACTAACACATGGGAAACCAACCAGAGGATATCAGTGAGTAGGAGATGGGCTCAGGGAGAGGCGGTGGAGGTCAAGGGCTGCTGCTCAGCTTTGGTGGGAGGGGTGTGGAACGGACTGAAGCAGTTGCGGGTGTCCGAGAGGCTGAGCGCGATCTGGAAAACATCGTACATCCACCTGAAGCGGTGGATTATGGCTTTGATGGAGCAGTGCTTGCAGGTCTGCCGGTTATTGACGAAGCTGGGCAGGTGTGGCTTTGAATTACCATAACGCTGCTGGACACTGGGGAGTTGGGCCCTGTACCCCTGACGTGGAATGGACATTGGCTGGTCAGGTGATGCCCTCGTGATTCTGGGCCCCATGGTATTCTGGCAGCGGGCGAAGCGGCTGATATCAAGCCGGAAGAGCTTTAGGGGAATTGGATTCTCTTCCATTTCCTGACAGTCCCGCTTGTAGAGGATCCAGGCGTTGTAGACACAGAGATCTAGGGCATACCGAAGAGCCTCATGTACCACCTCCTGGCTCGCATTAGGGTCTTGTAGAGGTGGGTCAGCATGTCAGACTTGTCAATGCCCCCCATCTTCCCGTTATACTGCTTGATGATGTTGGGGCAGGGCACTCCCACCTTCTTCTTGGTGTTGCGGTCGTATCTCTTCACATTGCCAATGGGCTCGACACCGACGTCAGAAGAAAGGACCGTGACGTTTTTGTTGTCCTTCCAGCGCAGGGCAAGGATCCCGTTGCTGGAGCAGTAGTCGTATTGGCCTCTAGGAGTCGTCTTCTTGCCCAGCTCCTTGGTAAAGATCAGAGGAGCACGCCCAACACGGTTGACCCTCGCCGTCCCCACGTACCGGCAGTCCACCTTGTCCTTCAGATACTCCACGAGTTTGATGCTGGTGAAGTAGTTGTCGGCATATATAGCTGACTGAGAAGGTCTCTTCAGGTCTTGGCCAACATAAGGACGGTCTTAGTGGAGACAAGCCGTTGTGACTCCCCCTGGGAGAGCTTGGTGTGGCGGCTGGTGAAGGTAGTCTCTCCCTGGTACATGAGAATATCATGAATGAAGCCATCAATGCTTGCCCGGCAGAACAGCTTATACCCTCACTTGTCCGGCTTTGTCTGGATGTACTGTTTCAGGGTCTCCGTTCTGGTGCCCTTGTAGGATACCATGACTTGATCGATGGACTGCGTGGGGGTTGCTTTCACCTGCAGGAACTGCATGGTCAGGAAAGCAAAGATGGGACGAATTTTGAAGAAGCGTTCAGTGGTGCCAGGGAAGTTCTCATTGTTGTTAAAGTGTAGAAGGGATCTGATCAGCCGGAACCGCTTATAGGACATTACTTCAGCCACCTGCACTACCCTTGTGTATGTTCCCCGGTAGTCCTCAATTGAAGGGAAGATAGAGACCCCCATGTACAGCACGATGCCGATGAACACCATGAGTTCATGCTTGTCTATCTGGAAGGTGGTGTTGACGTTTTTCTGCCAGGCATAGAGGTTTGTTTGGTATACGATATCCTCCAGGTGGGCCGTAGTGAACATGTCCTGGAAGTACTCGAAGGGTAACCTGAGAGCATGAAGGGCAGGGTGGGTAAAGTCAGGCAGTCGAGGGTAGCTGATGTCCTCTTTCTTCCATGTCCTTTGTGGCACATATTCCTAGGCTCTCCTAGCCTTCTTGGTAGCCGGTCCAGTTGCTTCTTCTTCATCCTCACTATCAATGGTGGCCTCCTCTGACATTGGCTGTGGCCTGACCCTGGTGACAGCGCCTGTGGACAACAAAGATGTGGCCCTTTAGATCACATGACTAGACTTGTCCCTTTAAAAATTGCATCAAAACAATCACTGCAGCCATTTAAAGGCCACCCATTCAAATGACTCACAGCAAAATATGAGTATGTTTGGGTTTTCTCTTTAAGTCTGTGGCTCACAAATTAAATGCCAATGACATCACAGCATTTGGCCTTCTAAACATGGCACCAAAACAAACACTCCTGCTCTTTAAATCATTAGTTCCATTGCTTACCTGAGATTGTGGGAGTGAGATCATCGGGGAGGTTGAGGAGCAAGTCAGGGTCCAGGGTGTCGTAATCAAAGACCTCATCTAGAGCGTCATCCTCCACCTCCAAATCGCTGTCGGAACAGGTGGGGGGAATCAGGAAGTGGGCGTGGGTGTGCTCTTTCCTCTGAGCCTGCTGCCTAGTCCTCCTGGCCCCAGAGTAGAATGCCGAAGGTTGAAATGAGGAAGCATGGCATTAGTTAGGGCCATATGTATCTAAAAAACACAATAATAATGCACCATAACCTTCACTAAAAGTAAATATAATGCAGGTAATCACAGAAAACACCATTATTTTCTGGCCATATGCCACATGGGTCTCACACACAAACCAGATAAATGTTCCACATCACCATAAGTTCGTTTCACCATAAACAAATCACCATACATTTACTTAAATAAGATGCCTATAGCGGGCAGAAAGTCCCTTGCGGGACTAATATGGTTCTCCGTAGGCCGAGCACAGTATCCCGTAAAGGACTGATATGGTTCCCAGTGAGCCGGGCAAAATTCCCGCGCCGGACATCCTCTTATTTCACCATCATTTTTTATCAATTTCTTTTCACATTTTACACTTCACACCCATACCACATTGGGACACATTTATTTGGCTATGTGCTATTATATTTATATGCACCTACCTCCATTATTGCGGGCGTGGGTGGCGTGTGTGTCGGAGTAATTCGAGGGAGATCTGGCTAGTACGGCGTCTGAACAGAGAATGCTTGCTTCTACCTGCGCTGGCCAAGCTCCTGCATGGGCTAGCGAACTCCGATTGGTGCAGAACAATAGCCAAGGAGTTCCCTCATTGGCTGAAACCAACCCAAGCCGTCTACGCCATCAAATTATTGCACCACGTTTCGTCAAAAACGTGGTATTAAGTATCCCGCCCGGGCTACCTGCCCGCTAAAGGGTTAAGGTTCCCTTTTCTCTCAATGTTTATTTTTCCAAAATGTAACCACACAATAATTAGTCTCATTCCCAGTTTACCTCTTAACCGCGACTTTGGTCTTCTCGGGAAATCAAAATGGGAATGGTTCTAAAATATCCTGTTACATGTTACAATGTTTCATTTGAGTTTCTTTTTGTTTCGTTTCACACACATAAATTCATTTACATTGGCTGAGTGTACACATTACTACTTCATAAGTATGTGTGTGCACATATTGTGTGCACCACAGCAGGTACATATATTGTGTGCACCATGTGCACCACAGTTGTATGGCTCAGCTGATTCTTCTATGACAACCTGGAGGCTAACACTTCAGCTGCACAAGGTCATTCAGCTCTGGCTTACTAAACTGTTGAGGAATTAATGACCCTCCGGGGTCTCATAAGAAGGATCGCTGGATTCTGAAAGTATTTCTTGATTTTCATCAGCAATCTCTTGCTCTTAGTCACTATCCACATCTTCAGATGGAAGAAATCCTTTAAAATTTAGGATTGGGAGCTCACCAGAGTGCAGAGTAGGTCGAATTGCTGACGGTATACTAGTATATGAGATTTTGTGTCTGTTTTTCTTGCCAATTCCCTTTGTATTGACCATACAAAAATAGCAGTCAGTTGTGCGGTCCGTCAGTTCTCGCCAGGTCATGGGAATTCCGAAAGGTGAACCCTTACGTTTCCATTTTGTCCAGTCATGCAGTATTTCCTCGCAGTTATGACACACAGTATGTTGGGCCTATTTCTTGTCTTGATCGACAAGAGTAAGTCCAAAGTACGCTTTATAAGCACGCCTCATAAATGATGTTATATTACGCCTTTGACGAATAAGCATGAAGCATCCATAAATATGACAGAAAGCGTCCAGCTTGTTCACATATTGACGTCTCCTTGTAGCTATGATCAGATCTGAACGAAAAACAAAACAATTTTAATATCTCTGTTGATAACATAAACGTGTAAGTAATTAATTTGACCACAAACGGCTAGAATGAAAAACCTAAAATTGCATGAAAACTAGAGCATATACGGGGGGCGGTCAATAAGTTTTGCAAATCGGTAGGGCAAAATAGAGGAATGGGGATGGCTGTTTGTGGGGGTGTTAGGACAAGTTGTGACAAGTCAGGACCTGCAACCGCACGCTCCTGCCTCGTCTATTTAAGAAGCAGTAGCTGATCGCAGATCATCAGTCACATATTTTTCAACAATGGAGAAGGTTGAGCACCGCGCAGTGATCAAATTTTTGACCAAGGGAGGCAAGAATGCAAAAGAGATCCATGAACGCATGGTTACAGTGTACATTGACACCGCCCCTTCCTATGCAACCATTGCTCGCTGGAATACGAAGTTCCGCCATGGTCGTGAGTTCCTTGAAGATGACCGCCGTCTAGGACACCCGTCAGACGTGACCAACGAGGACAATGTGACCCGTGTGGAGAGGATGATCCTCAAAAATCGACGGGTGAAGGTCGAAGAAATCGAGCGAGAACTAGGAATATGACATGCTAGAGTTATCAACATAATCCACGACAATTTGGCCATGACTAAGGTCTCTGCCCGCTGGGTCCCTATAAACCTCACGCCCCATGATCCACTTCAACGTTGTCAAAGTCCACAATGCCAGAGTTTTACAAACTGCCCTGCGCGAGTGCGGATTCGAGGAGCTCAACCATTCTCCCTACAGCCCAGATCTGGCCCCTAGCGACTACTTTTTATTCCGCTAGCTCAAGGCTGCACTGCATGGATGCCGGTTTGGGGACGATGAAGATGTCCAGCTTGCCGTCCAGGAGTGGATTGAACAGCAGTCAGGAGATTTCTGGTTGTCGCGAATTCGAAGCCTCAGGGACAAATGGCGCAAGTGCATTGAAGTCGAGGGGAGTTATATTGAAAAATAATAAAACACTTTTCCTCATATGTCGTTTCCTTATATCCGAATTGCAAAACTTATGGACCGCCCCTCGTAGATCTGAACCATTTTCAGATTTGAATTTAGTAAGTCAAAAACAGTAAGAATGAGTAAAAAAATCATATGCAACTAAGATTTCGAAAACAATTGTTGTCCAGTGATAGTGTTAGGACCTCTGCGTTTGGAGTTTTGGAGATATTTGTAGGCTAATTTAGCATTCTCAGGGTTTTTTTTGTCTCTAGATTTGTCTGCTTCGTCGTTATATGGCTAAGAAGCTTGTGGTTAAGTAGAGTTACATAAGTATGTTGCAGCGTTGCTTTGGTGAGGCTACTTTGTTGGTGCGAGTAATCAGTGATAGACGTTTGGGAGCCGGGGTTGAGTGTGATTTGTCTTTTCTTTAGGGTTTTCCAAAGTTGAGTTGAAATTATTTTGGTGATTATTGTGTGTGCGTATCAGTTCCAGTTTTCCGTCTGTTGTTAGGAGATTAGATTGGTAATGTGAGTAGTGAGATATTTGATTTGTTGTAATTCTCCTTGTGTAGTTGCTCTCTTTTGTTTTATTATGTTTCTATTTTTAATGCATTCTGAGATTTCTTGCGTGAACTTTAGGCTATATCTTTTCTTACGGCCGTAAGGGACGTATTTTATGCTGGCTTTGCTGATTGTTTTCTTTATGTGATATAGAGTTTTGTTTACGTTGTTGATAGGTAATCTATGTAATTTTTATTTTATGTAATTTGTGTAGTTTGTCCCATTTGCTTTTGTTTATTTTGTGTATGTTTTGAATGAGGTTGAAAGGGAATGCGTGGTTTAGGTTTTTACGATGTTAGTCTGGTTGTCAGAGCGTACGTCAGCTATTGTGTTGCATGTAATTTCTGGTTTGTAAATGAAGTGAACATAAAGTTATTTCCATTAAATCACTATTTGGAGTAAATTGAATTAGTTGCATCCTTTGTTTAGCTTTGTTGTTGAATGTGGTGCGTGTGTGTGTGTCTGTGAGTGCGTGTGCGTGTTGAAGTTGTTTTGGGAAGTGTGCCTCTGTTGTCTGATGATTTTGTTCTGATCCATGTTGGGTGGTGTGCAGTGAAATGGCTGCAGATTAAATCATAAGAAGTGGATGAGTGGGTATCAATACTACTACTACTAATAATAATAATACATTTTCTTCGCGTATGGTCTTGTCAGTAACCAAAGGTATCTTTAATCATTTGTCTTAGTGTTGCCGCCCATTATTCAGCCTTTTCTTTCCTTTGCAACTTAATCAAATCTTTAAAACCAATTTTTATTTGTAAAAAGTATGAAAGTTTATTAAAAGTGAAGAGATGAAAGCGGTGAGAAAGTCAACGCAACGTGACCAAGAATCAAATCCCTGTCGCCGTTGAGTCCATGACAGATAGTACAGAAGAAGACATCGTCCAGAGTTGATATCCTCGTATCGCTACATCCTCCCCTTCCTCTGCTTCCACCTCAAAGCAGAAACTAAGTAAACCAAGCAACCGGTTCCTTTGGGTAGTCTCACTCTTTGCATCGGTATTTTAATGAGGACAACGACGGCGGGATTGTTTTGACGGCGAGCTCCAGCCTAGCTGTAAATTGATCTATATTTGATGAATGCTGTTTGTGGGTAATTTTGAATCCTCTCTTTTGGGAGTAGGCCAATAAAATAGGGACGGCGGCATTTGCAGCCTTGCTTGTAATTCCCATGCATTTATTTGTTCTTGTGTCTTATAACACTTTTTTTCTCTTTCGAAGATGATCTATTAACCATATTTAAGGATAGTTTTGATCCCCTCCCCTGCTAAAAAAAATCATAAATAGAGTGTATCTTAACCTCTTTTATCCTATTCCAGGCCAAGTTACACATCACTCGTCATCTAACCCGTCACCCATCGGCAAAATGAAGAATTGCCCCAATCCCTTCTTCCTGTGGGTGTTGGTATTAACCCTCAATCTTCAGAGTGTCAACATCTCGGGGGTCTTGTTGTCTGCGAAGAAATTTTCACCTAGAATTCCGAGACAGGTAACCAACGGGGTGACTAGATTATATTTTCCTTTGCCAAGGATTCTATTTTGCTGGTTTGGGATAATGAGCGGAAAATAGCTGTCACTAACGTGTGCACATTGATCTTTCGGCAAGTGGGACAAAGAAGAAAAGATGTGCGAATTAATGAATCAGAGTGAGAGTATTACTAAACTAAAGAACAAACATCGAGCAAAACCTGCGTTTGTTCTAAGCGTCTAGCTACAAGTTCTCGCCAGGGGGGAGGGGAGGGAATAACATCGGGATAAAAAGGAAAGGTTTGTGGTTCTTCACTAATAGGGATTTATTTTTTCCTCATATGACAACCTTGAGATTTCGATCCTCTAACTTTTGCCTGCATTCTACCAAAGTCAGGGGTGCCTCACCTCCTCCCTCTGCTACTGCACCTCCGATTATCCTCACATCGTCTTTCTTTTTGCTTGTTCTTGGGTGTTTCCGATCCCTAAGTCCTTTATCCCCCGTCAGCGCCTTTCACCGAAGGACTCCTTTACGCCGATCCCTGTTTATCAATGAGTGCTGCAAGTGTGTTTTGGGGGTGGGGGTCAAATTTGTGGATTTGAATGTCTGTGCTCCTTGTACAAACTTATTTCTGGAGGTTTAATCTTCACTCAGTCAGCCCCAGGATTTTGGCATCTTTCTTCATCTGTCTGCCCCTTATCTCATTCTGCATGCAAAGAGTAGAACTACCATCCTTGGTTATATCAGTTTTCTGTCTCATGTCCACCGTAGGGGGATACCCTGTGTTGAATGTTACACCTAGTCTTCGGAGAATCGGCCCGTCATCCCGGTTCAAGAGAACGACGAGGGATCCCCGCACCTTGGGGATGGCCAATAAAAAGGCACTTCTTGAGGTGAAAGTGGACCCAGAGGTGCCCACACCTCTGTCAGTATCTTCCCTGATGGCAGGCATTGGCTCAGTAAGATATCTCCCCTAACCTGAGTCTGCCTCTGTCAAAGATCCTCCTGGGGAAGTACGAGTCCCATAGGGATTTCTGAGGACGGACTGGTGGATTCCCGGACCTGATGTACCATCCTTGGCCTGGTCGTTTAGACAGCCAAGGATGGTACATCAGGCCCGGGAATGCCCTCGGGATGGGAGGGTAAGACCCAGATAACAACAGTAAAAGTTCCAAATACAGTAAGTGGAGCCTCGATGACGTCAGGACCCCTCATCGAAAGGCTACCCAGCGTTTTCGAGCCCGCTGGCTTCAAAAGCTTCTTTGTCATTCGGTCTATTGATGGCAGGTTACTTGGGAAAGAACCGAAGCTCAACTGTTTCTTAAATGGGGCCCTTCTGGGGAATGGACCTGAACCCTGCCCAGACGACGACTATAAGTGCCATTCGGACACTTGATCGCTATCAGGTGCACATAACACCACAATATACCATGAATTTTGTGAAAAGAGTTGTTTATGCGATGCAACTCTTGGATTACTTATTTAGAAGAACACCGAACAGCTGGTTGATCAAGGAACGGTTAAGTTTAAGCACGTGATGATGAAATAAGGATGGGCCTCGATACGCACACACTCACCTTTAGTCGCGTTTGATTGTAACAGGCTCCCTGAAGGAGGCGTGCTGTTTGGTATTGCTAACGGGTCAAGACATTCAGGCCATTGCCACGTAGCTGCGGACATTGCCACCGATTCGGCCAGTTGAGTTTGTCTTTCAAGAATTGTAAAGTCGGGCCAAATATCTCGAAAACGCCGGGTAGCCTTTCAATGATGAGTCGTGACGTCATCGAGGCTCCAGGCACCTTACTCGCGACTTTTTATGTTGCTATCTGGATCTTGGAAACAAAGAGGATCGAATCTTCTTGAAAAATGGGACTTGGCTGTTCAGAATATGGCCGGAAACTTTTTGCCCTGTGAAAACTGCGGCTTTCTATTTATCTCAGGTTACATAAGCATCCTCTGCTCCTGTACCAACCATACCTAGGAGCACGCTATCATTTGCGCCAATTTGGAATCCTTCTGCGACTTCTACACCTCCAGATGCTCCTCTGGTAGATCTGCTCTCTCCATTGGCTCACGCTCCCTCTATTCCCTATGGTTAAGGCCAGGGCTACCCTCCTACGCAACCCTTTCCCATAGAGAGAAGCCGCCTCGCACTTCCATTGAGTCTTTAGACTGAGAGGAGGAATAATCCAACAAGGTGGTTTTGAGACCATCCTTGTAGACCTTTAAAACGGTCACTCGTAAGAAGAGCAGCAGCAAGCTGAACCTCGGCTCTCTCACCCTGTCAAAAATTGGATGGGGTGCTTTCAAGACTCGGGAGCCTCCGGATGCACAGCATGAATGTGGATGGGTGTTAGTCCATGACCTAAATGAAAATGGCCACTTTTCTACTGAAATATATTTTCTGAGCTGCTGCTGTCTGATTAATTACCTCGGTGGGTTTGATTGCCTACATTTCAGGAAATGACTGATTTATATATCCGAAGCGAGGAGTTTATACCAGTTGATTAGGCCGTTGAGTTCTTTTCAGGCATCCTTGTCGCTATGGACCAGATTAAAATTCCTAGAACGTTTAGCTGTTTTGAACGCCATCTGCTTCCTAAGAGAGAAATGATATGTCTATATGACCTATAAGCGCCGTACAAACGCTTTCATTGCAGGATAATTTCGTTGTGTGAGGGCGAAGATATTAAAGGTTTCGAATCATGTCCACCGCTATTCTTGGCTGGGATACGAATCTTCAATCAAAAGGAAGAGCCCACTTGCAGATGTGTGGAAGCTAGTAAAAGGATTCGGGGAAAGTTCTCGCATAGTAAGCTTTCAGTCCTCAAGGATGACGGAAGCGCAATATCGAACCAAGGGTTACTCTGGTAGTCCTTCGCGACCGCTTCTCTACATTATCTCGCCGTGTAGCTGCTGCTTCTCCAGCATTTATTTCACATCGTGAGGTCTCTAAATGCCAACAACTGGACTTTACCTTCAGAGGCAGAGAACTCTTCAATGACATGTTTACGCTAAGTGAGTTGCGTTCCGCTCTCGCTTCATGAGATGATAGCGCCCCTGGTCCGGACGATATCCCATATGTCATGCTTTGATGCTGAGGTGAGCGAGGCATGTCATTTCTGTTATATTTGTTTAAACGGATCTGGACTGAGAGTATCCTTCCATATTTCCGACCAATGGCTAGCGTGTTTGATTTTTGTAAGTCAGCGAGCGATCACTCTACTTCGTCTGGTTTTCTCACAATTTCTCAACTACATGTACGTGCAAGTAAATTAGTTCACTTTAAAATAGCTCATTTACTGAGCAACGGAGACCATTTGCATATTTTCCACATGTTGCTTCTGCAAGTCTCACTTCACAACTGATGCTCTGCACCCGCTGGAAAATACTCTATGCGAGGCCTTCCTTCGTAAGCAACATTTCTCATCGGTGGTTTTTTTTATTTATAGAAGGTATATGGTACCGCATGGCTATATGATATCATGCAGAATCTCCACACCCTGGTGAACAGGAGAAGCCTCCAATTCTTAGTGACATAGTTTCTACGAGATCATCGATTCCACGTATGGGTGGGGAAGTTCTCTCCGGTCCTAAAGCAGAGGAGACTGAACGTCCCACAAGGAATTGCTCTCAGTGCAACTTTCTTTTCTTGAGCATCAATGGTATCACTCAGGTGACTAAGGGAATATGTTCTTGCTATATTATACAGACTAGCTTTCAATCTCTTTTGGTGTGACTCAGTTGCCAACTCTGGAGCATCTTCTCGCATAGCATCTCTTGCTACGCCGAAGCGCACAGGCTTCAGTTTACCTTGGCCAAGAGTAAGGTAGTGCACTTCTGCCGCCATCCACGGCTCCACCCCGACCCAGACTTGTTGCTAAACGGGGTTGGCCAGAAAGTGGTAGATTTACACAGTTTACTTGCTCTTGTTTTTGACCGATACCTCACATGGGAGGCCAATATTTTCAGCCTTAGATTCTCTTGAACCCACGCCATAGACATTGTTCATTCCGTGACGTTCACCACTTGAAATACTGATGGGCTCCTGCTTTATTTTTTTACCGATCCTTTGTTCGTTCAAAGCTTGATAAAGAACGCGAATTGTACACATCAGAAGCCAAGCGTGGATTTCGGAAGGTGGATTTAATCTACCAGACCCCTCTCTGCTAGGCGACCGATGCCTTCTACACGTGCTTTATTGATAGCCTCCTTGTCAATGCTGGGTAAATGTAATAGTTCATTGTGTGCTTCCATGCACGAATCCAGCGTCTCCCTCAGTCAACAACTGCTCTCATTTTATCCGCGGCCGATGTAGACTATGTCTATGCCGCTGAGACGCCAAGCATACCTTAAACCTTTCAAGTTTAGGGCTAGGCAACTCCTTTGAGAGCTCAATGTACCTTTATGGCTGGGAGCGCCTGTGGTTCTGCCCAGGATTCTACCTTGGTTGGTAAAACGTTTGACCAGTTGTTCCCACGCCTCTGCTCCCAAAGCTTCTACAGCGCTGGCAGTATTCCATTGGACATTTTAGGAGCACACTCCGTGTCACACTGGGCCCATACCAGTGTATATGGAGTTTCCAATCTGAAAAGAGAGTCGTTTTAAACACCCTGTTCCCTTAGATCTGTTTGAAGTTGGCGAGGCTCTGCAAGGGACTGCGTCTGTCTTCATGACCGAGCTAGTTGAAATACACTGCTTGGTACGGGAGATTACGCGTCGTTCCCGGTTCGGAGATCGAATTGTGATCTATAGCCAATCCCAAAGCGCTCTGAAAGCTCTCGAGTCATTGGAGTCTCCTCCCCTTTTGGTTAGCAGTATCCGTAACGCCATGGCTGCCGCGAACAGGGCGGATGTCAAATTGCCTTGGTTTAGGTTCTTGGACATGTAGGGATTAAGGGAAATGAGCGTGCTAATGAGGGCGTCAAACAGTCCGCGAGTATTAGGCGATTGGACTAGCATTTCAGTCTTCCCCATATTGACTATATGCAAGAATCAGGTCACTCCTTCCGGCTTCCTGGCAAAGAAGATAGGAGACGGCTGACGGGAACCTAAAATTGCGCGCCATTTGGTTACGACTTTTCCGGAGGACTTATCTCCCAAATGTTTCGGCAACTTCAGATCATTTTCTATCGTTTTCAAATCGAACACACTCGTGGAAGGGGTCTCCACTTGATTGAGCTATCCCCTCCACCTACACCTATCTGGGACCAATGCGTGATCTCCTATAATGTCCAGTACATTATTGTCGAGTGTCCCAGTCTGGGGGATATGCGGGTACGTAACTCTCTTTGTACCGAGGCGAGTACGCTCTTTACAGCTTGTCCCTCTTACTCGGAACGGGTTCGTGTACTCCTGATAGTTGACTCGACTAATTCTTGAGGGGTTTTGGGTACATGATCAGGTTTCGGAAGAACCGAAATTCCCTATAGTTACTGACCATGTATTTTTTTGTCTGGTTGTGCCTTTTCTTTTCTTTGTGGTCGCTGTTTCTTTAGCCTATCCTTAGGCTGAGAGTCCTAAGAGGGAAGACCCCCTGTCTCTTCTCGATCAAAAAAATTCCCCTGCCCAAGATCCTAAAGCCCCCACTCCCTCATCGCGCCCCACAAAACCCAATGTTGGTGTGCTTCAAGTGTTGTCGACCCTTCAGGGGAGGTCCCTTTCCCTTAAGAGGAAAATCTCGCACCTTGCAGCCACTATCTCATGTATGTGGGGCTAGGGGGATGGGGTGAGAGAAGTGAGGGAGTTAATAGATGGATAGAATGAGAGGGTTTTTTTGGGCGGAGGGGGGTGAAATGTGATTATGTGTACTGAGAGTAGAGTTGCCAGGATACTGGCTGATCTTTTTCTTTTGATGGTCTTCTTTCTTTTTTCTTCTATCTATTTCGAATTTATTCGTATCATCAGTTTCTTCTAATTCTTTATCATATATGATTTTTTTTTTCTCTCTCTCTCTCTCTCTCTCTCTCTCTCTCTCTCTATATATATATATATATATATATATATATATATATATATATATATATATATACAATGAAACCACTTTTTGAGCACAAACTGTTTTCTTTGTCAATTTCTCTCAGTTAACGGCTGAAGAGGGTATGGAAAACGTCATACCGAAACTAGTTCCGGTTCAATAAACTTTGTGCTCAAAAAGTGATTTCATTGTACATTAATTTACTCGCTATTGGGGAGAGCAGTGTCTTCGACTTCGATATATATATATATATATATATATATATATATATATATATATATATATATATATATATATATATATATATATATATATATATATATATAACCTCCCTTCCGTGCCTCGCTAAAGGATATCAGTTCTAGTATAGGCAACCATACAGCTGCTGACATCTGGAGGACTGTGTGGTCTTCTGGCCCCAACAGCCGTATAAGAACATAAGAACATAAGAACATAAGAAAAGAAGGAGACTGCAAAATACCATTCATAGCCTACACTTGGCAGCTCCTGTAAATGTATGTAGATCTGCAGCTATATATCTTTCACACATTTTCACTTCCTCCTACCTCACCACTTTATTTACATATCTCCTTAAAAAGTTTCTGACCGATTGCCCTCGTCGGTTTTTGTTTCTTTTTTCTTAGTAACTAAAAAATAAGAAAACTCACTACAGTGGTCTTCTTCTGTCTGCCCCTACTTCCTTTTCACCATCTAAATTGTTGTGGAGGTCTTGTTGATCTCCTGTTTTACCCCCTACCAGGTAGCGTCAAGTAGCGTGTCCGTTGCGGATCCTCAGCCTTTCTTCCCCGTCATCGCCGACCGAGCTTTGAACGTCCCGATCCCGACGAATATTGGATATTTCCCGGGTAAGTTGCCTATTCAGGGCCTCCCGAGTCTGAGAATCTCTTGAGCTCTGAGTTCGTAGATTTGGATCTGTTCGTTTGTGTAGATTTGCATCTTGAAGTGTTTTGATATACGTTTGCTAAGATTTGAGGTCGACGGGGTTTGTTTTAGTTGTACCTAAGCCTTTTTATTTTTTTTTCAATATGGTACGTTCATTCTTCTCTCTCTCTCTCTCATTTTCGTTTTTTCCCTCTTGGGCGGCAAGTCCCTCGAATTCTTAGTTTTCTTATTACTATTCCGCCACCCGGAGAGGGGTTAGTCATTAGAGGAAAAAACGTCCGAAGACAGACTTGCGTTTTCGCACTACGATACTGCTGTGTTCATGTCCTGAATTACTTGAAAAATTAGACAATGAAAGTGATCGCCTTGTGAATCTTCCTACCATTTTTAACCCTTTTGTGAAAATTACACTCCTGAAAATTCCACTCACAGATAATTTTATATTTTCTGAAAGGAATATACCTTTAGATAACCATGCCAAAGTTATGGTTCCGTGAAGCTTCTTCTCTGTGCAATATGACGAATAGTAGTCATTGGAGCCATTTTTTTGGTGGATTTTTTTCATTTGGTGAAATTTATGTGTTTAGAATTTAAATGAAAGCAATTTGTGTTATAGAAGAGAAAGGAAAGCGGGTGAGATAAAATAATGGAAATATGAATGATGAGTAATTTTGTATAAAATAGCAAAAAATAGTGGAGGAACAAAGTGAATATAATGAAAAAATACAAAAAGCGTAAAAGTGGCAATACGGGCTTAATTGACTGCTTGGAATGCACACAAATAAATCTTGTTGGAGCAGCCTACGGATAATTATCGCAAGTATTTTTAAACCACCTTTGTAGCCAGTAGTCTATGATAACCATATATTTAGCTCGAGTTCCTTAACGTTAGGTCTAACAACATAGAGACAGCAGGTGATTCTCGCGTCATCAGCTCGTTCGTTATTCCTTCCAACCCTTCATGAAAGCTTTGTTGAGCAAATTATCACCATATTTATGATTTCGCTAATCCGGGTACAGATAATTTTAAAAAATCTTGAAAAATTAAAACCTTAATCAGGAAATATACAGTTTAATAATAAATTGAGAAAGAATCCCTCCCCCCCTTTTATTAGTTATTTAATCGAAATATTTTCCAATGGTTATTAATTATGCATCCATTACACTATATTTTAACTCTGGAATTTCTTCTGGAATTTTTCATTTATAAAAAAAAAGCTTGTATGTACAAATTGACCAAGAGCAAATTTCGGAATATGGATATTGTCATAGCCAAAAATTTTTACTTTAGTTTATCGTAAGATTATATTTTAACTTTGGAAAAAAAATGATGAAATTCAGAAAAAATAAACATGATTATCAAATGTTTGGGATTTTTTTTAGAACAAAAGGATTTTCAAAAAAAATTACTAAAATTAAGCATAGCTGTTTTTGGTTATATATTCAAAGGTTTTATCGAAGTTATTTCTAAAATAGATTTTCTGTTTTAATCTTTAACAGGTGGAAATAGATACTGGTCTTTAAAAACGAGTAAAGAAAAATGAAATTATTGGGTTTTTTTCCGTATTTCATAAAAATTCCGATAAAGGTTTTCTTGCCTTTAACTATAGAAAATAAGCATCGATTTGAAATAAGATAGACCAAGAGTAAATTATTAGGAGATATGTACTGGAAACCTTTATTTATTTTATTTTTTTACTAAAACTCCGTTGTCAGAGGTCTGTAGGGCACAGACCGAAGACCTGCGAAGCTCAATTTCTCTTGTTATTTTATTAATAGGTATCATAAATTTAATTAGATTGAATTTTATTCTAGAGAGAGCAACTGAACCATAAAAACGAAGAGAAAGAAAAGACTAAATTCAGGATTTTCTCCGGCTATTTTTCTCGCAATGGCGGAAGAAACTAATCTGGCATAACATTTTTCAGAAATTTTCTTTTAAATTAGAATACCATGAAAAATAGGCAAAATTTCGAAAGACAATATTTTTGTTAATAAAGAAACCCGGCAATGTCGCCACTCCCCCCTACGGGCGGGGGGAGCTTGCGCTTCGCTACTAAGATTAAAGTTTAAAATAAATAAAAGCAGTCATATAGAAGAAGATAGATAAAAATAAATTTTCTTAACTTCACCATTTGTAATTCTTTGGGTTTTAAAAAATTCACAAAATTTCCATGCTTATATTTATTTCTGAACTTCACCATTTTGTTTTTTGAAATTATAAAAGAATTATTAGAAATAACTTTGATAAAAAACATAAGTCATAACCAAACTAAGATGAAATTATTATTCAAATACTCAAAAAAATCCACTTCTTAAATTCTAGAGTTAGTGATAAACGTAAACATGTCTTATGTCCATCCTAAAAGTAATAAGAACTCCTCTTTTTGACCTGTTGACTGTTGAAAGTCGGGAGAGTATTAGGGTCTGGGGTGTATTAGTAGGTGAATCAGACTGTTATGCAATTTAATTCTTCATTTCTTTTAACACATTAATCTCCTTAGCCCATTTAGAACAATCATAATCAAAGATATGAGTAATGGGTAAATAAAATTGGGCTTATAAAGGGCCCTTCGGGGCTAATTCCCCCCCCAAATACTGGTGCTGAAAGGAAGACAAATTCAAGAACGCCGCGTACAATGTTTATTAATTTTAAGTCAGTGAAAAGGTAAGAGGGGATCGATTTAATACTAGTGACCGACCTGGTCACGAAAATTTCAAATGGGAGAACATCCCGCAGCTTCGGAACAGCAACAGAAAAGGCATGCTCGCCTCTGGAAGAGAGAACGTTAGAGGCACGAACGAAACTCAAGGGTTGTTGTGTCATAGATTCCGCGAAAAGGCATGTTTAGAAAATATAGAGGCGATTTAATACAGGGAAAGAACTAGGAAACGCCCAGAAAACGCATGCCCACCACCAAATGCCAGAAAATGCCCTTTTCGCAATTTAAAAGAAAAAAAAAGAGGTGCATTTTGGATCCGAATCAGGATTAGGATCTGCCCCCAATCTAATCAACTCTTCCTTAGCTTGAGATCAACACGTCCACAAAATTCAATCGAAATCCGTCAATTAACTTTTTAAAAATAGTTTGTACACAAACAAACAAACAATGGTGATCACATAACCTTGGCCCAAAGGTTTGGCGCCTGTAAATTAATGTGATCTAATGCGTTAATCGGAATCACCACTTCTACCAGCTTATATTTCTGTTATATCTATATTTCTGTCTGTTCTCTCTTTTGCTCCTTTCTCGCTGAATTGGCATACCTTCATTGGATTACCCTATTTTCTCCACCTCAATAATTAAAATAATCCTCTTAGAAGTTTTCTAGTTGAACTAGGTCCTGTCTAGAGTGACCTGAAACTCAAACACTCGTGATACACTCGTTACCTCAGTTTAGGAGGCTTCCGTGATTATCCCCGGATTGGGTGGCGTCAAAGCCCCCTGGACTGAGCATCTTTGTAAAAGTCCCGTGAGCGGCTTGTATGTAGCGGGGCTTTCATTACACCTCCAGTGTAGTTAGAAGGATATTGAGGCAGGAATCTCGGTGAAGGCTTGGACTCTGAATTCCAACGATTTAGTAAGAGTTAAAAACACCTCAGAGTGTCATTGATTAAAGTCAGCTTTCACAAATTTTCCTCAATGAATTGATACAAAATGAAACTTGAACTATTGAGTGTTTCATCAGACCGAGAGAATAAAAAAAGAAGCTTTTGGATGCTGCTTAAATTTAATGCTTAAGAAATTAGCCAAAGATATTTTTGTTTACTGTTACTAGCGCCTCTTAAATCCCTTTTTTTGTGGTTTACAGTCTTTCGGGCATAACACATTGTTTTGAATAGGAGGATTTAGGCTCAGCGGGTGTGGATAAGCTCTGAATGTATCGTTAGTATTGGGATGAATACGAAGCTAACTCTGAGTGGTTCTCAACGAGACTTAACTTCATTAGAGCGGAATTTTAACGAGTGAGATTTACGCTCTTCGTCGGGCCAATGTATCGCCTCATTCTGGTATTGTTGGTGCCAATGGCATCCTCCGTTTAACCAATTGGTGCGGACCGCTACCATGGATTTTAGGTTCGTTGATTTAATTAAGTGATGGTTCTGTGCGTCCCAAGTAGTCTCCTCTGTAGGATACTCAGGCTATGTACCTTCCAAATAATTTTACTTTTCCTAAACAACACCACTTTACGAATCTATTCTAAATTTTCTGGTGAAAATACCTACAATGGTTTTCGCTTCAAATTTCTAAGTAAATGAAAAAAAATAGTAATAATAATAATAATTTAAATCAATCATGTAGTTTCTAATATGATCACCACACATGCGCACGCAAATGAAGCCACATACTGCATCCCTTATTGCAATATATGAGAGAGAAATTACATCCTGTAGATCATTGATATTCTATATCAAGCATAAAAAATGGCTGATGTATTTGTTTCCAATTCAAGAAACGCCAAAAGGTTTAAAAAAGCCATTTTCCGGATTAGATGTTATTCATTATGATAATTAATACAGATATTTAAGAGTTTAAATAAAATTTAATCTTTAAAAATAGCGGCTCTAGTTATTCGAGTTAAAGGTGATGCAATGAGAGATCGAAGCTTTTTATTCTCTCGGTCTGATGAAACATTCACTAGTTCAAATTTCATTTTGTATCAATCCATTGAGGAAAATTTGCGAACGCTGACTTTAGTCAATGACACTCTGAGGTGTTTTTAACTCTTACTAAATCGATAGCTTGTTTGGTAGGATCTTTCCTGTTCTTGGTCGTATTAAACAACTTTCTTCTTGGACGCTAGAAATAACTTTTAGGTATCCTTTAGGAATTAAGGTTTATTGAATTATTATGATTTAACACTTTTCCTCACATTTGCATTTTTCGTTGTGGAGTTAAATGGTTCTTGTGGTAATAGTTTCTTTCTTCTGGATATGCTTATGCCATGACCCATTTATGGGTGCATGACTAGGAAATGATTCAGTTTCCGCATACACGATTCCGGTGTCACTCAGGGTGAATGGGGGGAAAGTCGATTTCAGGGGCTTTAGAGTGTCCATGGCCAGGGATCAATATTGGTATCAGACACAGGGAGGAGGAAACGCGAGAGGTAATATATCCTGACCATCAAACAAACAATGGAAATTAAAGCTACAATGTGCATAATTGCGAAATTTCCGCACGGAAGTTTTTTTTTTGTTTTTTGATTGGATACGGGTCACCCGGATGTTTGGGCCTGTGAATATTTTATTTCTTGATTCACCAAATTAAAACAGTTTTTGCATTCACCTTCATCATTTTTACTAATCTACTGAATTAATTATACTTTATGAGCAAACATCCTGGCATTTGGGGGGAGTACTGTGGACCCAGAGTTGTGTTTAGGACTTCTAGCTACCTCTGGATTCTTAGTTTATCGGATATGTCTGTTTATTTCTCACGGATCTTTGCCTTCATCTGTCTGTTTCATTCTCGTCCTTTGGTACTGAATCATATGTTCTCTTTGGTCGGGCAAGTTTCTTCTGGACATAATCATTGATGAGTTCATTTTTTTTTAATGAAGAGGATATTTCTTCAGGTTTCATCAACCGTTAAGACTTTTTATCATACCCAGGATGTATTCGTGAGGGAGCATAGGTCAAAACTTTCAGAAACACCCAAATGTGCTTTTTCCCCTCGCCCAAAACAGTTAAAAGAACTCGACTTAACCCTATATCAATTATGTCTACCTTATTCCAGACAGTATTTTTTATAGATTAATTTTGTTATGCAGCAAACTTAATGTAAACATTGCTAAGTGATATATATGTTTTTTTTCGAAGAAATACATATTTATAAATCAGTTCCATCAATAAAGTCTTTAATTAACTTAGTAGATGTTATTTTTATTTATTTAAATAAAGCGAAAACCGAGAGAATTTGCACCAGAGAGCTTAAAAAAAATTAAGTCAGGGGTGTTAAAGGGTTTAGAAGACATATAACACAAGTGAACAACTAGGGGGCACTGGGAACGAGGGCAACGTGCAACTCCTGAATCCACCCCCTTCGATAAAGAACGCAGGTGAACTTCTGAGGTTAACTCAATAGAACAATTTAAGTCAAATGGATCATTTATATGCCATTGGGTAACACAAAGTTAAAGGTAATCTTTCCTAAGGGGAGTCGAGGGGAATAAATAAAGCTGGGTTTGTAGTTCGTGGTATAAATTAATTTGAGCGATGAATATATATATATATATATATATATATATATATATATATATATATATATATATATATATATATATATGTATATATATATATATATATGCATTTATTGCTCTACTCACGCGATACTTTGTGAGTTTCTTATATCCATATATATATATATATATATATATATATATATATATATATATATAATGTGAGAATGCATACAATATGACAATAGTTTTCCCTTACTTCGGATTTTGAGAGATTTGTTTCTTAAGAGTGTGAAAAAGGTTCATTTGTTAAAGCTTAGTTGCAAAAATCCTATACAAAAAGCTGAAGTCCTTGATGTTTTACAGGAAGTTAATTGTATTAAAAGTGAGGCTTGCTATCAACTCCAACAATCGTTCCTTCCAAGGTGTGAAAGAGAATCAAGATAAAGAGAGCGTTTTAATGTAATTCCCATACGCCGACATAAAACCGTACAAACCCTAATAGACGTGGAAACGGAATTAATGCTTTTTCCCCGAACCATTTTCTCAAAAGAAATTCTGCTGCACACTCCATAGACCTACAGTAGGTATGGCGGAAGAGCCGCATTTGTCATTTTATCATTCATAGACTGTATTTTGACAGTGGATCACTCGAGGGAGAAAAAAAATTATACAAGCATTTTCACATCTTTGCATTTACGCGTGAGTATCTTTTGAGACAGCTTAAGGTGATTTTTTTCAGCTGTTTCCTCAATGGTAAAATATAAGGTTTGATCCTCCAGGATTTGGACGACAATATCCTAGAATGCGTCGGGTGTAATAGCAGATGATACATAGTGCACATGCCAGGGAGATGCGCATGTATGCATGGAGGAAGGCCAAAAAAGGTAGTAAGCTTTGGATTTGGGTATGAGAGCAGCAAATGAGTCAGTCGAAAAGAGAGCGAATGAAGATCTTGATGGTAAACATGGTTATGTAAAAATGTGAGAAAGGAGAAAAAGCCTCCAATAGAATAGTTTTTTATGAAAATAAATAATATAAATGTGAAAGTACTTTTGAACGAAGAACGTTAAAAGACGACAGCGAGAGTATTTTGACGAGTTGTATAATGTGGGTGTGTAAACGAAAACGAATAGGATTGGCTTCAAAGCTCCGAACCGGGTACTGATTAAGTATGGAAGCAAAGAGTATCCAATAGGACACTAGAGCGTTGAAATGGTGGAAGATGGCATGGTAGAGGGGAATGGATGATATTGTAACCTAGATACTAGAAATATGGTAGTACTGTAATGGATACGGTGGTTTTACCCTAAAGTCATTGGAAGTTTAGCAATGTTTGAGAAGTGAAAGAATGCTCTGATAGTTCGACTGTGAAGAAGTAAAGGGCAAAATGTGAATGCAAGGGTTCCAAGGGCAAAAAGGTATGCTGAATGTCGTTAGGAAAGTGAAGGAAGAATTCTGCTTGATTCAGTGTGAATGATAATGTAGGGAGAGATGCGGGATGAGCAAAGTGTGGTTACAGTGAGAGGTGGTTGAGTGGATCATTTGGTTTGCTTCTAGATAAAAGTTGAGAAAGAACCGAGAATGTTAAATATGTATGGTTCTTGAGAAAGTGCATAATCGTCTTACCAAGATGGAAGCGCTATGAAAGGTTGTAAAATGATATGAAAAGTTTTTGGTTTTAAGTAAAATGTGTGGCGGGTGAGGAAAGTGTGTTTGAGCGTCGTCGTGGCAGTTTAATATCTTTCGTACTGGTGTAATGAGAAATTCGAGAAGACTACTTGTACCATGCGTGAAGAATAGCAAGAATGTTGAGGAGGGGAGGGGATGTTAGCGTCTACTGATGAGCTGGTGATAATTGTTTAGATTGGCAAGGAATTGGAAATGTTAACTTTTGAGAAGTAAGGTTGAGGAGGGGGATGAAAGTAAATGCAGATAAAATATGTTAGATAGCTGTGTTTACGATTAGGATTTGTTGAGGTTTGATGTTAGGCTGCGTGTTTGGCATCTGGAGGAAGTGCAATCTTTCCCAAATATCTAGAGTTTGGTAAATAATAGTGAAACAAGTGAGAAAGACTGCAGTACTGAGATATCTAGTTTTGTAAATAATAGTGAAACAAGTGAGATATCTAGAGTGTTGTGAAACAAGTGATACATACTCTGCATAATCGAGATAATAATAATAATAAGTCTTTTGTAATGCGCTCTTCAAGGCCTGAGACCTTCCCAGAGCGCACGTTGTGCTGAGATGAGAATGGAAATTCAATGGAAATTCAAGAGGGGGAGAAGGCAATTCTGAAAAGATGCGTTTTCAGGAGACGCTTAAATGTGGTAAGAGAGGGAGAAGACCTGATTTCAGCAGGAAGAGCATTCCACAACTTAGGGGCACAGATTGAGAAGGAGCAGTCCCCCAGTGAGCAGAAGGATGAACGAGGAATATTCAAAAGAAAGAGGTGCATGTGATGACCGAAGGGCCCGAGGGACATGGCCTGGCGAAAGGGCAGAAGAGAGGTAAGACGGGGCCATGTTGTTTAGGGCCTTAAATGTGAAGAGAAGTATCTTGAAGTGAGTACGGGATCTGACAGGGAGCCAGTGCAGTTCATGCAGCAAATGTTTCCCGGGAGAGAAGCGATGGCGATGGAGGAGAAGCCGGGCGGCATAGTTCTGTACAAGTTGAAGGGGGCAGAGAGAGGAAGATGGCAGATTCACAAGCAGAGAGTTACAGTAGTGAAGGCGTGAGGTGATGAAGGCATGGACAACAGTCTTAAGACTTTAGCGATCAAAGTGAGAGCGAATGCGAGAGAAGTTACGAAGGAAACATAGAGAGGATTTGCTGACACTGCGGATATGAGGCTTAAAGGAGAGATGCTCATCAAAAACAACACCCAGATTCCCAACGCAGTCAGAGAAAATGGTAGTATTACCGCCCAGAGTAAGCGAGGGAAAGAGAGATTTAGATTTTTTGACAAGAGCAGAGGTGCCGACGAGGAGGACCTCAGTTTTGGAGTGATTAAGCTTGAGGAAGTTGGTAGAGAGCTAGTCAGAATTGGAGGAGTAGGCAGCCAGGAGGTCAGTGATAGAGTAGGCAAGAGACGTGGGGGATAAGGAAACGAAAATTTGAGTGTCATCAGCATAGAGGTGGAAAGATAGACAGATATTACGGAGAAGGGAACTAAGAGGGAGAAGGTATATACGAAATAGTAGAGGACCAAGAACAGAGCCTTGTGGCACTCCAAAGCGAATGGGGGTAGAGTCGAATGAAACGTCGTCAATCACAACGGATTGAGTACGAGACGAGAGGTAAGAGCGGAACCAGTCAAGCACGGTGCCTGATATGCCGAGAAAAGAGTGGAGACGATCAAGTATGATGGTATGGTCAATAGTATCGAAGGCAGAGGAGAGGTCGAGTAGAACGAGGATGAAGGCACAACCCCTGTATGCGGCTCTTCGTAAGCAATCGGACACATTGAGAAGGGCGGTTTCTGTGAAGTGACCTGACTTGAGACCAGATTGATAGGTTTTATCAATGTTACAGGCCACCATGTGACTGTTGATGCGTGAAGCAACCACTCTCTCCAAACCTTAGAGAGGGACGGAAGTTGCGAAATCGGGCGATAATTGGAAGGGTCAGTGGGGTTCAGTTGAGGCTTTTTAAGAATCGGACGGATGTGGGCACATTTGAAGGAAGAGGGAACAAGACCAGTTGCAAGTGAAGTGTTGAACAGGTGAAGAAGCTATGGGAGGATAGCAGGCAGAATTTTACATAACAGTTTAAGCGGAAAAATGTCCTTTGGGGAGCCCGATTTCTTAGAACGCAGGAGCAGGGCTGTAAGCTCCAACGCGGTCACAGCGGGGAAAATGATAAGCGGCTGAGGAGGGAAGTCAGGGAGAATGGCAGGAGCCGGGACAGAAGGCTGAGGAAGGGACCTTATCTGCGAAGAAATTCGAGAGAGTAGCAGGGCTAATTGGTGGGGAGACCTGGGCTGGGGAAGTAAGACGGGGGAGCAGGCAGAAGACGGTACGGGGATCATTCCTACTATCAGTAAGCAGATTATGTGAGTAGGCTTCACGAGCAGATTTTAATTTCGCCACGTAGGAAGCTGTCGCAAGTCGGAACGCCAGCGAGAGAGGGGTCGTGTCTTGCCCACGGGTGCGAGCCTTTCTAAGGACTCTTTCATGGGCACGCATGGACTGCCTAGTACGGAGGAGTTTCATAGAGTACCAAGGGGCACGGTGACAACGGGTGTTCGAAGGGGTGAAAGGGGAGAGTGGGCATCAAGAAAAGTGAGAAGGGGTTGCTCCAAAGAAGAGAGAATCTGGTCAGGAGAGGCCGAAGCATCAATGGGAGGAAGTTTGGAGGCCACATCATTAGATAGGGAGGGAATATCAATGGAGGCAAGTCGACGGAAAGGCTTAGGATTATGAGACAGCCGGGGAGGTATATGGAATGGGATAGAGAAGTTGAAGTTGATAAGGAAGTGATCAGATTTAGCATTGGACAAAATTGTAGTCGTCAGGCTGGAAGTAAGACAGTCAGAGATTACAAGGTCTAAAATGTTACCGTGAGAGTGGGTAGGGAAAGAAACGTGTTGGGTGAGGGAGAAGAGATCAAGGATTTCAGAAAAGGCTTTGAAATTAGGATTGTGGCCAGGAAGGTTGAAATCACCGAGGATTATCAGAGAACCAGTGGGGGAGAGGCCATAGAGGAGGTTACTAAATTCATCAAGAAAAAGCTCGAAGGAGGAGCTGGGGGGGGGGAGTAGAGGACTAAGATAGTTAGAGAGGGGGTGGAATCAGAGACATTGATGAGCGCCTCAAAAGAAATAAGAGGGGGATAGGGCAGATTATTCAGAGGGAAGGAGGCACTGTGAATGAGAGCAACTCCACCACCGCGAGAGTTACGGGAGGTATGGGAGTGGACGTAACCATCAGGGGTAGCGAGATTTAAACAGCAAGCAGAAGGGGCAAGCCAAGTTTACATGAGTCCAAGGAGAGTGACTCGAGTGTTAACGAGCAGGTCATGAATGTAGTCAGCCTTCTTCGAGAGGTTTCTGACATTGAGAAGAGACGCTGAGAGAACGGGTGAAGGGGGATTTGAAGTAATTTTCATGAAACATCAGTGTTTGTAAATGCAAAGAGATGAATGTGGAATGCGCAGGAAAGTTGTTATTGTATAGAAATGAAACTCTATTGTAGAAAAAGTAAATACCAAGAGTAAGAACAGAGCAAAGAGATACCTTGAGAAAGATGTTGTATGTGAGAAGCATATAACAAGGAACGTATAGGAAAGCTGTGAATTAAGTTTTGACTGAAAATGTTCTGAGATGATACAAAGTTGTGCAGTGAAGTAAACAATTATTCAATACACACCTGGAAGATGGTATATTGCATCATTTACATACCTTTATTGTATATAGTCCAAGTTTGCATCTTACGCGGTTTAAATCCCTAAAATAATTATTATTATAAAATAGTTATATGTAAAAAGTATATAGTAATAATCTCAAAATGACATGGTAAATTCTTACCACAGATCTTTAGTCGCGGGTGACTCTATATCTCACTATGTCGGTAGGTCGGTCACCGTTTTGCTTTTTTTATAATAACATTATAACTATTCGACCGATTCTGACGAAATTCGAAACCCTTATGTTGTTTTACATTCTCTTTCGAATGATATAATTGCCAAGGTTAGTCCGGGAATTATTGAAAGTTTTGAAGTTCATAAGTTCATAAATCAAAATAAGTGAGAGCACGCGACTTTTGGTTTGCAGACCTGTTTTTTACCAAGTTGAGGTCAGTAGACTGGTTAGGCCATTTTTTAAGCGTCGACTTATTGTTTTTAAGCCATTTATTGTTGTCTCCTTAGAGTATATGTTTTGGATCCCCGCCGCTTCATTTTACAATCCTTGGTTGATGGGGTCAGTTTTGGTGGCTAATACATCACGAGGCACATGGCTTCACATATCCTTCTTTCAATTATATGTAGTCCGCCTGCAGCATGGGAAGAGCACGGGAACCCCTCTGTCCCATGTTCCTATATTGCTGCTAACTTATTTCATGGTCGAGATGGCGTTCTTTGGGTTGTATGCCATGTTCTTCTCCCACCAAACTTGACGATGGGGAGTGAGAAAACAACGTCCACAGACCTAAGTCGCGTGCTCTCAATTGTTTCAATAATTTAAAAAAAGAGAGATTTAATTAACAAATGTTTAATAAATTAACAAACATATCATCTGACCTTACGACCTTTAAAACTTTCAAAACTCATTGAAAATTAAAATGGTTACCATCCGAAGAACCGACATGTAACTTATAAGAATCGCGCACACGCGACTAAAAATATAACTCCCGCTTGGTTTTATTAAAGCAAAGATGGTTCGTCCAATCCGCATCACGCCTTAGATAAACGCCCATTCGCGAACGTGAGAGTTGCCTCCGCGTCAGAGGGACTTCTTTTATTTTAAATGGCTCCTTGTATGGGTATTATTTTTCTCGATCTTTAATCTACAGTAGATACCTACCGTAATTGACTAATTGTAGCTCCAAGGATGGAGCGATTATTAATCGAAGAATAGTTGAAAATTATACTATGGCACATTTTCAGTACATGTACGACTCTATTCCGCGGTTAATTTAAGTAGTACGTGGCGACAAAGTACGTTGACAATAAAAGAGAACCTCAATCCAAAAGGTTATTTCCTTTATTTATTCTTTTTTTAATTTTTATTAGTTAAACAATACTCAGAGTTAGTAAAAGAATCCAATTTGAGGAGAATGAAAAGGTAAACAATTTCAACGAATTTGGAGACCAGGTTAGGCTAGGTTTGGTGACAGCCGCTTATTTCTTATAATCTGCGTAAACCATTCGTAGATAGCATACATTTTTCCTTTGAAGGCACCAGGTACGGACCAAAGTCCACATTAAGATCGGGTACCAATTGAAACATATAGTTAGGAAAGGAAAAAGTAACACATGGATGGGTGTGTGGTTATAAATTTTGATGAAATTGAAAAGCCTGTTTTTTAAAAGTGTCAGATCATAGCTGGAAAGACACGAGAAGGTGAAGAGTCACAAAGCTTTGACGTGCAAGGAAAAGAGCAAGCATCGCCCACCCTTGAGTTCTCAAGGGGCCCACAATAAACATGCAAATCATCAACTTGTCGAGTATTACGTGCTCGAGCTAGTGGTGAGTCAGACAAGCAGCCAACTCACAGGATCATAGGCCAAAGCAATTAATACCTCTAGAAGAGGGTAAGTGGACCAACAGTAGGCTCGGGCAGATTAGAAGACGGATAGCTTTCGATTCAACTGTCAACTAAAGATACGTAGCTAGAACCTTCTCGAATGTGAGAACAGTATTCCATATATCGGCGAAAAATTCCCTCGTATAATCAAAGCGAGTAAACCTAACTTGAAATTGGATTCCTCTATTTTATCTATAATTTACTTATTTATTAAACAAACTGCCGATATCAAATACATACTTTAATTTAATAGTTCCTGAACTGATACCTACTGAAATAGACTGATGGAGGACAGACATCATAAAAAATTACATGGTTCGCGATTTCACTCCAATTATTTTCTTATTCATACTAAAGGGCTTTTAAAGAACCACGAAAACTTCATTTGAATGTTGCTAGCGACAAACGATTGTTCCATTTGAGGCGAATAATGACTTCTCTATCCCCGAGAAACTTAAAACCCGCGTTCTTTTACGTCTTTAGATATTATACTTTGTTAATTTTGAGATGCTCTTTAGGTTAGTAGAGGCTTTCTCTGGATGTGTTTTTGTTGCCATTTATGTCTCCAGCCTTGCTCAGGGTGCCAACTGGAGAAAAACATTTGGTCAAGAATAAAATCTTTTCAGGTGTGAGCTCCAAAGCCAATGGATGCAAGGGAGATGAAGTTTTGGTTGATAAGAAGTGTCAGAAAATTCTAACCCAAGGAGACTGCCTACCATCTGAAGAAGTTCTCGTCGACCCGGAAACAAATATGGTTATATGTTTTTTTTTATTTACTTACCCATGAAAAGCTATTCTTTATCACCATCCTTTTGAAAAGGGAAGATTATATAAATCTAGGAATTCATAAAGAAAATGCAAGATGCATTTTATTAATTATGGAAAAGTCTTTGAGGTAGATGTTCTGGTAGATGGACCATTCATGTATATTGTTTTTTATTTAGGCTTATGCGATAATAAAATTAGAAGGGTTAAATACCGGAGAAAAGAACCTCTCCTTAATTGTTATGTTCACTAAGCGAAAATTAGCATGCGTACAATAATAAAATAACTCTTTTACTAGATATATAAAAAAACATTAAGAAGTTTCTTAACTGGTTTTAATTCCAATGGGGTAGAGAATAATCTCTTCAATTAGAGGATATATCGTAAAGGATTGTTGAAAAGAAAAAGAGGATTATGATGAGCCCCAAACCAAATACCTCCTCGTCATTTTTATAGTCAAAATAGAGGACTGGATTAGAAGGCGCGTGTTCAATCATTTATCTGAGAAACATAAATACCACGATCACAAAGAATAGAAATTCTAAAAGATGAAACTTGCGCTGGTTCTGTTTTAGGTCAAATACTAAAGGTGTCGCTTGTTTGCATCGCTGTAGATTAAAAAATAATCAACCACAAGATTTGTCCCTTAGGGCCTAGGATCTAAATACTAGGTTGTAGAGAGGAAGGAGTGACTGAACTAGAAATAAATAAATATTGATGACATTATGAAAAACCACGCATGTATGATATTGATCTGAAGTATAGGACTAAATATTTTTTGGGTTGTTATCTGTTCCAAATTTATATTATACTTGGTTATAAGATAATAATAAAAAAAAATCGTCTTGTTTCTACACAAACGCTTAAAACGATATTAGTGTTTGCCCCCCCCCCTCTCCAAAATTCCCCCTGTACCGTAGTCTCAATCTTTGCTTCATATTTTTTAGGGCTACTGCGCTCCGAGATTGTGTCCACCCGACCGAATATTCGTTCACGTCACCCAACTGTGTCACGACCCTCGAGATACCAGCATCTGCCCTCGTACGAGTTCTTCGGTGCCATTTTAGATTTGTCTCTTAATTTATATCTTTAAGGCTTCTAAGAACTCCCCCTCCCCCCAAAAAAGAAATCCCTCCCTGTGCATTGAATACAAATTAAGTTCAAAAGGTCCGGAATGTCGGTTTGTAATCCTAACATTCTCTTCCAGCTGGTAGGGAACTATATTACTCCTCTTATGGCACTCCGATTTGTACCTGTCCCGATGGCACCATTGAGGGAGACGATGATTTGGATGATGATGTCTGTGAGATCCTGCTGGGCAAAACCATTACCTGCTTCCCTGGACAGGTACGGTGCTTGCAAACAAGAAATGCACATTTTATACTAAATATGCTCTGTGTATAACATTCATAAATCTAATAATCGCGCCTTATATATGTACCAGGCAATGGCTTCGCCACTCCCACCTACGGGGGGAGCTTGCGCTTCGCTACTAAGATTAAAATTTTAAAATCTAAAAAAAATCAGCCATGGTTAAATTTTTATAAATTTTCTGAACTTCGCCAATTATAATAGTTTTAAAAAGGAACTCTAAACTAAATTTTCTGAACTTCACCATTTGTAATTCTTTGGGTTTTAAAAAATTCACAAAATTTTGATACTTATATTTATTTCTGAACTTCACCATTTTGTTTTTGATATTATAAAAGAATTATTAGAAATAACTTTGATAAAAACAACATAAGTCGTAACCAAACTAAGATGGAATTATTATTCAAACTCTCAAAAAATACCCTTCTTAAATTACAGTTAGTGATGATATATATATATATATATATATATATATATATATATATATATATATATATATATATATATATAAAATATATATACATATATATATATATATATATATATATATATATATATATATATATATATATATATATATATATATATATATATATATATATATATATATATATATATATATAATTCATGCGTTCGAAAGTTACCCCTTACTAGATAATAATATTATATGTGATGGATTCGACGTAATTTAAGAAGTATTCGCTAACGGTAATCTGCCTCAAAGGGATGAATTACTTGAATTTTAATGGTAATGCAACCATTTGCCTAATGAATATATGTATGCACGAAGTTTGCATGGCATTCTGAATTCATTCTCATTTGCATGAAGCCTTTATTTTAATTCAACTAAGAGGCTTGCGATTTACCAAATTAAGTTTTAGCGCTAATGCCTTTTTAAATGGACACCCCATTAGCACAATTCATCTATTTTAACTTTTCAATAGTTTCTCTTATTTACTCAAATATTTACTCAAAATTTTGATTTAAATATATTCCTCTTAAGAACATATTTAAAAAAAAATCTCCTATCAAAATTTCTTCAAACCATCAAATTTCGGAAAACAAAGACTCTTAAGAAGATCAATTTAGTAAAACGCTAAGCTTCAATTAGATCAGAAACAGTTTGCCATTTTCTGTTCCGCATTGTCTAAAAGTTAACGTAACCAAAAACGGTACTAAACTTGACGCATGTTCTCCAACAATTAACCTTTAAAATATTAATTCATTTTCACGGTCGAAGAGCGAAAGTGAGAGCCAAGAAGATGAAAGCACTGGATCTAACACAAACAATGAACCACAGGTATTCTCCCGTCATTTCCAGTTTAATGTGACATACATGAAAGTTAGTCGTGTATGTTGTCGAGTGTTAAGATTGATAAGTATCTATTTCCCAGGTATTCTGGTTTAAAGACTTTTCAAGCCCAGCTGAGTGCCTACCAGACCCATGCAATGGACTTAATTTGAAAAGAAAACCCAATTCTTTGCCTTTTGTCCCGTCCAGGACAGGAGAGTGTTTTCAACTTGGGCAGGTGAGTCAAATGCCAAAAGCGAACTAAAGCAGGTAAATAATATCTAAAGTAGGCCCAGAGCCTATTCATAGAATCATGATCAACTTCACTATTATTCTTTTTTTTTAACCAGTCAATTCTCAGAATAAAATAGTGATGAAAGGTGACCATGAGAGGTTTTGAGTAAATATTCGGTTATCTTATTTATACATCTGAATTTTTAACTTAAAAAAACATACATTTTCGTGAAATTTGCAGGTTAAAGTTATTTACCATATTTGTAATATTTGTTTCTAAATTCCAGTCAGAAGGAGTGTGTCCTCAAGGTCTCTACTATTCACTAGCTTTTGATGATTTAGTAGGCGAATGCAATTCTTTGGAAGATGCTGGGTACATCATTTTTGAGCCAGGAACACTTGAATTCTTGATGAATAAGTTTGGCTCTCTTATTCAATCTGACAGCTTGGCTCTAAGTCCAACACTAACAGAAAATGTTTCAGGCCAAACAAATGCTCAACTTACAAACGTAAATGTTGTAGAAAATCTTGTACAAGAAGGGGGAAGAAAAGAGCTTATAAGAATTCAGGGTCAGACTTCACCGATTCTTCCATTGGGAACCCCTAGTCCAAATCGTTTATCCACCCCATCCAGGCTTGTTCAGGGATCTCAGCCGCCATCACAGGGGATCATCTCAATCAATAATAATTTTACACCTGATTTCAACGGTACAAATGTTGCTCAACCAAACCAATTTACTCAACAAACGACACAAGGACCAATTGGTCAGACGAGTAAAAAAACAATTGGGAAAAATGGTCAAATTCCAACGGGACAAAATGGGCAAAGACCGACTGGACAATCTGTTCAAAAGCCAATTGATCAAACTAAGCATAAACCAGGTGGCCAAATTGGTAACAATTTAAAAGAAATCTGTACATTCGTTCACTCAACTCCAAGGACTTTGAACCAGTCCGGCGGAATTCAAGGCCATAAAGTGTGTAGAACCATTTCGCTGGACGGCGATGTGAATTTTGACCAACAACAGTCCATAGAAGTTGGATTTAGTCAGGGAAATTCAGGTATAAACTCTCCTGAAGTATTTGGAAGCAGAGCAAGTGGAATGAGAGCATTAGCTTCGTTTGAGAGCACCCGTCGAGATTCAATGAGCTCTTACGGCTACCGTTTTGGTAGATCACTCGGACTAAGGCCGCGGCTTGCAAAACTAATTAAACATTTCACAATTTTACCAAATGGCCATAGGATTAATCATATCATACGTTCTCCAAGAGACATTACTGAATCACGGCTGAACATCATACATGAGAGGCACTTCTCTCATCTAACGAACAAGTAAGTCATATTATACATAGTTTTTCTATCTTTACTAAGATAATAAACAAATTCAATGCTACTAAGCATATACCTTTATTATCATAATGACGATTAATTATGAAACTTCCTTTCTTTGTTCTGCTGTTGAATCGATGAGTTGAGAAAAATGATAAGTTCATTTTATAGAAGTGAGTGTAGAAGAGAAGATTCCACCATCGTTTTCAATAATAATTTCGTTTGTGATTCAATGTATCCACAAGTCATCGGATGTCGAAATCTATACATCTTCTTTGCTTATTTCAATAGGCTTTCGGCAGAGGATTTCCGGCGCACCAAAGTTCTTTCGAGGAAGCGAAGAAGACCTTTGCCTCACGCTTCTCCAAGCAACGTTTTCGAAACCAGGTTACTTGGTTGCAAACCAGGCGCCAGGAGAGACATAAATGCCAAGTGCAGAACGACGTGAGTCGAAAAAAACTTCTCAATATTCACTTGAAACAGTATTTTTTAAAGGGCTTAGAGATCTCTTTCATGCGTCCTTGTGTATATCCAGATAGGGAAAAAGAATGGGGAGGGAACAGATAAAGAAATTTTAAGGTAAACATTTTGTAGTATTAAAAGGATTAGGAATGAAGAGACCAAACCTCATCAACCCAAGAGTCAGAAAAGGGTGTCGCCATTATTAAGGGAGTTCTTCTGAGTTTAGGGATGCGAGTGGTTGTCCTGCTTGGTAGGTATTCATCTCGGATGTGGTTATTTATATCATTTATTCTTATTAATAAGGAAAACTAAAGAGCAAAAACAAATGAGATGATATCCAGAAAGTTTATGAGGGAAGGTTTGTAAAAATAAGCATTAAAGATACGGGAAGTGAAAGTGTGAGGAAAGATACACAGTTCCAGAAGTCCAAAAATAAGGCTACAATTGGCGCTCGGGAAATGCACGGTACGCAATCTTCCAGAACCTGCCCTAACTCCCCATTAAGGAAAATTCCCTTCCAGGAGGTCGCGCAATACCCTAAATGACAGGTTCAACATGGTTGGTCCATGCCATAGACGATACCCCATTTGGATGGTTCACTTTTGTTAAATTGTATTGCAATCCTATCGCACAGTGGAAGTAGCTCCATCCCTGTGGAACTCCACTTATAACATTTACCATCTTGCCTTTACCCCATTTAGCTCGATTTCTATATCCTAAACACTCTATGCAATTTAAGATTGCATCTGATATTTCATAGATTCTTAATTTGTGAACTACATAATCTCTTACGGAGATGCTTATAAAAAGTTTTGCTTACATACAAAGATCGACCAACATTCTCCTTCATCTACATGTTTAGTGACAATCCAGAAATTCTAACCCATTTGTCAAACATTTGAACTCATGTTTGTGCCTCCATTACTGAACCCTTACATTCTAAGTGTTCTGAGATTTGCTTTTTAATAATCTTAATTATCTTACTATGGACATTAACCTTACTGAACTAGAGTTATTGCGGTGCTCTTTCTTAATTTTCTTAAATATTAACAACCTCATAAATATCTTACTAACGGCTGGTGAAATACTCTCATGTTTTATGTAGGCTACTTATGATGCTAGGGTTCTAAGATTAAGCCGTAGAGTCTCTTCCGCGATCGATTTTGAAGTTGCAATCTTCTCTTCAATTGGTGCTGCTATGATTGCCTCCTACGCAGGTTTACGGTGTTAAATTAGTATCACATGGATTAAATTAATTGTATATACAAATACACTATCGAGTACTTAACAAAATCAACTTATGCAGCCCAATAGATGCCTCCCTACATGGATTTCGCTACTGCGCTCAAAAGCACCAAAGTTATGGGAACAATAGACATAATTACAGCCTTCGATACAACACACAAATTGATAGTCATCAACCAAATACTTTCGCTACACTAGACTCCAGTTACAAATAAATGAGTTGCTAACTTCTACACAGGCTGATTCACACGAGTAATATATAATTATAAGACATTAAGAACACCCAATCTACACAATGTAGTTCTCAACACTTCTTCTCTTTGTGACCCCAACATTGTACTCAACAACTACACAGATAACATCACTATACTTGCCCAACACTCGGAATAACTACAAGAACCCATAAATCTACAGCAATGCATCGATTCCTCAGACTTGAACTTTGGCTTAAACACAACCTGATGAGCCCCCCCTTCCCTTCTCTGTCCTCTCAAAATCGCCTGTCACTCTCTTTACTTCTTCCACCAAAGACCATAACCACCACACCGTATTACATTATCAAACACAAGACTTTCCCTTAGAATCTCAACGTTGCTCAGTGTCAATATAAATACAGAACTAAAATTCAGACATAACAAAACACAACAAAAGAGAACAAACATAAAGCACTCATAAATACCTTATTTGTGTATCACAAGGAATCCATAAATTATACCTACCTACAAGTTCACCATTTTCAAATCCACACAGATCAACCATTCATGATCGCGGTACTTCAATCATTCAAGTACAACCTTGATGTTCGTATATTTCTCTTTTAGGGTTGCTGAGTGTCGTATAGGGATTGTTCCATAGACGTTCTCATTGGGAAGTAAAACACATTTTAAACTTATTTTTGAACTGTCACTAAAGTCTCCGGTTTTTTTTTAACGATACACAGGCAATCCCATAGGAAGAAGAAGCCTTTCAACATCATTGCAGCATAAAGTTTACCATCATAATCGAATTACTTCCAGTACTTCCTCAGTTCTGTCTCTCAATTGGTATAAAGGGAGAGACTTATGCCAGGTTTTAGAAACCTGGCACTATAAACAACCACAATAAAGTGAGCTTTTCGAGGACAGAACTCTGCGTCCCTCTTCATGAACAAATGCAGAAGAAGGGATCAACTTCGGCAGAGGGACCTGCTCCGCAGGCAGAAGCTGGAGCCGATAAATGTCGCTACCCCAAAATTGGCCAAGAAAGTCTGGTCCACAATGGCCAATGATATCCTACCAGAGTTACGAAGAACTGGACGCAGAATAAACATCCCTGCCAGGTTGCACGGGGAAGTCGGTCGTAACCGGCGATTCCCGAGCAGCAAAGTCTGTTCGGAGGAAAACATAATACCAATATACACCTAAAAACACAAAACACCAGCAACACACACCATGGTGACACAAAAATCAAATCATAAATTCATGACACGTAAAACTAAAGAAGATCATTGACACGAAGTACACACACATAACTGCAAGCTTACAAAGGCTTGAAAGCTCAAGTACACAGTTTAAATATCACAGACAAACGAAGAACAAATACAATGAAAAACAACAAGAAGAACACGCACAGAACGAAAACATAAGAACATAACAATACCCAAACAGAGGAAAAATAAATTAATAAATGAAGCAAGCTAACGATGCCCCTAAAACAAGGGCAACCCCCCCCCCCCACTTCACCATCTTTTTATCTACTACTATCCTTTCAAAGAGTGAATATACCATCGCTTTTCCTGCCAACTGAGAATCGTAGTTGTAGAAAGGCAGAGTCTTAGCAGCACATTAGGTAGCCTTACATCTACAACCAAAAAAGAAAATTAAAATACTATCGAAAATCACTAAAATACACATAAACAAAGAATTAGAATTTAGAACATTAGTAAAATTCCTTTATGACCATAAATGAGGTAGTTTTTGTGAGAATAATGTAGCCTTTGTTGTTTCATTTCTATCAAAACTGCCTGACATTATGGTCAACTTTGGTAAAGATTCACGGATATAGAGCATATAGATATCACATAACATGATATGATAGCAAAAATATGAGCTCAGATTTGGATTCAGGAGCCCAAAATTAGCCAGACTAAATTTCAAAATTACATACAAGATTTTTTTTGTTCATGGAAATGGATAGCTTAGGAGCAAGACTCGATCCAAAGAATAAATTAAGTTAGTAAGAATGTAAAAACATACACCAACATTTCGATTTATATAATATTAAGCTCTCTCCGTAACCCCACTTCTTGCTACATACTAAAATCCTATTTGTCATATTTTTCCTGTAAATATTGAGCATTTTGTCAATTGCATCTTCTGGGAAAGAAACCAATAGATTTTGAAGCTTTTCGTAGATTTTGAATCAGTTTTATCTCAAGGTATATTTTTCTAGGTATTTTAACCTCGATCAAATAATGCTGTGAAATATACAAGTAAGTTATCTTTTATATTTTCAGAGTCCTTCCTGCACAAGTACCAAAACACAGAGGAACCAGAGCAGCTCCTCCCATCCCAGCGACAGCGAGCTGTCCTTCAGTAAGTCAAATTAAGTCCTTAATTTAAACACATAGCTAACAAAGTAGTTTATTAATGTAATTAAATTACCACACCTAATACCATATTTTATAATTGCCAGTTTCAATTTACAAAGTAATTAAAGACTTTTAATTACTTAATTACACACTAAGACACTACAGTTTTTACAGTCCCAACTAGATTTTACTTAGTAGAAATTAATTGCATGGAAAAAGACACAAAAAAACCGAGATCTTTGTGGATCAATATTATTTCAATGTATAATACAACATTCTGGTGAATTGTATCAAGTTACGACAAGGGCTGTAGCCCATTCTTTGTTAATTTTATGGGTTGTGCTCATAAAAGAGAACTCGTGGAAAAGAGGATTCTCAGACGTAATTGATAATTATGATGTTGTCCCAAGTTAAGGTCTACCCCTAAACCAGAAGTCTCAAAACCTTCACCCACTAAACGGGATTCACCAAGAGATCAAGCACCTCGTGTATCCCGTAGGTTGAGTCTGCGTTATACTTGAGTCGTTCATGATGTGAATGTTTTGGACTGTGTCTGGTTGCTCCTGGTGACAACGGAAGCAGATGTTTGCCTCGGTCAAACCAGTGCGATATTTGTGTGGGTTTAGTTTGGGGTAGTTACTGCCGGAGCTTTGCCAGAGTGGCTCGTGTGTGACGTGGGAATGATGTTTCTTTGAGGTTGTCTGGGGAATAGCATCGATGGTATGGTTTGGACCAAGCGATTTTATGTTATCCTGGGATAAGTGAGGGTCTGGATTGTTTTGGGAGTAATGGTGGCTTGGGTACAAGAAGGTGGGATACTTTAGAATATCTTTGTATATATTCTTGGCATCTTGTACATGGTTTGTAGGGGATTGTAGGGGGTCTGGTATGTAATGGCATGGGGGGCTTGGATTTTGCGTACTATGGAAAAAATTGCATTCAACCGAGGAAGAGTGATTTTTGGGGCCATGGCCTTTGTTTCAGAGTGTAAGTGGTTTATTGTAGTGGTGGGAGACTTCTTGTGGCGAGGCAGAGTGCTTTTTAGTGTTTTCTGTTCCTTAGTGATGTGACTGGGTGTGAGGTTTGGTACCAAAGTTGTGAAGGCATAGGCAAAAGCGGGACCAATGTAATGTATGTGTGGATGATGGATTGCTTTAGGGAGATTGGTCAAATGCGGTTTCCGTGATTTCAGAGTGTGTTAATATTTGTGTTAGCCTTGTTTGTTGTGTTTATGTGTTGAGGGAAAGTTAATACTGCATAAGACTAACTTTAATGGTATTTTGTTGTACTCTAGTTGTAAAGAGGGTAACAGAGGATTTTGAAGGTGAGCGAGTCATTAGGTTCTTTTGCATCCAGCGACTAAATGTTGTGATAGAGATTTGTAGATCACAAGCTGCTTTGGCGTACTTTGAGTGTGATGAGAAAATTTCAGGGAGGATTGCCATTGAGTAAAAGGTTGAAAACGGCGAAGAATAATACGGATCCTTGCTGGACACCATTGTGTATTTGATGTTTGTGAAAACATGCTGTGGTGTATTGTACTTTTCGATCTGTGAAGAAGTTTTTTGATCATTTTTTTGGAGTTGGAGTCAAGTGTTATGTGCAGTAATTTGTTGATGAGGTTGTGTCAAGGGCTTTGTACTTTGTTTCGTTAGTGTCGTGCACTGTTGTGAGAGTTGGGTGAAGTTTTCTTGTCTGAGCTGGATGATTTTTGTAACAAATAAGCAAAATTATTAAGAGAACCACTGATCTCACAATAATAAACAAACATCTACACCTACCTGCAAAGGACCGCCAGTTATTCATAGAAATCACCCTAGAAATGGTGTCCCAAGCCTTTACGACCGGAAAAACCCTCCTCGACCTCTGGCTCTCACAACGTATCAAACTGGTATCTAAAACACCTAAGTCCAAGAATAATCAAAGCCCTCCCACAGATCTTCATCCACTCCATCTCCAGAAAAATACACAATTCTTCCAAATAAATATATTTTTTTATGATTTTTTTAAAATTATTTTTTTAATGCTACTGAATTTTGATCATTAGAAATATTAAGAATTTCGTAGGGGAAAAAAGACTACCACCCATCCATCATCTTACCAAATATGACTTGATTTTGACATTTTTTTTTTATTTAATTAATATTTTATTTTTTTTTTACAGGGAATGGCTTTCAGCGTACGCAGGAAATGTGTACCTATTTCTTCAGCACAGAATTCAATCATTGGATTTAATTTAGGTTAAAGTTATTTAATGAGTGTTTATAGAAGATTCTAGTTCAAATTTTCTTCGTTTGGGCATAGCGACATAAAATTCGCCGCAACATTAAACATGGCAGAATTATTAGGACATGTGTTAAGTGCTATCAAACGCATCTGTCAACATTATGATCTTAAAAAACGTATTAAACTTATACATGTGAAATAACAACTTGGATTAAAGTTAACTTTGGTTAGTTTAATGCTACATTGAAGAAATATAACTTTTTCTTCTTTCCGTTTTTTCCTTTTTTCTTCGCTTCTTTCCTTGTTTTTCCTTTCTCTCTCTCTTTCTCTTTCCCTTCTCTCTTTTTCTCTCTCTGCACAGCATGACACTTTGAAATCTCAGATATTAATAATAAAAACTTGAGATAATAACTCGCAATGCTTTTACGAAACATGTATTGTTTGAAAGTGTTTTATAGTATTTTACCTGTTATTTAATATTAAAAATATTTTTTAGACATCTTCACTTATTTACCATCTTGGAAACCATTTATATTTATTACATTTGGGAATGAAATGGATCAGTGGAGGTTCTTTGAAATCTGTTGAGTGGGGGGAGCGTTTTCTTTTGTGTGAGACTAATTCTTGCATTCAACATTTCTTTGTTACCGATGTTATTTTTCGATCCTACGATTTGTCCTCTAAAATTAGCATTAAATTTATGCTAATCTTTAAATATCATTGTAATCCTTCCTCATCTACCTTCTGTTTTTTTACAAATCTCAAATATATTTAACGCCTGAAATGGTCATTCGCTTCGGGTCAAATATGGAGTTAAATCCATTCTCAACCAAGGTAAATTAACGCCTCTGTAGAGGGAAATATTTTCCTAGTTTGACGATGTTTTTGGTGATAGTTCTATAATAATAGACCAGGCAATGGCTTCGCTACTAAGATTAAAATTTAAAATCTAAAAAAAAGCAGCCATGGTTAATTTTTTATAAATTTTCTGAACTTCGCCAATTATAATAATTTTAAAAAGGAATTCTAAACTAAATTATCTGAACTTCACCATTTGTAATTCTTTGAGTTTTAAAAAATTCACAAAATTTCGATACTTATATCTATTTCTGAACTTCACCATTTTGTTTTTTGATATTATAAAAGAATTATTAGAAATAACTTTGATAAAAGACATAAGTCATAACCAAACTAAGATGAAATAATCATTCAAGTACTCAAAAAAATCCCCTTCTTAAATTATAAAGTTAGTGATGATGATGATGAAGTGATGATTAATAATACTGCTTCAGATATATGCATATGATATGATACAAATCACATTCTCAAAGGGGAAGATTTGCTCATGGAATCTTCTCCCTATATATTCACCTTTCGTTGAACCTTCCAACTTCAAATATATCCATTATTCCATAAGGTGGAGAGTGCGCCTGCCATTGTCACTAAATCACAACACCTCCACCTCCAACCCCTATAATTTCCATCAAACACAAGGTCATTCATATGTTTTGGACGGTAACTTGCCCCTTGATGTGTTGCATGGCATTTCGTGTAGTCAGGTTTCATCTGTGCGGAAGACGCTAAGCACGCTTACGTACAAACCCCCCTCACGCACACCTACCATGCACACCACAGTTATCCACTTGTCCCTCAGTCAGTCTCTTCTCTATCGAGGCTCATTCACAAAATCATCACCACTTCTTACTCCTTGGCATTCATTCTCGTATCTTCGTTTCACGCAAGCTCATCCGACCTAATATCATTCACAGTCACAACCTCACTCACGCCTTTCTTCACCATATAAACCTCTTTACCAGCCGTTCCTTACTTTATTCATAATTGAGGCATCCATTCTCCCTTTTGGGGGCATATTTTTACTGCTTTCATTATCGACCTCAACTCTTTGCACAGGCTCATCTCAATTCTACACAGTAACTTTGCTACCGACCTGCTCTCATGACACTTCAGGCACATCACACACGCAAACCCTTTCTCTCGCAATCTGCCTCACGTATATCACTTATTTAACCCTTGTCTCAAATTCTAAGAATCGTCGGTTATCCTCCATTGACCAGGAACTGATGACTAAGGAATCGTCGGTTATCCTCCATTGACCAGGAGGTGATGATCAAGGAATCGTCGGTTATCCTCCATTGACTAGGAAGTGATGACTAAGGAATCGTCGGTTATCCTCCATTGACCAGGAGGTGATGAACAAGGAATCGTCGGTTATCCTCCATTGACCAGGAGGTGATGAACAAGGAATCGTCGGTTATCCTCCATTGACTAGGAAGTGATAACCAAAGAATCGTCGGTTATCCTCCATTGAGCAGGAACTGATGACTAAGGAATCGTCGGTTATCCTCCATTGAGCAGGAACTGATGACCAAAGAATCGTCGGTTATTCTCTATTAAGCAGGAACTGATGACCAAGGAACCGTCGGTTATCCTCTATTGACCAGGAACTGATGACCAAAGAACCGTCGGTTATCGTATATTGACCAGGAACTGATGACCAAGGAAGGATCTTGCCTCACAAGAATATGAAATAGTGATCAGTGCCTAATACCCCAGCCGAATTTCCTTTAGCCCATTGTCACCCAGCCCCTGCTATCGCACCCCTCTGTGCAATCATATCAAGCACATGCTGCCGCTTGCTCTCCTTCAATGACCTTGCGCTGCCCAACCTCCATCTACTTATCCTTTTCAACCCCTACCCATCAACTCCGCCCTACTCCATCGACCTTCATACACCCCATCAGCAACCCGTTAAGGAGGAAAACCTCCTTAACGATCTTTATCCTCAAGGAAGTCACAAAGTTCTGCAGGTTCTAACAGAATTTTGGAAATCCCTGGCTATTCACCCCCAGACTATTACTATCATTTAAATCCTTGCTTCCACACACTTTACAGGGGTATAGGCCACAACTGTAACTGCAAATTTGGGATTCGCCCTTATGTACAAGAATCCACAGGTTGCTTGAAATACAACAGGTCCGAGTATGTGAGCTTCTACCGCCGAAAGGCGGTAGTTCTGTGCATCTTGAGTTCCATTTTCCATTTGTTCGCGCCAAACAGCACTGCACAAGAGAGCAGCCATGCATTCTCGTGCGATTGCTCAACCCTTAGGTTTTAATCAGGGATGCAGTCCCTCTAATACACCGCCATTTTAAGTGCTCGAGAGGAGCTAGAGTAAGTACGCGTCCGCCAAGGCCCCTGGTGCTCTAACACCCTATCGCACTCTGCACCGTTAAACTTGCACACTAGACAACACGCTCTACATGCAACGCCGCCTCGTGTTCCCTCGCACCTCTCTAAATCCTTTGAGTTGATTTACTCTAAAAAAAAAACCCGGAGGGACACTTGTATTCAATACCCTCAACCATTGCGGCCCCTCGGTCAAATGAATCCAGTCGCAGTCCCCGTAGAATATGGAATCACCGGCTGAATCCTCGCGCCTCCACCTCCCCAACATAACATGGAGGCAATTCTACCGAAATTCCAAGTCACTCCTCATAATACGCGACATGCCTACGATAACACTCTCATGTCGCTCCATCTGAGGGTTAACCCTCGAACGCATTCCTCCGCTTCCCCCGATTGGCAGCATAACCGTGGTAGAGATGCATGATCCGCATAGTCTACAATCCCAAATTCATCTCAGTGAAAGAAGCAATGAGGAACCTCTTTGGCCCTTCAACGCTGCCTTCTTCCTTTAGTCCGTCCCAAGGTCCCTTACAAACCAAGGCTCTCAGGTACAATCCTCTATGCTCACCCTGAAACTCCATTCACACAGAACCCCTCTGAAATCCCTACTCCCCAGGCCCACTAAGAAAACCCTAACCTCAGTCCCTTCTCCAAGTCCCAAACCCAGAGTCTCCTCTTCAACACTTCATCCTGCGGACAACTGCTAATCCCCCTACCTCACAAAAACTCTCCCTAAAACCCTAATCTCCCTGACCCCTTTTAAACACCTCCATGTCAAGGCTGTCTTTGCTGTCCCACCCCTTTCCCACCATGTCGTGATTTCTCTACTCCATCCTAATTACCTGAATCTACCTTTCACCACCCAAATTGCCACTCCCCTCTCCAACGAAACTCCCAAATAGCGTCTGAATCATCCCTAATCCAACGTCACCAAACCACTCTCACAATAATTCTAGACTAGCTAAAGCATCCGGTTCATCTGATCCTCCCGAGAAGCTTATCCTCATACTTGTGTCCAAGCATTAAGTATTACATTTCGATTTTCCTACTGTCCCTTTCGTCTCCCACACAGTGGTTCTTGTAATTGCCGTGGTTTACTGGCTAACGGAAAGAACAATAGATTTCTTTTAACTTCGTATCAACCTAGTTGCCTTTGTCTCCAGGAGCTGCTTTTGGTTGATCATCAGGCGACCAAGATGTCCAGTTCCATGTCATCCTCCTTATCTCTTCACCGACATTCACGCAGTTGATGTCTCCCTTTACCTAGAACGTCAATACACTAAATGCTAGGTTTATATCCCTCCTCACCACCCATTCTTCTTCTGACTATATCCGTAACTTTTTCTCCATCTCTTCTTTTATAGGATTTAAACAGTAGTGAACCCGTCTCCTGTATAGACGAGCTGTGCTTTTGATCTATAAAAGCCGTTACTCCCATCTTTTGCCACCCTTCCACCGAAACTTTTTTACAATCTCGATCTTTCCATCCTTTTGATGGACATCTCCTAATTCGTTTCTCAGGAAGATTTTGGCCTGGTTTCTCTCCCGGCACAGCTTGTTCCACTAAGTTGTTTGATTTCTGCATGGTTGATAAAACCTTGGTGGTCTTAGTATAGTGAAGCAGGTCGTGCTAAGAATCGTGTAAATCGCCGATACTACTAAACACGCTTCTCTCGACATAAAACACAGATGAACCAGGCAAGAACAGCTCTACGACGTAGTCTTAAAGAGGATAAACCGCTCCATTTGGAAGGCATACGTCTATGTGATTTATACGTCCTCCACATCCAAGAACGTATGGCGATTAGTTCACGGCGTGGAAGAAGGGGGGAGACATGCCAAATCACGGCCATCTGCTCTCAGGGAGAGCAACTAATTCCTATTTGAAGAATGTTTGGTTTCCGAGAGGCTGGCCATCCATCTTCTATAAAATTACAAGTCATCATCAGAAAACCCACTCCCACACCCCTTGCCTTTCGCTAGTGATGGATTATAACAGGTTCTTATCTACTGGTTATTGCGAAAGTCCTGTAACCCTCCTTACGACGCTCTAAACAAAGGAAACAATGATAATTTTGATGCAGCTAGACACATTTTTATTGTTTTAACATAAAAATATATTTAAACTGAAATATTAATCAATGGCCGCCCAATGGCGAGCACGAGCTCCAGGCGAGACATGAAGGCAGCGCACACGTTGCGGACGAAGTCCTTTCCCATGCTGCCATACACACGGTTGAGAGAGGACTTCGCCTCATCGACGTTGGTGTGAAGGTCTTTGTAGGCCTTGCCATCGACATACGCCCACACGCCGTAGTCGAAGGGATTGAAGTCGGGCGACTGCGGCCACCAAAATTCTTTCGACCCCAACCAATCTCGCACACTCCTGTCCGTGTGGGCGGGGATACCCTTCTTTTGAACGACGTAGTCCGCCTTCTTCGTGATCTTTCTCACCAAAGGCAGGACTTTTGTGGCCAATATGCCTTAAACCAGCCGTGATTGGTCGTAAAAACGAAGTAGATCTCAGAGACGTCTTGGCTGAAGCTTACGACGCAGTGGTTCTGCTTATTGATGTCCGTATCGATCGTGAAGTTTTTTAGCAGAAAAATGAGAAATCGATGACAGCGCTCCCGACGTTTTTCTCAAATACGGTCGGTGAGTAGAGGCCTTTCCACGCACCTCAAGCTTTTGAATCCCTCCTCCTTGACGGCCCCTGATACCGGGGCCACGAGATGTTCTTCTTCTTCGCGAGCGCTGCCATTTTGATGGCCTTTCTCCTAGCCAAAGGGTCGACAACTTGAGGCCTGCCGAAACGAAGTTGGTCATTAGGTTTTCCACGTTCTTGAGCCTTTCCGCGACTCTGTGGGCGGTCGTCCGGCGGACGTTGAGCCACTTGGCGATGTCGGAATTATTGTGGTCCGCGCGCAGGAGAGCAGAGATCTCGATTCATTTCAATTCCATCTCGACACAACTGAACACAGTGGAAAAGACTTTTTAATGATAGATGCTGGAAAAGTAGAACTTTAAATTTGTTTGACAGAACCTTTTCTATCACACATGTAAACCTTTCAAAAGATCAAACAAGGTCTGCTGACCAAAGTCGCGTGCTCTCACTTATGTTGATTTAAGACCTTACGACTTTCAAAAATTTCAATAATTCCCGGATTAACCTTGGGAGGACCTTGCCAATTCTATCATTCGAAAAAGAATTTAAAACAAAATAAGCTGGAGGATAGTTTCTCCTCGACCTAGCGTAGGGAAATCGTTGTGCCTGTGCTCAAGCCGGAGTCCGCCCTCGCGGAAGTTTCATCCTACCTCCCCATATCTATGACCGTCTGCTCATGCAAAGTTATGAAAAGAATGGTGGCTTCGCGCATCTCTTATCACGCTGAGTTCCTTTCCCTGTAACCTCACGGTCATCAGGCTGCTTTCTGCCAAATCTGTAGTGTTCATGATCCATTTTTCGATTTAGCCACGAAGTCCATGATTGCTACTATGTATTGCTACGTTGGCTGTCTTCTTTGACATCCGCTAAGCTTCAGAGCTTTCGATCCATCTGCTGATCATCCATTTTTAAATAGCGTGTTTTCCTCTCTTCTTTGGTGTTTCTTGCCAACTTCATTTCACAATTTTTGCGTGATCATTCTTTTTAGGTCCGTGTAGATTCAACTTATCACAGGATGAGGGTGTTCCCTATGGTTTTCCTAAGTGCCCTCATAGTCTCTTTTCTGATGAACACGCTCACTTGCTCTCATCTCCACCCAATTAGCAATGCGCTCTGCGCTCACGGCCTGCCTCAGCGATCTTTTTCTTTCTGCCTTTGCCCGGATGTTAATCTTTCATAGCAGAGCTGTACATCATTTTTGTAAGTCCACCATACTAATTGCCTATTCCATTGCACATACTTTGTTCTATTCACCGATTCCAGAAGCGTGATTTCTGCATTGCCACAATGATTTCATTACAATCCTTTGATCTGAATGATCCAAAGGATCTTGCATGAGATTTAGCCATCCCAAATTAACCTTGTTACCTTCTGCTGGATGCCATCGTACGTTTGGGTGCCTGGCAGTGAATCAAGTGTATAATTTGCTATATCAGCCTCAGATTCAGCGCGCCCAGTTCCCCTTCCATTCGCCAATATCCTTCAATGCGTGAAGGAGATCCTTAATGCACGATGGCATGATGCAAACGCCTTCTCTCACCTAAATTCATTGCATTAAACCTCACCTCGGTTACTGGGCCTCATCCTTCCACCACTCCTGCCCTAAAGAAATGGCGCTGGCTCGCTACGCCTAAGTGCTCCAGGCTATCTCACGGATACCTTGTGTACCGCGATCTTCCTCCGAATTGTACCAACTGTCGACTAGACAGACCGTGCCATAGATGCTCGCTAAGTGCCCTGTGCACTCCATCTCTCATCGCTGCCTCTTTTCTTTTCTCTTTCTTACCTTGACTCAGAACGGTTGCGTTAATCCGAGTCAATGGCCCCTTGTTCTCTGTAAAGAATCTCTTCTTTTTCCTCTTTTCGACTTCGATATAATTTTTCCTTTGTCTTCCTTCCGCTTTCCCGCCCCTAATTACCCTTTACCTACCCAAAAATAGCGAAAAGTCTTGTCTAAAAGGACGCATATGCGTCAATCAACGGCCAAGCCAACTTCCATATAAGACTACCACTCTCGTTACTGACCTCAACGGCCATTTTCTCCTGCTTTGGCACCCATGCCTTCCCTTCCTTCTTTCGACCTCCTCTTGCCGACGACGTACTCTTTAGTGGTTCCCCGACCATTATTTTGGATGAAAGAAAAGACAAACCAGGTTACAAGACTCACCTTCGGCTGGCCGTACTTGTTGTAAAGAGACAGCAACTTACTCCTTTGTTACTCATTCCAACACCTCCCTTGTGAACTCTTCCCGCGAGTTCCACACACACTGTATCCTTGCCGATAACAAAAAAAAACCGCATTGGTAAGATTTTCGAGTTTGGCTTTAAATGTAACTGACCGTCTTCGTGAAGAGGCTGATGCTGACCAGCATTTTCTATTCTGGTACTTCTAGATCTCTCAACAGCATTTGCTACTCTCGATTGCATTGTTCTTCTTCATCGCCTTCTTCGATTTCTGGCTTCTACTGGATACGCTCGTATCTATCATATTTTCCAAGGTTTTTTTTCTTATTTGAAGTGATATCTCCCGTTCGGTGGAGGTGCGTTTTTGTTTTCCGTAAGGCTTGTTTCCTGGTTCGCTCATGTATCGTTTCTATCTCCTTCCCCTTCGGTATTATTATACTTCGCCTTCATCCATCATTTAATTTCCCTGACTATGACGCCCAAATCTATTTCTCTTTCTCCTCATCCTCGTTTGTTGAAACTTAGAAATCTTCAATCCACTTAAGAGACCATTACTGAATGGCTCTTGGACAAATTTCTAAAATTGAATCATGACAAAACTTCGATGTTACTGGTGGTCTCCGTTGAATGTAACTCGCTTTATAATTATTGCTTCTTCCCATGATCATGGTTGCTTCACGGTTTCAGTTAAACGGACACTGTTAAAAATATGGTCATCACCTTTGATGATCAATTATCTTTCAAAGTCCATGATGCTGCTAATACCTGGTAAACCTCTTTCTACTTTCGACGTAATCTTAGCCGCATTCACACTCCTACTTTGGCCGCAAAGGTTTCGAGATTGTCATTCACTCATGCTTTTATTAACTCCCACCTTAATTATTATACCTCTCTTCTCGCCGGTTCCCATCCTTCCACACTTTGACCTCTAGAACTGGCTCGATCCTAGGCAGCCAGTGTTCTATCAGCCGGAGAAGTTTCCCTTGTGGCTACTAGCCCCTTATTCCTGATCTGCACTGGCTATACATTCTACCCAACACCCCTTTCAAGGTCTTCCTTCTTCCATTAGACATTTCAACTACCCCCGTTCCCCTATTATGTATTCATCACTGAGCTTATCCCATTTCATGATACTTCCTACTTTCTGGCTTTGCCCCTTACTCCTTGCCGCATGGGTGATCGCGTTTTATCTATTTTTGCACCGAGGATGTGGAATGGTCCGCCTGCTGCAATGCGCCCCTTACCCTCCCCTGGTCCCCTTGAAGTTTGCTCTGAAGAGCCACCTTTTCTGTCAAGCATTTCCTTAGGGGGTAGACAGACACCCTGAGAAGACTCGTGGCCTTGAAGAACGTAATGCAATAATTACTTATTTTTATATCATTATTCGTGCACTTACAGACTGTTCACCTCTTACTCACATATTCCCTGTCAAATGGTGTCGATTCTCTTTCACTTTTAGTCATTAGCACCTGAGTATCATCGTACATTAATATTGACGGCCAATATCCTTCGCCATTTCTCATCAATCTCACATTCGGGTCCATGATTCTTACTCGTACTTCGCTCACTACTTCATTCATGAATATATTAAATAGCCATTTGGACATGATACATTCTTACTTTACACTTCAACGTATATCAAAATCATTTCTACTTCCATCCTTCATCCAAACACATTTCTAACTTCCAACATAAAAAATTTCCATTCCAACCAACAATTTCCATAACGCTTCCTTATGGATGCGTGTTTCCTATTTCTCTAGTGTCATAAAACGAGTCCACACCTTCATCATTTATCTCATGTTTTCTCAGGTAGCTATTGCGATAGAGTCCGGCTCCGTCTCTTTCTTTAAGTCCGTTTTATTCTTCCGCTATAAACTTGATCCAAACATTACCGCTAATAATTGTATAGAGTCACCTCTGAAGCTTCAGCGCTTAAGTTTGGAGTTGATAGTCAGAGGGAGAGGTCAAGTGTCAGTCTGTCTAGAATTTCATCTTGAGTCAATTTTCAGCTGAAGTGAGTCAGTGTAAATGATGGGGATTTCACATCAATTACGCAAATTTCCCTTCTCTTTTGTCTTTTTGTATCATCCTGGGTATTTGTAAGTAATAACATGACATAACCAAGTTTGAGGCATTTGGATTGTCACAGATTTTTTCTAAGGACATTTATTGAGAAAATTTAGGTTGTTTTTCGGTAGATGCTTCAACTATGAACAAGTTTTAATTATATGATGAATAAGTGAAGCACATGAACCAGTTTCCAGTGGTTCATTGGAAATATTTTCTGCAACTAAAAATTAGACGTTTTTGTATCTTTGCATCACTCTCCTCCCATGTGGTGATGTTATGGCCATTCGTGTGGATTAGGGGCCAGGCTGCCCCTCACTTAGCTGATCCTATTACTAGTGGTGTTCTGATCCTGGATAGTCCCCCCATCCCGTCACAGTCATATTACAAGCGGTGCTGTGAACAACGGATAATACTCTCCTGACACTGCTCTAGTACACTTCCTCAATGGGCCACGCGCCTTATCTCCTCTTATTCTTGCATTCTTATTTTTACATTGCTCATCTCCTTCCAAAATAACTTCTTGTTCCTATCTGAATCATCATTCACCTTCCTTCCGAATGCTTCATTTGGCAGTTTTATTGACTGATTGATCACTCGATCATCGTATGCTTTCTGCAGACGACAGACATTCTCCCGCGTCCCCCTGGCATGTTCCCTTGAGGTACTAAGTATCTTCAACTACCTTCCTCGTTCTATCTCCACTGCATGTTTCACGTGGTCATTTCACCATTCAACATTCTGACAGTATGGGGATTCTCCCATCCTCACATACAACCTCTTTAAGTGTTTGCAGACTTTAAGTGAATTTGCGAAACTGTGCACAAGAGTTATCATATGTATAAAAAAGGAATTAGTACAAAAACATGGAAGTTTGGGGCAGTAATATTATTGCCATAATTTGGTTTCGGAAGATTTACAATTGAAAATTAAAAAAAACTAAAAGCAATCATGATTTCCTTTCTGGAATGTTCTATACAAAATATTAATTTTCTTGCCTAAAATGAAGACAGAGAATATAAAAATAATGCCTAAAGAAAAATGTCTGTGATCATTAAAGAGAAAAATCGTCATACCCTCAAAGGGTATTACAAAAACACATGAATATATTTTTTGCACGAGTTAGTAGACATAAGAAAATATTACTAGAATAGCCAGGGAAGGTGTGGGTTTTATACCAAAAAAGTAGTTCTGGTTAGAAACCATTAGATTTTTTAAAAAAATGAATGGAAGGTAAAAAACACAAATAGAAATAATTTATCATGAAAACTGGCTTCGTCTACCAAAAGGCCTTGTGCCCTCGAATCTTACGGACCTAGTCTAGTTGCTCAATCATTTGTTTCTTTATTTCTTATAATCAAAATAAAATGAAACTTTTCCAATAGGAGGATAGTTTGGTAGAGATGGGCCGGAATTTTTTTTTTTTATTTATTTTTTTCTTATGTGATATTAAATTCAAATCTTATTATAAAAAAAGGAAAAACAGTGGATTTGAAACAGTCTTCTTAAACTATCGTCCTTACAACGAATTCCAACGCAGAAATTATTTATCTTGATAAATAGCAAATATTCTTAGCATCTTCGTAAAAAATGGATTAATGTCTTATTTTTCAGGTAATTTAGGAATACCTCTAATTTTAGGAAATATTTGGTCCGTATCAAACTTAAATATATATTGGTATTAATTTGAACCATAAAATTAGTCGGATTTATTATAATTTTTTTACATATTTGTGCCACTACCAATATACTTACCAAAGTAGTAGTTAGAGAGATTGGTAGAGAATAATGGAAATTTCACCAACTACATCTTTTCCAAAAGCAACCTGAACTTACCATACAATTTAAAATATGTCAAAAAAAATTATTATTGTCGTATAAAAAACTTTAAACTTACTAATATATTAATCAATGACTTAAACTTGTTTACGAAAGAGTATTATACTTATTCCCCCCCAATGCTAAATTATCAACACATTAGCATTTTAGGTTTATCACATTTGAACGTTTATATGCATTCCAAATACACCTTCATTTAATGGCAATTCGCCGAGAAAATTGAGTGTTACAATTAGCAAACTTTAGCCATCTTGTATTTAGCCATCATTATGCTCTCATGTATAAATGGCGTATATGACACATCCTTATTCCTTAGAACTACACAAATATACACTAATGTATATAGTAAACGCTAATTTCTGCTTTATCCGAGGCCAAAACTAATCATTCGTTCTCGAATTTTGGCCTCCTTCGAAACACAATTTCTTCGCAGTCCGTAAAATTGACCCTGAGGAGAAAAAACGTGGTTAGATAAGCTGCAAGCAGACGGCATCCTAAATTAGAAATGCATTACTTAGAATTAGAAGTGACTGAAATTTTATTTGTGGTACTCACATAGTTGAGATAGTATGTGTTTCATTGGATAAAAGCGGAGGGGTTGAAAGCACCTCAAACTAAGAATAATAATAATAATAGGATAAAAGGTTGCTCCTTTGATATGTATCCTTCTTATAACCTCGTAAGAGTAGATTTTGTACTCTCAAACCAGAATGGATTTGTAGCCCCTTTCTACAAAATTTGTAGCACTTTCTAAAAAAAAATGTTCATAGCGGGCTAATGAAAATTATTTGGTTTTTGGAATAATTCTCCCGATAGTTGGCTTTGAGTAGCAAAGCAACCATGCTGCAAGTGACATTTTGAGGATCGCATGGCATTCCGCCCTCATGTCCGTAAAGGAAACTGCCTTAATTTTGGTTGCGTAGATTCTGGAGAGTTATGCCGGGTAGCCAAAGGAGTCTCCTCTCTATAATACTCGGGCTCTCTATCGTCATCCCATAAGTTTTGTCCGAATTTCGGATGAGAGAAAAAGGTAGCTGAATTTCATGTTTGATTATAATTTATTGATTAATATAATTCCAATCATTATCAATGACTTCCTTCCAATGATTCAAAAGCTTCTAAATATCATTTCTACCGAAATCTTTAGGTTGGGAGGAAATTACTGTAGAGAAGGAGGTTTGCACCTCTTCGTGTGTTGTAAAATTTAGTCCATCACGATAAATCGTCAAATTCTGGAATAGATGGCAATCAAAAGGATTTCTGGTAAATAGAAAGCTCCAATAAATGATAATAGAGTTTCATGGAATATCTGAAGGAGTAATTTAATTAAACTTAAGAATGCGAGAAGTACCGCCTCAAAATAGTCCAGCACTGACATCTCCTACTACGGAGGAGGAGTTGGATAGATTTTATGATGACATAAGGACAATCCTCAACAAAAACAAGGCCCATTTTAACATCGTCGTGGGAGTCTTTAATGCAAAAATCGGGCAATGTAATGAGTCATTGATGGGGAAATTCTCAATGGCGGAATGAAATGAAAGGGGGCAGGATCTGGTTGACTTTACACTGGACCAAGACCTCAAAATTGATAATATGTTCAAAAGCAAGTAGCAGTAAAGATAGACTTGGAAAAGCTCAAACTATGAGATATACAATGAAATTGATTATATGCTGGTGGACAAAACAAAATCACTGTCAATAATTTTTAAGTCATCCACAAAATCAAAATCAGTGATCACAGGATAAGATGTAGAATGAAAAATAACAGTCAGAAACAGAGAAGAAAGCTATTCCATTAAAAAAAAGTCCATTAAGATCCCGAAAAATCTCGTTCCAGAATTTCATCGCCATAAAATTTCCATTTACCACAATATACAAGCGATAAACAATAAATTGATTAAATACATTACAGACACTGTTGAAAAAGTACAAGGAAACAAAATAAGAATAACAAACTATAAAAGAAACTCTAAACCTAATGAAGAACAGCAAATGAAGAGCCACAAAGCACCAGGTTAGGACAACATCATCATTTCGGACTTGCTAAAAGATTCTGGAGATGTCATTGCGGACAAACTAGCTTTGCCTCTTCATTAAATGTCTAAAACAAAGCAAGATTCCTGAAGAGTAGCGCAAGGATATAATAATCCTTCTACACAAAAAAGGTGATCAAAGTGACCTTACAAACAATAGACCAATCAGCCTTCTCTCGTGTGTCTATAAACTCTTCACAAGAGTCATTACCAACAGACTGTGGAACTAGTTAGATGACCAAGAACGAGAGAACAAGCTAGCTTCAGGAAAGGTTTCTCAACGCTTGTCCACCCCAACACTCTCAACCAGCTCATTGAGAAAACTTCAGAGAACAATATCCCTCTATACTTGGTACCTATTTGTAGACAAGCAGAATGCCTTTGATTTACTAGAAACACAAGCGATCATAACAGTCAAGAAGAATCAATGCATAGATACGGTCTACATACATATCATAGAACACATATACCAAAATTTCAGATTATACATTAGATTGCATACAGATTCAGACATCTTTCAATTGCAGAATGGTGTAAGACCAGGAGATACTATTTCTCTGAAATTATTCACGCGCTGTCAAGAAGAAATCTTCAGGAACCTAAACTGTTAAAACAAAGGCTTTAAGATCGATGGTAATCACCTCAATCACCTGAAATTCGCAGATCATATTGTTCTCAAAGCTGAGAAACTAGAAGAGATTCAAACAATGCTTCAAGAACCTAACCATGAAAGCAAAAAAGTCGGCCTGAAAATAAATCTTGGGAAAAATAAAAGTCATAACAAATCAACTAGCGGTCGACATAAGAAATATCATAATTAAAAACAAACAAATTGGAATACTAGACAAATATATCTATCTGGATCAATAGATTACGATGTCACCGAGAAAAGACTAATAAATCCAAAATAGTATTATTACTCTAGGCTGGAAAGTATTTGGAAAGGCAAGCATCATCTTTAAAAGCAAAATGCCTATGCACCTAAAATAAAAAGCATACACAAAAATGCATAATACCAACTAAGACCTATGGAACAGAAACTTGAAACCTGACCCCAAAACGTATTAATACTTAGACAAACACAAATAACCCATGAACGCATTATGATGGCGATAATTTGGCATGACAGATAAATAATCAGCCATTTGGATACGTGGACAAACCAAACTTAAGAATACTGTGGAAGCTATAAGAAACATGAAATGGACCTAAGCAAGTCGTGTGGCAAGATTCTAAGAGGATAGATTGACCAGAAATATTACCGATTGGATTCCACTTAAGAAAAGACGACCGAAAAGAAGACCGAAAACAAGATGGAGCGATGATCTTAAAAAAAAATATGCTCAAAATTGGAAACAAATTGCACAAGTACGACAAAGATTTAAAAAAGATGCTAAAGGGCTTCTCTCAGCAGTAGGAGGGCAAATTGCTTGAAATGATGATGGTGAAACCCTTGTGTGCATCTCATTTCCATTTCTGTAGAATATCCATTTTTGATTTCTAGTCACTAATGGTTTCATAAATGAAGAGAGGGATAAAGAACATGCGGTTGGCGTCCGTCAAATCATGTAGAAAGCATTTTCCAAGTTTAGACAAATTTCATAGTGCTGCAGTTGACCGTGAACGGTTAAAGAATGGTAGGATTTCAGTTTGGTGGGTAATTGAATGGTAGGATTTCAGTTTGGTGGGTAATTGAATGGTAGGATTTCAGTTTGGTGGGTAATTCTCCAACCGTAACATCACAATTTTAATTGAGTACTGACAAATATAATGACATCAGTTTTCTGACATTACTTATGGGACAAATTGATACTTACCTCTCAACTTTACTTTCATCTCCCTACAAACTAAATTTAACAAGAGAGAAAGTCTCTCCAATGACCCGCGGCGTTTTGTGATTAGATGATAAATGGTTATTGCATCGATCGTTTCCCATGGTTTGAATCACTTACAAGTGCCTTTGAATGGCTAAATGAGGCTTCTGCCACTAGATGGCGCCACCCAGCGCCAAATCCGATGGCAGATTTGAAATCTGCCATCGTCATGGTCATATGGGTCATTTCATGGCTCTAAATGCGTACAAATTGAACTTTAGTCCTTTTGAAAAAAAAAAGCGACCCTAGACCTGGCGCTTCGCCGCAGGTAAAAATGTACTGCCACAATTTTGTGGGGAGATTCCCTCGTTGGTTTTTGCTTCTTAGTTTTAAGTAAATAACAGAGGCAACAAAGAAATTTGATCGAGTAAAGAGCTGGAGGAAAACAACCGATGATAAAATACGACTCTCTTTTGGGCAAACCGGCCACGGCTCGTCAATTATTGAGATCAGGTGACATGTACACAAATTGATTAACAGATGAATATGAAAAGATATGTTAAAAAATTGATTAAGAGATGGATAAGTGAATACGTGTTCATAAATTTATGTACAAATAAATAAGTAAAGATGTTAAGAAATCGATGGACAGATGAATAAGTGAAGATTTGTTAAAATATTTATGAACAAAGAAGAAGTAAAGACATTTTCAAAATTGATGAACGGAGAATAAAAGAAGATATATAAAATTTTATGCCATATATAGTAAATAACTGAATGCCTGTTTAAAATTGATGAAGAAATGATTAAGTGAAGATATGTTAAAAAATTTACTAAAAGATGAATATTGAAGACACGTTCAAAATTGATGAACAGATGAATAAAACATCCTCAGAATTTATGAACAGATAAATAATTAAAAATATATTTTAAAAAATGGTGAACAGCTGGATAATTCAAGATGTGTTGCAAATTCATGAACAGATGAATAAGTGAAGAGGTCCAAAATTGGCTAGCATGGAAATGTATGGTAGAGAGACCAATTTTGCATTGCAGAATTGGGCAGAATGAGGGCAAATGTGGGTGCTATCAATTTTTGTGGTCATCCTAGAAAGCTGAATTCCTTTTGGAGAGTTCGATAACCAGTAAAACATACCTTGGGGCACGAAAGGAACGGCGAAGTAGGCGGTATGTTTCTCTTGGGTCTTGAAAGGGGAGGTCTACTTGGCAAGTATCTGAAATAGGAAAAGTCAGATCGTGATTTCGTTAAAGTGCGACCCGAATCTACTTTGGTCTATAAAAACAAAACTCTCATCGATTAAATAACTACAATCTATAATTCTTAAGGTTAGAAAAATAGAGGAAACAATCAAAGGTATTATTAAGAATAGCAGTAGTACTTGCAATAGTGCTTGGATAAATGAAAGCAAGTCATTATTTTTGTTTAAGTATCCCTTGTTTTACCTTTCATTATCCTGAGTCACTTAAAGATTACTCTCAGCAGTTGGAAGCGGCAGAAACGCGGATAAATGAAGGATTCTTAAGTTTCCTCTCAAAGATCATTGGTAGAGAGGTCAGACACTGGTAGAAGGTTTTGATTAGCTAAATGTAATCAAACGCGCAACTCTCTCTCAAACTATTGTGCTGCTATCATACATTGGGGCTCTAATCTCACCTGGTACCAGGCATCTTTTTAGTAGCACCAGGGAACTACCAAGTCAATCAATTGACTTTTAACCTAAATCAGGCTATGTGTCTTTGTTTGAAAGTATTTTGTGAACCCCATGGCGCTCAGAGTGATGCTCTATTAACCCTAAATTATGATCATTAGCCATCAACGATCATTATTTTGCTGTATTTTAAAGAGGAAAATTGATTACGTGAGTAGCACTCAATTGGTTTAGAAAATACCTAAGCCAATACCCTCACGTGTGTAAAAGTTTCTTTGACGTCTCCTTTTCCTCACGTAAAAGAATAATAACATAAGATAATTTCACGGATGACAAAAGCCACAAGGGCCTATCAAAGGTCATCCGCATCCGTCAAATCCCACCCACATAATGCATCCATAGGATTTTGTCAGATCATGCATCTACAATATACAATTTCACAATATATAGGAATGTCCAACCATGCATCTACAATATATAATTTAAAGCCTCCATAGGAGTCTGTCAAAAAAAAAAATCAAAGTCCCCCAAAATATACAATAAAAAGAAACTGCATCCACAGGAATGAGTCAAGAAACATATCCACATACCAAAAAGTAAGAAATTAACCCTCCATCCCCATATAATCATCCAATCTGCACTTGAAAACATTCAAGTTTGGGCTGTCTACAGTCTCAGGTGGCAAACTATTCCAATAATCCACCACTCTGTTAGTGAAAAAATATTTTCTAACATCCAGTCTGCACCTCTGTTTTTAAGTCTTTAAGTGGAGGCCTCTAGTTCTATTACTACCTTCTAACTCAAATAACTTGCTGAAATCCAATTTATCCATCCCAGAAAAGATTTTAAAAAGCTCAATCATATCTCCACTCACACACCTTCTTTCAAATAAAAACATATTTAATACCCTCAGTCTATCTTCATATTCAAGGTGCTTCAGGGATGGTATTATTTTTGTTGCCCTCCTTTGTACTGACTCTAATAAGTTTATATCATGTCTAAAATGTGGTGACCATGCCTGTATACAGTACTGTAAATGGGGCCTAACATACGAGTTGTATAGTTTAAGGATGACCTCCTTACTTTTGTAGCTAACATTTCTTTTAATGTAACCTAGCACCCTATTTGCTCTATTTTTTGCCTCAATACACTGCTTTGAAAATTTCAGTGACCTATCTACTACTACTCCTAAGTCCTTCTCATCTTCAACTGAATTAAGCCAATACCCATCCATCTCATTGCTAAATTCCCTATTATCTCTCCCCATGATAATAACTTTGCATTTATTAAGGTTAAAAGTCATCTGCCACTTCTGAGCCCAAGCTAACAACTTATTTAAGTCACCCTGCACTTTAAAGCTACCCTCAACCTCTTTGACTACAGCTGCCAATTTAGTGTCATCAGCAAAAATTGACACTTTGCTATTTACACCTTGCCCAAAATCATTTACATAGATTATAAATAATAAAGGGCCTAAAACTGATCCCTGAGGTACGCCACTAATAACATTCCTCCACTCTGACCTCACTCCATTCAGTACAACTCTGTGTTTCCTATTTTTCAGCCATTCAGTTATCCAATTTAAAACGTTCCCACATATCCCATGCAGCTTTAATTTATGTATTAGTCTTTTATGTGGAACCTTATCAAAAGCTTTGCTGAAATCTAAGTAGATCACATCAACTTTCTCACCCCTATCTAATTCTTAAGTTACATAATCTCTTAACAGTTGGCAAAACAATATCCAACACCTCCTTCCTCTGAGACTCAAGGCAGTGAAGTTGATAAAGAATGTGCATAGGTCCGTCAGTCCAAGTGTTAAACCAGCATGGTTAATATACACCAATGATGAACTCAACAATCAGTTGTAGATTCTTAAAGGCTTTTCCTTTAAGCTCATGCTTTGACACCCACAGCCGAAGAAGTCTGTAACACTGTGGTCAGCCAGTGACTGTGGTTTACTGGTCCTATTTCCAATAGAGAAAACCCTGTAGGAATCGTCTCGGCATTTTTGGATAAGCCTCCCCCCCCTACCCATCCACCCGGTAAGTTATTGTAAATGTAAATATGCTTACTTAGTGTTACACTTGAAGTTGAGGCCCATTTGCGCCCCAGCCCTGCAAGCGGCAAATGATGACTGGAAAACTGTCTCTGGTGAGGCATATTGTGGTATGGAGCGTCGTCGACGTCTTCGATGACTTGTTTCATCTTCTTCAGCGTCTTCTTCCTCGGCTGCTGACCTCCACGCGAAACTGTTGGAAGTAAAGTTGTTAGTGGGCATTGTTCTGGGTGTCTATGAAAAAGTACTACTACTTAAACTGACTTTTCATTTGGAAATTACAATTTGACAGTTGTAGACAATAAATAATACAATTAGGCTCAAGCTTCTTTTTGCTCATGAATATTTCCATTTGTTTGATTGCACATGTAGCAGCTAACATCCTTGCTAGCTACTACAAAAGTATAATTTCCCGTCTGAGAGATTACTCATCTCTCTTCCTTAATTCATATTCATGTACGACATTCCAACTTTGCTTACCATGTACGACAATTCCAATCATATATACCTACCCTACGTATCGTCCGCTAATAATTATCCTATACGTTGTACGATATATATTTCAACCAATCCAAATCCTTGTCTGACGTATTTTAAACCGACCAATCATCATCAACCTACCTCGCCCCAATGTTCACTGACAAATATAGTACATTCGTGTTCTCGTCATCTTCAGACAAAGTTCCCTTTGAGATTAGAATTCGAGCAATTAATCTGTGTCCAAAACTATTCCCAAGTCCATCCATCCATACATTAAATATATTATATATCTTGTAAATTATATCGACCAAATCTTATATTAAAGATATCCACTATATCATTCCATAATTTCTAACTCAAATTTATATAAATATTTATTCGAATATATAATTTACTCTAACCTACATATAATTATATTCGATGAAATTCATTATTCTCTATTCTCATTCTCGTTAATTTATAAATAAATATAGAAATATATCACTCTTAGTTTCCCCTCAAATTGCCAATGGCCTATTCTCATTTTTTACTCCATTAGAATCTAACACGTGACTCCTCTATTCTCATTCCTCATTCTTATAAAACATTGGTTGATGAAGATCTAGGCTTTACATTCTCATCAACCAGAGTGTGTATATATATATATATATATATATATATATATATATATATATATATATATATATATATATATATATATATATATATATATATATATATATATATATATATATATATATATATCATCCATTTATCTCTCCATATATACATATACCCGCTTTACACATAACGTTCACTGAGTGATCCTATCCTATCTTTACCTCGGCACCCATTTTACAAACATGTATTTACGAGCTTATAATGTAGACATTTCTTCATGTTAACAACTCTCACCACCACCACCACCCTAGAATCAAACTTACTGCGAGAACAGTTTTGAAATTGGATTCCTCGAGCTGAAACTCAGCGTCGTAGGTGAGAAAGCAGATATATGAGTTGGGAGAATGTGGAGTGTAGATTGAGGGTCTTCTTCATCTTTGGAATTTTTAGGACTTGCTGATTGTCCCATCTTCATGGTTAGGACATCATTAGATTTGGGGCTAAAGAAAGGTACATCAGATGATGATCCAACGTCTGAACTTTTAGATTTTATTTTTCTAGAAGAAGGAAAAGAAGATGATGAAGAAGATAAGTCATTTCTTGGTAAACGAGGCCCAAATCGCTTGGAAAAGCTTTCTAGCGTCTCTTCATCTAGCACTGTATATCCAGCATCTTCAAGAGAGGCGCAGATTCCCGTCAAACTTGCGTAAGAAAGGGTATAGAAGGTGTCTTCGGGGCACTGAGGTAGTTCCTAAGGAAGAACGAGAAAGTTAATCTTCAAATGCCTCGGTTTGAGATGCAACGCAAATTTATATCGCCGTTTTTGGCCAATTTGGCCGAAGATATAATGTTTAAACTCCTTAGAAATTGACTGTTTTGTAGTTGAAACCAGCTGACTATCAAGTTTTCTTTTTAAATAGTTACTCGAAAAAAAACAAAAAAAATTAGTTTATGTACAAATCAAGTTATTAATCTTCCTAAAATTTACTTTAGAAATTTAAAATAACTTGACACCACATGGTATGTTCCCTGACATAGTTAATAAATCAATAAGAATGATCGATTTGTGCACTATATGAGACGAATGTTGTTTTATCATTTTAATATTTAACTTCGATTTTATCAAACAATAAAATTAAACTAATTCTACATTATCACATTTGCATCAAATGGCGTTAAACGGTTTATGGTATCAAGCTGAGTAATGGCGTCTTACTTGTCCTAGCTGGTAACATTTTCCGTCGAAGATAGAGGGCGCGTAGGCCAACTCATTCTTTCCCTTCTTGGCATTAAGGCCATTGCAAGGATCGGGGATGCATTCCGGCTCTCTTCGGAAGCTGGTGAACCAGAAAACCTGTTGAGAGACGATCGTGCCAACAAGGTGCAGGATCGGGACACCCGGAAATTTCCGAATGCCCGAAAATTGAGGCCATTTTGCAGGATTTAAAACAGCGAAAGTCAGGGTAATTTGTTTTTACAAGCGAGGAAACAAAGGGATTTAAATAACGAGTACACTCTTTCATTGGGAAAAGAATGAGGGGAGCTATAGGTGAAGGATAAATGAAAAGAAGAAGAATAGTGTAAACAATATTCAGGGTGACAAGGACTGTTAGAGCTAAAATTGCCAACTCCCAATAGAGTACCGTCCAAAACTAGAGGGCAATATACCACGCTCTACATTTTTTTAAATACTAGTTTAATTTTCATGAAAATTGCACAGAATATTTATTGAAATTCGCCTCTGATGATAATATCTTCGGCTGGGAGACTTCAACAATTCGTCGTGTTGTTTCGGAGTGATTTTATTCCATTCTTGTCAGGGATCAATACTCGTCGATTTCAGAGCATTAATCTTCACGACGAATATCTTCCCTAGGTTTTAATATCGGATTTAAATCAGGGCTTTGCACAAGCCAGTTTATTGCGTCGATATTTTCAGCATCCAAGAATTACTTCACCGTGTGTTTTTGTGTGACACGGAGAATTGTTGTGCATGAAAACAGACTCAGGTAGTCTCGATGTTCGGAGAGAGGGGATCACATGTTCCTGAAGCAGATTATTGTATAGGACAGCTAATAATGGACGAGCGGACAGACTCATGCACTTCAAAACATGCCTCACGCTATAATGTTGCCGCCTCCAAATTTAACCCTCTTTATCATATATGTGAGATTCGATCGTCCACATGTAAGACGCGTTACATGTTTCTCCCTATCCGATCAGCCAAGTCAAATTTGCTTTCGTCGCTGAGTTACACACCACTTTCCAAGTTTACAGCACTCGCAGAACATTCTCAGTAGCGAAGGCCAACCTAGCTACTTTATTCTTTTTACTTATGAGTGATCTCTTAGTTTTGGACGTTACTGTATTATGAGCATGAAGACGTATTATAAATTTCATGAAACAGTTCTTACATAGAATACAGACACTAAAAAGTACGAATCTTAAAATCATTTCCGGGGAATAGCGAAAACAAAGAAAGGACAAAAGAACAATTACAGAAGGAAAACTATTTTAACTAGTGAAGATTGAAGTGTGTATTTTAAAAAATACACAAAATCAATAGTGTATATTTTTAATCTATTTTTTTAAGAAAATTGAGATTGAGAAAACATATAAACAGTAATAGCGATGATAGAATTCTGATTCAAAGGTGCAAGTACCAAGACGTACAATAAAGTTGAGCTAAATTCTAAATATCACTACACAAAGCGGTTTCCCCCGAACAGATAAGGACTCAACCCCTTTAGGAACTAAACAGCAGTGGGAACTTCTTACATGACCAGGAGCACAGCTTTCAAGCTTCCCCAGCACCGGTTGGCAGACATCTTCATCCAGGTCTTCGTCCTCTTCGTAAGTCCCGTACGGACACCCGCAGACGGGGGTTCCTAGACTGGAGGTAAACAATTGCCGTCCCGCTGCAACAGACATGACAAGTTCTCGGTTAGCGATTGAGTTTAGTGATCCCTTCACTAATTTAATGGGCACAGGAGATAAAAAGGAGAATTCATTTTTTAATTATTCAAGAAGAAAACCAGCATCAGCAACTCCACCAGATTAAAAAAAAAGAAGAGGAATTTAGTTAATTTAGGGTAAATGAAAATGTGTGGTAGAGACATAATCCAAATACCTCAAATTAAGGGATTAGAAGCGGTTCAAATCCCCTAGAATCCGCCTCCTCCCCTCACATCAAAAGCAAATTTCTTTAATGGGAGCAGAATTGAGATAAACAGCGAATAAAGGGTTAACTTAGAGCAAATGGTTATTAAAGAAACAAATAAAGCTAAGAACAAAGACAACACAAAAACTTCAGTGAACCAGCCTTTAAAATGTAATCAGGGGAGGAATTATAAATCTACAAAACCAACCAGGAAAATAGCAAAGATTATATAGTAAAGAAATGGAAATGAGAGGAATGAAACCTGAATAGATTGGGCTTTAAAATCAATTTATCCCCCCTTCAACCTGACACGATTAAGTCAACAAATAGGATTGGATTATCCTTGACTTAATCAACCTCTTGTGTTTATTATTTTATATCTAAAGGTATTCAAAGGTTATTCCTCGTCTCTGATCTTCTGGGTGACCACATAGGATGCTCAGTCCCTACGATTCTTGCGTTGAGTTCCTCTTCTTAATTCATCTCATTTACAGTATTAGAATCACTGGAAAGCTCTGTTCTAAGCGTCTGATTTCCAGATTTCTAAAAGGGAGGACTTAGTTGGACGGAGCTTTCAGCCTTCGTGGAGATTGGATCCAACGACCTTTCGCGTGAGAAGAGCGAGTTCGTTGTTTCGAATCCCCAAGGATGCCGTTTTCACGTTTAAGTGAGACGGGATTTATTGAATTCTTACGTGGACAAATGTCGTTTTCGAAGGGGTCGTGGCACTTTTGATCTCCAAACACAAACACTCGATCGGGGTTGCACAAACGGGGACCGCAGTAGCCCTGTAAGTAGTCAGAGGTAGAGGTTAAGAATGACCTTTAAGGGATGAACTAACGGTCCTATCTACCAAAAAGGAGTGGGTGCCAGGAGAGAGAATGGGTGTTAGTCCTTTATATGCCACTGAATCCCCGGAACAAACGTGTAAAAGAGAAGAGGGATATTCAGAAAAAAATTGGTGCATAAGATAGTGATGGAGTTCGACAGGATCATACGTGGAGAAAAGTACTCAGGGAGAAAGAAAGTGGTGGGAATGGAACAGGGAAAATGAAAAATCTCTAAGAATTGCAAAAGATGTATAGAAATGTCCCATCAATGCCTGATGTCAAATCAATAAAGAAGAATTTCAAAATTTAAGGTAACCAATGAGTCGATCAGAAGAGCTTTGTGATTCATCCGCGTGAACAAAGTATATCATATGGAAACTGCACTATTTTTAAGTCCTTTTCTTCCGATGTTGGAGAAAAACGCTTACAAAGCAAAACATACCATTTGAACATTGTACCTTTTTTGTTTGGGGATCCATGAGCACAATTTTAGTTTCGTCACAAGGTCCTTGTGAAAGAATCTGATGACATTCACCATCCGCATGCATTATCTCATCTCTCTCACATCCGTCACGTTTTTCGTCAGACCCTAGGAAATATGGGACGTGGAAAAAGATACCATAATATATAACATTAATATAATTGAAAAGGCACCAAATATATAAAAAAATAACATTAAACTTTCTTTTATTAGTTTCTATCCCAACTAAACATTGAAGTTGTCAAGTATGTAAAACTTCGGTTAAATCTCTTTATGAGTTTATAGCTAACCTAAAATGATTAAATATTCTTACCTCGAAAAAGTGGGTTTAAAGTGGGAATTTCTATGCCCAAAAATCCGCTTTGCCTTCTAACTCTATTAACTCGGGCTTTCGAGGCATTTCTCAAAGACAACGCATCAAGGAAACTGTCCTCAGCTTCTTTCTTTTCCTTGATATTTTCCGAAATTGTTTCATCATCTATAAACTTCGATGGTAGTTGAAGAAAACTGTCAAGAGTTTTGTTATTTATATGAATCATCCTTTCGTTTTCCTGAATAGCTTCATTTGTCTGAATTAATAAAGAACAGCCATAAATTTGGTTTGTTAAATAAATTTGTTATACGAAAGGGTTCTTTCTAATAGTTGGGAGAAGCGGAGTTTATTAGAAAAAAAAATCGAGTTTTTTTCAACCGAAAATGTAGTCAACTATTTTGCGCTAATTTTGGGGTAGAAGAGATAAATTTCCATTTTTTATTTATTCGGCAAGGTGTTATGTGGTCAAGTCTGAGACTTTTGGGGGTCGGCATCATAATTGGGGGCAAGTCTACGCTACAGCAATGCTTGCTAATGTATACTTTTATTATTTGGGGGGAAGTGTTACCGAAAGGTGTCTTTTTTCAAATTACATATATATTTTGGGGGGTAATTTTGAATGGATGTAAAGTTGACGATCTCTACTGCATTCTATTTTCATAACTCAAACACCAAAGGATTGTGTGACATTTAGTGACCTACGACCTTGATTCCATTAAATTAGTTTTACTAAAATGTAAGTCCCTCCCGAAATAAAACGAACGAGGTTTAAAAGCAAATTGCGATGTAGCCTTGACTATTATTTTTCTTACCTCGGCTTCTTGTCCGCTAGTGATGGTGGTTAGGACTCCGCACCGGACGATATTGACCAACGCAAGGATCAGCCCCCAAATTGAGATGGTCTGCATGGTCCAAAAGAGTGTCGCTCCGTATCGAGCCCCAATGTCGTCACAATCAATGTCAGCACTCACGGCAAACGTATTGTTGAATTCAAACTGCTCGCCGAAAAAGAGAGGAAAATATCTGTTAAATACGTTATTTTTTGAAATAGTGTAGTCTTACGGTTAAAAGAATTATCAAAAAATAGGGGGGAATTTTGTACCATATTTCTGGTTCGATTTGTGAATTTTTATAAGGAGTTTAGTGGTATATTTCTGAAATTGAAACACAAGAAATTCCGAATAGGACTGACTTGAAGATCTAACTCTTTCCTGTCAGTTTATTTATATCTCGGTTCTTTTTATTTCATTTTCTCATCGTTTTTTCCTCCGTAAACAAATTGTAGCCGATGAATGGAGAATAAACGAAATGAGCAGAAGCGAGAGGCTGGAGAGAAAAAGATAATTTGGGAAGATAAGCAGAGGGAAAGAAAGAATAAAAATGGGAAGTATTACTTCTTGTACCGGAGGGTAGAATGGAAATCACCCATTCGGATGTATACCTTGAATTAACATTATACTTTGTGGTCAACAGCGCCTCCCGTCGGAACGCGGGCCTTCACTTTTTTTAGAAGCGCTTCCGGATTCATTTAAAGTACATCATTATCATCATCACACAGTCCGTCAAGGTTGACGATGACTAATCCAGGCTTCGGTGAAACCGCTTTTGCCCTTCTTTGAATGCGCATATTTGGTGGATTGTCTGTTGTGCATCAGATAAACGCCCTCTGAACCTTCGACTCTGGGATCCAATGGAGCAGATGAGCGACGACTGGCAGCGAAACACGTCGCACCTTCTGGCTGAAAAACTCTTCTATGAGGTCGATAGTAGGCCTTAACGTGTCAGCAAATATGCCTTCTTACTCTGGATGAGGTTCCAGAGCCTCGAACTATTTAGACAGACCCTACAAGGCAGTGGGTGGTTTGTATCCAGAGTTTCTTCTCTTAGCCTTTGCTAAAAGAGGCATACCCAGCAAGGCAGCAGGAGGGGTTAGTTTTAAAATACAGAGCTCAAGGGATACAAGAAGAGACAAGTTTAGACTTAGCGAACAATGAAAGTGTTCAAGGTACGCCGGAAATTCTCTTGCACTGAATATATACAAAGGCCGATCATCTCAGCGAAGGCGCACTTCTGTTAGAAGGCCGGGAGTTAGTAGCGAGATTTCGCAAGAAAATAAATATTCCTGAGTAAAGAGGGAAAAAGAGAGCCCCAAAGAAAGCAGGAATAGGAGGGTATAACGAAGCAGTTATTTGATAAAGGTTAAAAAGATTAAGAATATCATAGCCTCACCATCAATCGGGACTTGAGAACCCGGTTTGAGGGCAGCGGATGAGGAGTCATTTTAAACAAGCAGGAACTTATAAATCCCTTTCAAAGAGCCACGGCCTTTGACAAACTACTTTGAGACACAGAAAATACCGCAGTTCCTGGACAGAAGATACATTGGTAAATTCCTGGATGGAAAGGTTTCCCTCGCAAGTCGCCAGGGAAACGTTATTGTAGGTCACGAATGAAACTTGCAGGTTAAATGTTTTAGCGACGAACCCTGACGCTTTATGGTAGATTGCGGTAGAGTTGTCTTCTACCTTCTCTGTTCTACGTCCTTTTCCATCCGGGTAGAGGACCATCTTCTGAGAGTCAAATGGATTCAGATTGATTCAAAATGATACATCAAAAGGTCATTATAAACAATCTGAATTCCTAAGAATCCTTGGCACATTCAGTGAAAAACATTTTGTTCTGTCCACTCTTAAAATCTTAAAAATTAAAGAGGCAAACAAATTAATTGTGGTATTATTTGGGAGAAGCTTCTAATCACTTACGTTCTGGCACGTTATTGCAGCCCTATTATGGAGGCATTTGTAATGATGGGCAATTTTTAATCATGGAAACATATGTGATTACGGAGACATTTGTAATTATGGAAGAATTTGAATTATGGAAACATTTGTGATTATGGAGATATTTGTAATTAATTATGAAGGCATTTGTAATTGTGAAGGTATTTGTAATTAGGGAGACATTTGTAATTATGGATGCATGGATACATTCTCAATTTTAGACATACTTGTAATTATATATTTTTTAAAGAAATGTGTAATTCTGGAGAAATTTGTAATTGTGGATAAATTAGTAAATAGAGATACATTTGTATTTGGGGAGACATTTGTAGTTATAGTGACATTTGTAATTATGTAGAAATGTGTAATTATGAACAGAGGTGAAGTTAAATAGATATTTTAATTATGGAGCCAGTAAACATGGAGAAATTTGCAATTGTGGAGAAATTTTTAATTATTGAGACTTTTACAATTATGGATGCATTTTAATTATGGAGACATTAATAATTATGAAGCCTTCATAATTATGAAGACATTTGTAATCATGGAGAAAATTGTAATTATGGAGAAACTTTCAATTATAGAAAATTTTTAATTGTGGAGAACTTTGTACTTATGAAGAAATGAGTAATTATGGAGAAAAGTGTCAATATGTATATATTTGTAATTGGATAGACATTTGTAGTTATGGATAACTTTGTAATTATGGAGATTTCTAATTATCTAGTTTGTCGTAGAAAAGGCTCCCGACGATATACTATATATCTATTCTTTGTGGGGATTGTTCTATATTCGAGTGCGGGGATTTAATCAGATGACCGAGTATTACTCTACGTTAATAAATAGGCCTGGAGAGGGCTTATTTATCTTCAATATACTTAAGAAGTGGAACGGAGCCCAAGGATAAATAATATTGCAAGCATTAATAAAATAGAATTTTATTAATTAATCTAACAAAAATAACACATGGAAAATATTTACATGACCGGGGATTAAAATGGGAGATACACATGAAATGAAAAAGGTCATAGGATAAATTTGACTAAGCGGTGGATTAAGATTTGGAGGAATTTAAATGACAAAACAAACAAGAAGGGAAAGGGTCGGCTTAATCCGTGTTAAAACACGGAGTTACGTTGGCAACAAAGTTAAATAATTAAATGCAATTCGTAGCTTACGTATTTATAAGGTCGGAGTGCAGATGAAATGCGATTTGAAGGAATGACTTCGGTCCGACTGGCGATTTCCTTCCCAGGAGGAGGGGTTTTAGGGAAGTGTTCTTAACGAGGGGGGGGGGGGGGCAGACATCGGGGAGTATGAGCGAAGTGGGGCTCGGAAGTACGAGCGATCCTTGAGACAGGATATCGGAGATGTTCTGGATGAACAATTTAGGTTATTGGGGTAACCAAGCGTTCTCTTGAAGAACGTTAAAAGGGGGGAATTAAATTACCACTGAGGTGATATCAGGGGTGCGAGAACCGTTTCTTGTCGAACGGGTTCGTAGAACAATGACTGTTCTAAAGTTGTTCTCTTCTGAACAATTGAACAACAGGGGGGCTCTGGTGACTTGGCGTCTCGAGGGGCACGAACCTTGGCACTCAAGGATATTGTCCTCTTCTGGACAATAAGGGGGTTCTCGAGGTAGAGTTCCTATGTGCACAAGGGAGACCGGATCGGCGTGATGCCTGACAAAGATAATCGGGATCTGATTCAAATGCGAAATTTTATCACATAAATAGCCGGAGCCAGCCCCTCGGGTAGGGGCAATGGGGGACTTCCATGGAATGTCCCGCTAGCGCTTGGAACAATCTTATCTTCCCATAAGCCTAATTCAATCTGGCCAGATCGACGCCTGCAGGCAAACCGGGGATTGAACTTCCTTGATTAAACTTGGAGCGGGAAAAGATAATACTCGGGAAATGTTAGGGCGATAAGAACGCCATGCTACTCTCTTCTCGCAGGATGCACGTGGGAAGCATGAGTACCAATATGTGATAGAAGCGAGGCGCGGCAGCCTCAGGCAATTCTATCACATAAATATTTGTAATTATGGAGACATTTTCACTTATGGAGATTTGTAATTATGTATAAATTTGTAATTATGGAGACGTTTGTAATTATAGAAAGGTATTTGACATTATGAAGACATTCGTAATGAGAGAGAAATTTCTAATTATCAAGACATTTGCAATTATGGAGGAAGTTGTAATTATTGAGACATTCTAGAAAGAGGGGGGGGGGTCGACTTTAAAGCAAACCAACGAGGGCATCTCCGTCAGAAAGTTTGTAAGAAAAGATGTGTAAAGAAAGTAGTGAAGATGGGAGAAGTGAAAATATGTGGAAGATCGCTTATCCTCCTACAGTGATTGGGGCCGGAAGGCAAACTGCGTATGTTGGGGCTGGTAGGGTACTCAATACCCAGATGGAAAAGGGTCTGTGGGAAAAGAAAGAAGCACCAAATCGGAAGAAAAAGTTAGCCACTGAGTCTGTATCACTGACATCTGTGGACGGAGGTTCAAAACAATCGGGTATCCCTGAGCCAAAACGACTCAGATCAAATCGAGCTTATAAACTGAGTTAACCGACACACTCTAATCCTTTAAAATTAAATTGCGGTTATATTTATAAATCTAAACAATTGTAGAATAATTAAAATAAAGAATTTCTAATGTTTTAAAGAAGGATTGATGACGTAGGATCCCAGGTTGTCAATAAAACTAGGGAGTACAAGGCTAAGAAGTCCCGAAACGCAATGAATCTTCGGTGCTTTGATCGAAAATTAAAATCTACATTAAATTTTGATGATAAAAGTTCATTTCGAGCGAGGTCAATATTCTACCGGCCCCAACATTAAAATCCTAGCTGCAAAAAGGAATTATTTATTCCTTCCAAAAAATTGCTTTTTCCTTCCATAGAATTGTTTATTCCTTCCATAAAATTGTTTTTCCTACCATAGAATTGTTTTTTCCTCCCATAGAATTGTCTATTCATTCTATAAAATTGTTTATTCATTCATAGAATTGTTTTTTCCTCCCATAGAATTGTCTATTCATTCTATAGAATTGTTTATTCATTCATAGAATTGTTTATTCCTTCCATAGATTTGTTTATTTCTTCCAAAGAATTGTTTACTTCTTCCATAAAATTATTTATTCATTCCATAGAATTGTTTTTCCTACCATAGAATTGTTTTTTCCTTCCATAGAATTGTCTATTCATTCTATAGAATTGTTTATTCATTCATAGAATTGTTTATTCCTTCCATAGATTTGTTTATTTCTTCCAAAGAATTGTTTACTTCTTCCATAAAATTATTTATTCATTCCATAGAATTGTTTATTCATTCTATAGAATTGTTTATTCCTTGCATAGATTTGTTTATTTCTTCCATAGATTTGTTTATTCCTTCCATAAAATTATTTATTCCTTCCATAGAATTGTTTATTAATTCATAGAATTGTTTATTCCTTCCATAGATTTGTTTATTTCTTCCAAAGAATTGTTTACTCCTTCTATAGAATTGTTAATTCCTTCCATGAATTGTTTATTCCTTCCATAGAATTGTATTTTCCTTCCATAGATTTGTTTATTTCTTTCATACATTTGTTTATTCCTTCCATAGAATTTTGTCCTTCCATTTATTTGCTTATTCTCTCCAGAGAATTGTTTAGCCCTTCAATAGAATTGTTTATTCCTTCCATAGATTTATTTGTTCAGTCCATAGAATTGTATATATCTTGCATTACTTAAAGGAATAAACTTGATTGAGGATCCCAACCTGACAACATTGAAATACACTTCAGCCATCAGGAAATCTCCACCAAACCCTAACAAAAGAACAAAGATGCTGGTGTATAAATAATACCGAACAAATGTGCAAAGTCACTAACTGTCCTTTATTCTACAATGAAGAAAAGGGGATGTCATTACATTTATGAACATAAGGGAGATGTTAGGAGAGCAAGAAAAGCCTCTAGAATGTTAATCATGTTAAAATTGCTAACAATGTCATAGATATCTCTCGCGCACAAATTATTTACAAATGTAACTATTTTAATAAAAGGAAAATTATTAAATAACATGAATTACAAACATTCCGAATTTTAATCTCTCAGAAGGACAGTTTAAAGTTAACAACATCTTAAAAGATGTTGTTAATAACCTTAAGTTACCGCCTCCAGATTAGTGTCAGCGGTCCGTTGCACTACATATCGAAATTAATCCCGTCTTAATGAAATTTTATGCACTGACTCAGTGGTTGGCTTTATATATATATATATATATATATATATATATATATATATATATATATATATATATATATATATATATATATATATATATTTATATATATAAGTGAAATAACTCAATAGCGAGTTATGGTATATGATAGTGAAACCACTGTATAGGAGTATAGAATTAATTTACGAAACTAGTTTCGGCATGAAGTTTACCATACCCTCTGAAGAGAGTATGGCAAACCTTCCTCACACCTCAAACCCCACACGATCATCAAAAAACCCAAACAGCCCCACCTAACTTTCTTCACCCGCCAAACGACTCATCTAAACAACCTAATCTAACCTAACCTTGGAAACACAGATCTTCCTCAGAATCCCTGAGGCGTCCCTTCGAGAGAGACGCCATTGAACCTGAGCAAGGCCGACGATCTTTGTAGTAGTACCACAGTCTCGAATTACTGAAGCATTTCTAAGCCCATTTCCAATTATATCTCGCCTTAATAATTACTATGTGATAAATCTCCTTTAAAATAAATTAGAAATAACACAAAAATAAGAAGTACCTTCGAATATTTGATGAGAGGAGAGGATTATGTATAATTACGTGCCTCTTATTTAAATAAATGTACGTATTTATACGGGATCATGTCATTGTATTCACCTGTCTGCCAATCATCATCAAGAGAGCGGTTTGAGGAAAGAAAGTGGCTGAGAAATTGTCATCATCTTCGACATTTTCCTACATATAGTAGGTAAGGTTGGCTGTAATTACGCCACAAACAGTACCCTTTCACACATAAAGCTGACACTCAGTATTCATTCCGCCCGCGGGCGCCGTTGGCTCTAGAATTTCGTCTAGTCAAAGTTCATCCGTGGAAATAAGGCGCGAAACAGGCCCGCCATACACAATACCGGCTCTATGTACATCCATTGTATACAGTATAACCCACTTCTCCCTTTGCCATTCCACTTTCAAATAAACAGTCACACGAAATCGACTCATCTTCGTACACGAGCAGACTCAGTCTCAAATTCCATTCATAAGTCTATTTCTCATCTATTCTTCTTACATGCCCTTATCACCTAGAAAAATTCTCAGTCACAACCACACATTCACACTTTTCTTCACGCCAGCTCTCTTCAGTCATTCATCGCCTTCTAAATATATCCTCTTCTTAACACTTATCAAATTTTTGATTCGTTTTATCTTTATTCTCGCTTTTACTTTTCATTCCATGCCATATTCTGGACCCTTTACTCTAAGAATGGGAGCAGGCTACTCTCATGCAACTTCCTGACACATTACACACACATACATACACACTCAGCAAACACGAACGCTCTCATCACCCCTAATACTTTCTGATAATTCATAACTTTTATATTATAATCTGTATCATCTGCAGCGCTATCATTCAGTTACACCAGGATATCTAAGTTATGGCTATGGGTCAACATATGATGATTATAATCATACCAAAGCATTCACTTTTAGCTCTCCTCACACACCTAATCAAACACTTCTGTCGACGTTTCCAAATCCCTTTCTCTCACCATTCGTCACCCATCTCCTCTCTCTTTTCTTTACTCTTACTCATACTTGTCTCACCATTCGATATAGATATTAAACAACCATTGCAACATCACCTAAATGTATATCAAATCACTCATCCCGAGCCTCTTCCACCTTACCGCATGCCTTACTTGCAATATAAAACGTTTCACATCCTCCTCATATTTATCTATCTACTTCCCACCCTTTACATTATTAAACCTACACTAGTCTGCCCTAGTGTACGTGCATACGTTTCCTTTAGATTCTCAAACCCACCATACATCCTATACCTCTTATCCAAAGCTTTCTCAACCAGCTATCTGAACGCACATATTTGGGTCACACATCCCTTACCCAGTCTATACCCGCCTTGTTCATTACCTAACATTCCTTTTTTAATCCACCTCACTCGATCAACCAATACGTTCAAAATACCTTACGAACAACATTCTACCCACCTATTCCCCTGAAATGCTGACATGCATTTTTCTCCCCTTTCCTCTTATACACTGGTATGTACTGTCACAGCCTTCTTCCTCTAGTTGGACGCTGTTCTACTTCCAAAGGTCTTGGAGTACAACCACCAAATCAAACCTATTACACAATAACAGTTGTTATAAGTATTTCTCCAACTATGTCAACCATTTAAGGTGCTTTCCCAATTTTCCGACCTTTCCTAGTACTAACGACCTCTTGCATACCTATCGGTTCTACACCCCCGATATCATCATCTGGTTTTCATATCACTCACAAGTACCCTCTCATGTTTGTCCTTAATGTGAGCACAGTTATTCTAATTTCATATACATATGTAATCTATTCGGCGATTTTCAAAATCCTCCCCGCGTACAGCTGTTCTTACAATGTGAAAATATCGTCTTCTCAGGAGTATACATCAAATAAAAAAATCTGCGTTCACGTGGGTTGCACAAGGAGAGATGGAAATCTATTTAATTCCTTCCGCTTTTGTTGTATATGTAGAAACACACACAATTGGGAATAATTCCAGAGCAAATTTAGTCCTTAGTGTCTTTTGGAGCGAGTATATATATATTATCTTAAAGCTGGCCATATTGGTTGACCATTATATAATAACTATTCGCGTTTTTTCTGTACTTTAAATTTATCAGCAATTCAGTCATCCATAAAAAATTCATTAGAGATAATAAAAACAAATATATGAGCAGGTTCAGCTCTATGGTATTTTGAGGTGAAATAATGCATTCATTTGAGAACAGCGATAGTAACTTGTAAAACCGCGAGAATTGTACTATTATCTTAATAGGTTATCGGTCATGACCTTTGATTTTTAGCCTGGATTTTATTCAGTAATATTCCTCTGGACGAGTTCAGAACGAACTGAATTCGCTGGAGAGGGTGTGGCCTAACGAAGAGTTGTTTCATTACACTTTTATTGTAAACTCAAGGTTCATTTGTATGACGCAGTATTGGTTGAGTACTTCCGCGGAGGAAAATCTTCAAGCTCGGGAAGAAGTAGAGCAGTTCTTTAAAATCGAGCTGAAAACATGACTGACACAATAAAAAGGGACATTTACATGTCCCGTTTAGCTTTAATATTTTTTAGTTTACTCTTTATTGTTTGCTTTACTCTAACTTGTTATATATACTTGGCACTTAAGCAGTACGCATAAAATACTCGAGGGCGCTAGGTTGTACAATAAAAACTTGGCATTCATTAAAAGTTATATTGTTCGTTCGGGCCTCTAACCCTAAAAGGTGTTATCAAGTACAGACACAAGCGACTCGTGGTATCTTTTATGGCGCGTCATGTATGGGTATAACAAGAACCGTCCACGTTGCGTCCTTATCTACTAGATCTCCTCCCCACCGTACCACAACCTACCTTCCCGGAATTCAGCTCCATTCGGAGGCTCAATAAGGAAATTATAATAATTTAGTTATGATATTTTTTTAATTTAAGAATTGATAAAGATGAGAACTAGCAAGGTTCATTTAATGGATAAAACCAGAATAAAGGGAGAGATAGATGAAAATGTAAGTTGATAAATTAATCAGACAGGCAAAAAGGTAAGAGATGTCATGGCACACTTCGCTAAACCTAAATAGTTTTCAGGGAGGGTACAATATAAACCTTTAGGAACAAGTTCATGCAAAGAGTTTAGACACTTACAAGTAAAAACTTTAACCTATTTACGAGATCTTTGGGAGTGAATGGTATGTAGGTCGACTTACCGGAATTGGACAGCAGAGCCATGGAATGTAAGCGCATATGATCGGTCCCGATGTGCTGAGGAAAATCACCCAGCCAATAGACTCTCCTACGAATCTCTCGCAAGGAAAGTCAACGTACGGGATGTAACCTATTCAATAAGATACAAAATGACATTAGTAGTGAATTATTTTCCTTAGGCTTTGATTCATCTATTCTTTTTTTCATTCACATCATTTATTTTGTCTTATCTTTCTGGATGAAATTCTTCATTTGAGACGAATGGCAAATTTTAGATCATTCTCTAAATTGTTAACACCATTAGATTATTTGTATACTATTGAATCATGCGTTGCACGTTATTTAAATGTCATTGTATTTATTAACATTTATAGTTTAGGGTTTGTGCGCAAACAATTGCCGAAATTTATTTCAGAATCGAGGACAATTTGAAGAATAGAGTCAAGAGTCGAAACGTTACTATGGCCTTCATGGTTTTCATCTCGATCTAAATGAAAATACTAATGGTCCTAATTTTTTTTTTTATCAGCATTGAAGATTTTTAGTCACCTGCACACGACTCTATAAACTACTATGTCAGTCGAACTCTGCCGGTCAGATGGTAACCATTTTACTTCTCAATGAGTTTTTGAAATTTCGAAAGTCGTGCACCGAAGATTAAAGTTGTACCACACGGCCTGACTTCATGGCTGGAAAACAGCTCTGGCAACAGGTATCATCATCAGTGATAGGGCATTACCCCGTACACTTCAGTTACGAAGACCACCGACCTATGGACCATGGACAGCTTCCCCGGTGGGCCGTGGAAGCACACCAACAGATGCACCACGGCCTACGGCGCGTGCAAGAGTACCTCGCCGACGTCGTCAATAATCTGGACTGGCGCACGTTTGTTAATTATTTTTTTTCAAAATTATTGAAGTAGTTGAAGCACGCGATTTAAGTCTGTTAACTTTGTTAATTAAATAACATCATTTGTCACTTCTGAGTTATTTTCCTATTATACCTCTCTTCTTTTTTATCTATAAAAATAATTATTCATACCCTTGTTAGTGACGCGTTTTCCACTTTCCCATTCTTTAAAATAGAAACTCCAACGACTATGACTCACCTCCAATCTGGATGTCCGGGGGCCCTAAATTTGGTTGAGGCATTTTTAGGAAAATTAAATAATGCTTCAGATTCTGAACTGAACTTTAACAGTTCAATTTAAATTTAAGATAAATAATATGATCTGACACAATCTTGATAGGGCTTCGCTCTGGATCTAGGTAGATAACCAAACACTTGTGTACTTTAAGAGTGAGTCGAAACACTTGGTTCTTGTCCCTAGATTCTCTTGAACCACTAAACTTCGATCAAAGTGAATTGGTCACAAATGTCTCTTAAACCACGCAATTGTGAGTGCAATGCAGCCGTGTGTGAGTGAGAAGTCAGTAAAAAGTCAATATGGTAGCATCATAATTAGCGAGGCATCTTCCTAAGTCTCCTTGGATGGGGTCAAGGGGCATGGGAACCTTGGTCGTCTGTCACAAGTCCTCCTTTCAACTCCTCCACAAAGTTCTGTTGACATGAAAATAAGGTTTGCAATAAAACATGGATGATTCGATATTCTCCCTAAATGCAAGCAAAAAGCTAAAAATGAAAGACCAAAACAGCATTAAGTTAATGTTAAATCTTAAACTATCTCTCTCACTTTTCTTGATTGTGATTTCGATGGCTGTTCTCTTGTTGGTTGCCGCGAGAAAGGATCGTAAAATAATTAAAAAAACCCTCTTTTCTCGAACCCGTTTATAAAACCTTTCGCGCAAAGTTGCTCCCATTGCTTTTCTTATTTATGTTTTGGAAAAATAAATTTATAAGTGTGTAATAACAGCCATAAAATCAATAAAATTTTGAGAAAAAATAATTAGATAAAAATAACAGTATATTTTCAATAAATATTTACTCAATATTTGAGGTGGATCACAATTAGAGAACAGCGAGCGCAATGTTAACACTTGACCATCCCTTAAATAAAAGGGAGCGTGTAATCTTGCTCCCTTATATATATATATATATATATATATATATATATATATATATATATATATATATATATATATATATATATATATATATATATATATATATATATATATATATATATATATATATATATATATATATATATATATACGAGGGGCGGTCAATAAGTTTTGCGAATCGGTAGGGCAAAACAGAAGAAGGGGGATGGCTGTTTGTGAGGGTGTTAGGACAAGTTATGACAAGTCAGGATCTGCAGCTGCACGCTCCTGCCTCGTCTATTTAAGAAGCAGTAGCTGATCGCAGATCGTCAGTCACAAATTTTCCAACAATGGAGAAGGTTGAGCACCGCACAGTGGTCAAATGTTTGACCAAGGAAGGCAAGAATGCAAAAGAGATCCATGAACGCATGGTTGCAGTGTACACCGACACCGCCCCTTCTTATGCAACAATTGCTTGCTATAATAGGGAGTTCCGCCATGGTTGTGAGTCCCTTGAAGATGACTTCCGTCCAGGACGCCCGTCAGACGTGACCAACGAGGACAATGTCGCCCGTGTGGAGAGGATCATCCTCGAAAATCGACGGGTAAAGCTTGAAGGAATCGAGCGAGAACTTGGAATATTACATGGAAGTGTTATCAACATCATCCACGACAATTTGCTCATGACCAAGGTCTCTGCCCGTTGGGTCCCTAGAAACCTCACGCCCCATCATCGACTTCAACGGCGTCAAAGTCCACAAGGCCAGAGTTTCATAAGCTGCCCTGCGCGAGTGCGGATTCGAGGAGCTCAACCATCCCCCCTACAGTCTATATCTGGCCCCTAGCGACCACTTTTTATTCCGCCAGCTCAAGGCTGCACTGCGTGGACGCCAGTTTGGGGACGATGAAGATGTCCAACTCGCCGTCCAGGAGTGAATTGAACAGCAGTCGGGAGATTTCTGGTTGTCGAAAATTTGAAGCCTCAGGGACAAGTGGCGTAAGTGCATTGAAGTCAAGGATTGTTATATTGAAAAATAATAAAACATTTTTCCTCATATCTCGTTTCCTTATATCCGAAAATCAAAACTTATTGACTTCCCTTCGTATATATGGCAGCCAATTTTTATTTATTATATTCGTGTCCCGAAGATGACCGTGCGGTCGAAAGACATCTTGGAAAAATAAATCATGAAACTCTTGGAGGTTTTGAATTCCTTTTCTGCAGACGAGAGAAAGGTCTTCAGAAAATTAGAGAAACTTAAGCTAAAAATAAAAAAACAAGTACTGCCGCTGTTAACTTTAACAAATGTTGCATACAACATCGCCTCCTCCCCTTTTATATATATATATATATATATATATATATATATATATATATATATATATATATATATATATATATATAGAAGAAGAAGCAAATGCAAGTTCTGCGGGTGATAACAACCACCACAGGGCTTTCGCCATATTTATTTTCTGCCTTTCAAAACAATTTTGAAGACAGAAATAAAGGTGCAGAAACCTTGCATTGCAGACTATATAAAAATATAGTACAAGAAAGAGAAATTGGACACGAATGAGCAATGAGACAAGAAACAGGAACTTCAAACTTTTTTCTCCTGGCGTTATCTCTGTCTTCTCGGTAAAGGATTGCCTTCATTGTGCCGCCCTCTGCTCTCTTTGATTCTAATCTTCTTCTAATTTCCCTATCTCTTACCTCTAAAAAACTCATGTTACTTGTCTCATTGCTCATTCGCGTCCAATTTATCTTTCTTGTATATATATATATTTGCATATATATATATATATATATATATATATATATATATATACATGGTACATGGGTTCAAGTGATCCGTTCTTTATAGTCCGGAGTTTCAATATATATAAGAGAACCAGGGCAGCAGAAAAGAAATGCATTTTCTTTCTTCATTTAATTTTAACCAACGTTTCGAGGGCCAGCCTCATCATCTGGGTACTGGAATTATATTTAATATAAATACAAAGTAACACAAAGTAATTCTAATCGACATGGTATAGGTAACATAAGGGGAATGGTCTAACATGTCACTTTTTTGTATAAATCATTATACTGCAACTATTGTTGATGGAATTCCATTTGAAATGGCATCATTATACAAATTAACATGAAAGTAGTAAAGTAAGGGAAACATTAATTAAAATTAACATGAAGGTGGTAAAGTAAGGGAACCATCTAACGTGCAATATGCAATGGGAAAGACGAAATTCGGTCGTTAAGTGTGCGTTTACTATCTACAATATATATGGATTCAAGGATTTGTAAATCAAATAGGGTTATTAGCTGTAGAGACTATAGAAAAGTCTTCGATCTTTACCTGTAAATTGCAAGAATTGGCGTGGAGTCGGAGGATAGAATAGACAGGTTTGGCTAGGGGCAAACCCGTACGGCAGGACCTCCCGGCCTGCTGTTCAACTCTTGAATGGAGAGTTCGGCTGGTAGAGCCAATATAGGTCGCATCGCACGATGGACACAAGTAATTATATATGAGAGATGAACGACACGCATCAGGAAGGCGATCTTTATAACGAAAAAGCGAGCCTATTGTATATTGGTTTGGGGGGATTATTTTGAGGTCCAAAAAGGGCAGATTTTTGGGGATAATCGAGCGTATTTTAGCAGTCATCTTTGATGTTTGTAAGCCAAAGAAGGGCACCGACCAGAAGTGTAAGAGTTTATTAACGGTGGCTTTATCTTCAGTCGGATTTAGGAAATGATCAAGATATTTCCTTATGCGGTTTTCCATCAAAAAAGTTTGGGAATCCGTTGTCTTGAAAAAGTTTCTTAAGAAAAGAAAACTCTTCATGTAATAGTTTGTAATTAGAGCATATTTTAAATGCTCTATGTAGCAGGGTGTCAATAGTATTAGTTTTAAAAGAACGTGGAATAAAGCTTAAGAAGCTTGTTGATAGGCCAGTAAAAGTGGCTTTGCGAAATACACTTGTAGATAATCCGGTGGGGGTGCGGGTTAACTTGATGTGTAAATAAGACAGGCAGCCATTATTTTTTATTTCCATTGTGAATTGTATTTTAGGGTGCTGCTTGTTAAGGAATTCAAGAAATTTAGATGCATTTTGTTCTTTACGAAACAAGATTATGTAGTCGTCAATGAATCGCCTATAAAATACTGGGGCGAATTCTTTGGGGCAAGCTTGGAGCCAAGAGGCTTCATGGAAACAGAGGAAGATATTGGCAAAAGTTGGACCTAACGGAAGTCCCATCCCGACCCCTTCTTTTTGAAGGAAAAGTTCGTTATTAAAGAAAAAATAGAAATTGGAAACGGATAAATCAAGAAGAGAGCGAAATTTTGCTTGGTCAAATTGTAGAAAATATTGAGGAGTAAAGATTTGATGTAAAGTGATGTCAATTGTTTCTTGTAATGGAATGTTTGTGAATAGATTTGTAATGTCAAAGCTTGCCATGGTATACTTATGAGGAGTAGGAAGGCTGGAGATTTGCTCAAGTAAGTCAGGAATTACAAGGAGTCTATTTATTTGTTGTTAGGAGAGAAAGAAGAGGCACCAAATATTTTGCTAGGGCATAGGATGGTGTGTTTATAGCAGAAAAAATGGGTCGCAATGGATTAGATGGTTTGTGTATTTTAAGTAGGTCATACAAAATACCTGGAGCGGAACCTGAAGCAAAAAAAACGTGAATATGTCTGCGGATCAATAAGGTTAAACTTCTTAAATTTGGATAGTACACGGTTAATTTTATCCTCAGTTTTATACAAGCAAAATTTCGCTCTCTTCTTGATTTATCCGTTTCCAATTTCTATTTTTTCTTTAATAATGAACTTTTCCTTCAAAAAGAAGGGGTCGGGATGGGACTTCCGTTCGGTCCAACTTTTTGCAATATCTTCCTCTGTTTCCATGAAGCCTCTTGGCTCCAAGCTTGCCCCAAAGAATTCCCCCCAGTATTTTATAGGCGATTCATTGACGACTACATAATCTTGTTTCGTAAAGAACAAAATGCATCTAAATTTCTTGAATTCCTTAAAAAGCAGCACCCTAAAATACAATTCACAATGGAAATAAAAAATAATGGCTGCCTGTCTTATTTACACATCAAGTTAACCCGCACCCCCACCGGATTATCTACAAGTGTATTTCGCAAAGCCACTTTTACTGGCCTATCAACAAGCTTCTTAAGCTTTATTCCACGTTCTTTTAAAACTAATACTATTGACACCCTGCTACATAGAGCATTTAAAATATGCTCTAATTACAAACTATTACATGAAGAGTTTTCTTTTCTTAAGAAACTTTTTCAAGACAACGGATTCCCAAACTTTTTTGATGGAAAACCGCATAAGGAAATATCTTGATCATTTCCTAAATCCGACTGAAGATAAAGCCACCGTTAATAAACTCTTACACTTCTGGTCGGTGCCCTTCTTTGGCTTACAAACATCAAAGATGACTGCTAAAATACGCTCGATTATCCCCAAAAATCTGCCCTTTTTGGACCTCAAAATAATCCCCCCAAACCAATATACAATAAGCTCGCTCTTTCGTTATAAAGATCGCCTTCCTGATGCGTGTCGTTCATCTCTCATATATAATTACTTGTGTCCATCGTGCGATGCGACCTATATTGGCTCTACCAGCCGAACTCTCAACTTAAGAGTTGAACAGCAGGCCGGGAGGTCCTGCCGTACGGGTTTGCCCCTAGCCAAACCTGTCTATTCTATCCTCCGACTCCACGCCAATTCTTGCAATTTACAGGTAAAGATCGAAGACTTTTCTATAGTCTCTACAGCTAATAACCCTATCTGATTTACAAATCCTTGAATCCATATATATTGTAGATAGTAAACCCACACTTAACGACCGAATTTCGTCTTTCCCATTGCATATTGCACGTTAGATGGTTCCCTTACTTTACCACCTTCATGTTAATTTTAATTAATGTTTCCCTTACTTTACTACTTTCATGTTAATTTTGTATAATGATGCCATTTCCAATGCAATTCCATCAACTATAGTTGCAGTATCATGATTTATACAAAAAAGTGACATGTTAGACCATTCCCCTTATGTTACCTATCCCATGTCGATTAGAATTACTTTGTATTTATATTAAATATAATTCCAGTACCCAGATGATGAGGCTGGCCCTCGAAACGTTGGTTATAATTAAATGAAGAAATAAAATGCATTCCTTTTCTGCTGCCCTGGTTCTCTTATATATATATATATATATATATATATATATATATATATATATATATATATATATATATATATATATATATATATATATATAGTTTATCACCCATTCGCTCTGTCTTGTTTCCTATTTTATATGAGACTTACAGTTTAACGTGGAATCCGATCTACGAGTCTCTACAGCACAAGGTAGATACCGAAAAGTTAGGTAGAATAGGGACTCATTGTGACATTAAATATAATTGAAATGCGCTCAACCTAAAGATCCACGAAGTTTCTCCCATATCTAAACCACTTCTACCTTATCACTCTATTACATTTTTGCACTAGAAACTTCCTCCTCCTTTTGTGTGGTCCTCCGGCCTCACACTTGGCCTAAGATGATACATATTTTGAGAACAACTTAAGGAAAGCGTTCTAGAAATATTAAATGCAAAACCTTTTCAGCAGCAGAGAAAAACAATCTCTATACTTTTAAGTTTCTTTCTTAAACTCTTAATTTTCTCTTAACCAAAGTTGACAATAGATGTTTCAGTTCTAGCAAAGAAAATTAATTTCATCTATCCAAAATCTTTGATAGATTCAAATAGTTTATTTTCATCGTATTCCTAGTTCTTTTTCCTAAATTTCCAGTTTTTTTTTTAACATGTAATGGTAACAACAGTTTGCGAAGTGAGTCATGAAATTTTATTTATTACTCACCGATTCGGAAACATTTAGCGCCTATTTTGTTTATTTTCATTTTTTTCTAATATCCCTTCCCATTTAAAAAAAAAAATGTCCCCTTTATATCTGCTACATTTATCAATTCACCCCTTTTTAATTATCAATTCACCCCTTTTTTAATTAAGTAATAATAAAAATACACTTTATTAAAGTTACCCTCTTATGCAACATCCTAGGCCTAGTCTAGACTTGGTAGATGAACCTAATTACGGAGAAAAGGGGCAATGGCTAACAGGAATAAGGAGAAGAAAGAACAAGTAATAAAACGTAGAAAAAGGGTTGAGAAAAGAGGATAAAGAAACATAAAGGAGCAAACTCGCGAAGCAAAGGAAATGCAAAACTGTCAGTAGAAAAGCCGAAGCAAACTGAAGCATAGAAGAAGTGATTCCCGTCCTAAAAAAAAAAAAAAAATGGGGTGCAAGGCCTTGTAATGGGAGAGAAGTGATGATACCTTACATAAAGTCTTCACGTTCGTAAAATAAGATGTGGGAACGTGAATTTTGTACATCCTTCTCAAAACCAAATAGCCAATAACTAAAAATTCGGGGAATATAATAAATCTTTCGTGGGATGATTTCTTGTAGAAATCCCTCGTGACCTAACTGAATGAAAGAGCGGCGAGGAGAGGAAAGAGACGGAATATTGTTCCTCTTTTGATCGCGAAAGGTCAAAGCGCGTCCTTCCCACCACGACTTGAATGCCCCCCGTGCATACCCCCTTCCGAGGCTTTCGATCCACTAGATCCCTGGCAAATGCCCCGCCCATTTTCTGACCCCCTGCTGGAGACGGAACAGGGGGTCAGCTTTAAGGAAGGGCTCCAAGATCCACAGAACCCATGTTCAGCGTCAGCAATTCATCTTTGTGGGCATTTTGCATCCCGCCGCTGAGAAACTTTCATTTTGACTAACTCTTTTTGACCCGACCAAAGGGATTTCTGACCCGACCAAAGGGATCAGCGGAAGTAGAAAGAAGACAGGAAAGGGACAGACTTACATGGTTAAAAAGGTGACTACAGAAAAAGAACAGGGATAGTGAAGAAAGTTAAGGATGGCAATGACTGCAGTAACAAACCTCGCTTACCCAAAATATTGGGGCCTGTAGGGGCACCAAAGAAGGATAGTACCATAGTAAGCCATAGCGTTAAAACATCATAACGAGATGACATTGTCCGTCTGCCCCGATTTGTAGTCACACGTTGTCAGCTTCGGTTCCGACTGCTCAAGAAGCGGTGTATTTATATTCTTTGTTCTTTCACCACTAATCGGAGGTGGCTTCTTTACTTCTTTTCTTTCATGCCGATTGTCTTTGTCTAAGTCAGCGCCATCATTTGTGTCAGGTCGTCTTAATTTTAATTCCCTATCAGTACAAGGTTGTTCGTTTGTTCAAATTCTTTGTCGAATCACGTCAGATGCCCTCAAGCTCCTTTAATCCGATGCTAATTCACATCTAAGCCTGCCCCACCTCTCCCTTGCCCTACCATTTACAGTTAACCGAACCCGCTCGTTAGCCCAATCATTTGCTTGAAACAAAGACCATTCAAATCAACGATGCGAAGGCGGTGATCCAAGCGAGTCAAGGATCCCGAGAGTCTATTATCGGGGGGGGGATATCATCCCCCAGTGCTTAGGACCAAAATGTTAATTAGATGACCCCGCCCAATTAAATTTGGTTGAGCTGGTATCACATCCCACGAGACATGTAATTTATGCCCCTCCTATGCCCTTCCTTGTGCCCCGGAGGAAAGGTGTCAAATTACCGTTCAACCCCGTTCCCCCTTATTTATTTCTGGTAAAGGATAGGCAATCCGTGTTTTTCTACCACTCCTTAGGCATTGCTGGTACCAGTGGAGCACGTTATCTCTTTCTGTTTTTTCTCATTTAGTTAATTTTGCTTTGTTCCGCATTCTTTTATATCGCTTTTCGTTTCTAGCTTATCTACTTTCCATATCGATAGTCACAAAATCGCTTATAGTACTGAATTTTTAAATTTTCTAGGTTTACTCTTTAAATCTTACTTTATTTTTCATCTAGAAGGACTCTAACTTGTTAATAAAAGAGGAATAACTATGTACGTAAACGAGAATAAATTTAATTATCCGTTTTATATGTACCATCATTATTAAATGATATATGCAGTATACAAATATTCCTAGCTACGAGCCCTTTCTTATATGTGATTCCTTACCAAGTTCTTGCAAGTGTCAATGGAGAGCTATGACTACTCATAATTGTCATAAGACTAGATCACTCACGGCCAATTTTTGTCCGCTTTCTGTCATTAACTTTTACTTTCAAGTATGTCCACTAATTTGAAATTAGATTGAGTTTCTAACTTTGGGGTCGTCACTCTAAAACGTAGACTCACTCCTTGCTAAACAGTTTTGAACTATTTTTGTCCCTATGCTCTCTATTGTTATCTTGTTAAAAAATCAATTTGCCTCCTTGTCCTAATTTGCTAGCACAATGATTGAAGTTTCTTGCAATTATCTTTCAGAAGTTTCCTATTTTTTTCATTCCCATTGGCTTTCACAAGATCATTACACCAATGGAAGCAAAATATTTCAACAACCTGATGTTTCTATTGTCGAGATTTAAATCTTCCACTTTTTCCATCCGTTTTATAAATGCCGAGCTTATACATTGTGGCCCAGAAATAAGTTAACCGTACTTTGAATTAATATAACTCAAAACCTATTAGAGAATTTTGAGTCCTGCAAAATAAAACAAATTTAACAACTATTTATCTGTCGATTCAAGAAATTTCATTAAATTCCCTTTTACAATATTGATACACTAATGGGTTTAGTGGAGGCTGTCAAAATTATGTTTGCGCAAGGAAGTAAAATAATGAAACTTTGAAATTTAAAATTAACAAATATATTTAAATCCATTTTTAACAAAAACACCTTTTCATATGGGTAATAAAATTCATTTTTTAATTTTCTAAGTATCATTTCCTTCTACATGTCTTCCATTTCTTTCCAAGCACAGTTGATCGCATTTATTGAACAACTTTTTTGATTAACTTGTGATTTTCATTAATTCTATTGACTTCACGTGTGATACTATCTCTTAACTGGCTGATGCTTTGTGGTGGAGTAGAATACATTTATTCGTTAGATATGCCCATAAGAAATAATTGGACGGTGTTAAGTCATGGGATTTCGGGGGCCATTCAACTGCATGATTTAGCGCGACAATTCGGTTGTCAAACGTTTCTCTAAATTTTGTTCTTACAGCAAGCTGTCTAGGAGCTGGTGCCTTGTCCTGAATCCACCAAAGTCTATTGAATTGATTGCCGTAAATCTGGCGGAGTTCCGGGAAGATCCTTTCGTTGATCATGCTCAGGTAGGCAGCGCCATTCAAGTTATTCTCGTAAAACAATGGGCCGACAAGATAGCCATTCCCGCATATTCCGATCCATAGAGACACTTTCTGCTGATAAATACTGTGTATCAAATTTGAATGTTGGGGGGTGGTTCAGCGGCGCATATTGCCGAATGTTATGGCTATTTAGCTTTCCATTCATGAAAAAGGATGCCTCGTCCCCAATCAAAATGTTTTCCAAGAAACGAGCAGGTTTATGGAGAAGCCTTTCGACAAATTGTCTACGACGAAGAAAATCAGTTTCAAGAAGCTGGTGTCTTGCATGCATCTTATAGGGATGCCATTTTAAGTCATGTTTAATAATGCGGTAAAATGATGACTTTTACAATTGTAACCCATTCTTTCTGACTGATACATGTGGATTTTGAAGAAGTGTCGCCTGAATATTTTCAATATTTTCTGTTGTTCTTATGGTTCTCATACGACCCGAACGACCTTTATTTAGATTTAAGCATGTTCCTTCATGTTGGTATTTGCGAACATTTTTTCAAATTGTGGGCTTGCTTGGTGGGTGCCTACCTGGAAAACGTTGTTCAAATAAATCTTGTACTTGTTTAATACTGCCAGTCTTAATAAAGTTTGTTACTACAAATACACGTTGATCTTTTGTTAGCTGCATGATTAAAAAGGTTCTATCGAAGTAAACCTTTACACAGAAACGCCTTGATTTGCTTAGTAAGCAATAATGACAAGACCATACAACAGCGTGGCTGAAAAACCACTGTAAAATGGCCTAGCTTTGCTTGAAGAATCGCACAGTGACCTAGGCTACCTAGGCTCCCTACGCTTTTCTTGAAAGTGCACGGTGGCCTAGCCTTCGTAGGTTGCGTTTCATTATTTTACTTCCTTGCGCAAACATATTTTTGATAGCCTCCACTAAACCCATTAGTGTATCAATATCATAAAAGGGAATTTAATGAAATTTCCAGAATCGACAGATAAATAGTTGTTAAATCAAACACCTTTTGCAGGATCCAAAAATCTCCAATTGTGTTTGAGTTATGCTAATTCAAAGTACGATAACTTTTTTCTGAGACACCCGGTACAACCAAAGGACTGCAATTAGATCTTATCTGACTACAAAATGGATAACCATGATTTATTGCAATTTCCTAAGTATTTAGCGAATGCTGAACTGACCTTCAAATGGCAGGAGTTGAGGAATTGCCTCTTACTGGGATAACAGTCTTTTTAAAACAGCCTTATGGAGAGATCACTGAAGGGTTAGAGGGCTGTAGAGATCAATACTTGAATCTCACGAAGTTTTTAGAACCTCTTTTGGAGTAATACTTTGATCGGCTTTTGGATATGTTGGCTGACCTTTCTGTCTAATGAAAGATATTTTATGGATTTCATACTCCGACCATTCAAGTTGAACACATATGGTAGCCTTGAATTTCTTGATTATGGATGAAGAGTGACTGCATGTACTTGAAAGCTTTTCTAAATAATTTAAAAATGTTTCACATCTTTGTGGGCAGTTAAAATGCACGCAATAAATTGCCACTGATTCCCAAAGAAATTAAAACCATCTTGCAGTTGGTCTTCATTTTACTTCATATACTTCACAGAGAATCGGAAAAATGAAGTTTCTAGAAAATCACAACTGCGTGAATTGCAAAAAAGGCAATAATTTGATTTCTTCCAATGATTAAAACTACATACAATGATACAAATAGTAATGTATTATTTAATGTGTGCTAAATACACATTTATTTGTTCAAGGAATACTCCGTTCATTTATTTTATTAATTAAAAGTTGTTTTTTTTCAAATTATTAGGAATTGAAGGAAGGTGAGCAAAGAATCAGGTGAAAACGAACCAAAGAAAAAAAAGAGGAATAAACAGAAAAAGAAGAGCAACCGAAAAGTCACCATATCGACAAAGACTATTACAGCACATTGCACTTTTCATAATTACCAACCCTGTAAATAAACAAACAAACAATTAATTGGCATCTACAGAAAGCCATAAAAGCTCATACATGGAAAGCACTATTTAGAATAAGGCTAATTTGGGTGGAACCGCCTATACTATTTGTAAACTATTTTAAATTTATTTTATTTTAGGTATTCATCGAGTTTTTTAGTCACATGAGCTTAGTCGCGTGCGACTTTATATCTCACTATGTCGGTCGGTCGGTCCCGTTTTGCTTTTTTTTTTAATAACATTGTAACTATTCTGCCGATTCTAACGATATTTGAAGCCTTTATGTTGTTTTACATTCTCTTTCGAATGATATAATTGCCAAAGTCCTCCCAAGGTTAGCCCGGAAATTATTTTATTTTGTCAATAACATCATAAATATTAGGCCGATTCTAACGAAATTTGAAACCTTTATGTTGTTTTACATTCCCAAGGTTAGTCCTGGAATTATTGAGAGTTTTGAAGGCCGTAAGGTCATAAATTAGAATAAGTGAGAGAACGCGACTTTGGTCAGGAGACCTTGTTCTTTATAAATTCTGTGTTCGAGAGCTCAGCTAGTCTTAAGCATCACAGAGAGTCCTTTAGCTACAGGGGCTGTACATGACACATATTTTCACTTTCCATCACTTTCTTTAGCAAGTTATTTTGACTTCTAACTACATGAACCTTATTTGGCTTTTCGATTTTAAGCAAATAAACAATCATAACTAACGAGAGAGAAAGGAGACATTTTAAATTCGAAGATCATGGACCACCTAAACCGAAGTTCAAAGTCCGAACTCAATTCGTACAAGTGGGTTTGGAATACCAGGGCGACTCCGCCCACATTAAATAAATTTTGTGTCTCGAAAATTCGATCGAACGGAGAACAATGAAACGAGATTCCAATTAAAAGGGTAAAGGTAGCCACGCTCCTCCTCACACTTCCCACAAGGAGGAATTCGAGCATAGTGGGGATTGCGATTGTAATTCTCTGCTTCCTGGACATTTTTCATGCACGTTCACTCACCCCAAGCACGCATGCAAACACACACACACATACACACACTCTATCTCTTTCCCTCTACCCCTCTATCCTCATTCTAATTCTCACTCTCAATCTATCTTTCCACCTATCTCTCCCCATTACCTAATTCTTTTTCTTTCTTTCTCTCTTACTGTCTCTATCTTTCTCTTACTTTCTTTTATTCTCTTTTTCCTCTCTCTTACTCTCATTCTCTTACATTCCCTCTCTCTCATACTCTCTCTCTCTTTTACTCTCGCAGAAGATATAGTTGAACATATTGAAGTGAATGCCTTATTACGTGAGTCTCAACACAACATCAGAAAACAAAGATCGTGTTTAACTAATATCTTGGAATTTTTCCCCCATATTAATTAATTTTAGGAAACAGGAAGGTCAGTTGGTTTTTTGCATTTAGAACTTCAGAAAGTATTTGATAAAGTACATCACCCAAGGTTAAAGACGAAAATCGGAAGATTAGGAATTATTGGAGAAGTTGCAAATTGTATCGAAAACTGGCTCCCAAATTGTAGGCAGAGAGTGGTAATCAAGGGTAAAGCATCCGATTGGATATCTGTTAGTAATAGAGTTCCAGAGAGGTCATTATTGGGTCCATTGCTCTTTATTATATATGTAAAGAATACCAACGTTGGATTGGTGTCAAAGATTTCCAAGTTGCTGATGGTTGTTAGTGAAGATGGCATCAAAGACTTTACGAAGATATTTATCAAGTTGCCCGTTGGTCTGTAAAGTGGGTTTGCCTTTGAACCTAAATAAATGCAAAATAATGCACATAGGCAATAAAAATCCCAAAGCTGATTACAAGATAATTGATAGGACAATAACATGCACAGAAAAAGAAAAGGACACAGGCATTTACGTGACCAGTGATCTTAAATTTTCTCAGTAATGTGTAAAGAAGGAAAAGAAAGCCTTAAAGATACAAAGTTATAGTAAAAGACAGTTTAGCTGCAAAAATGAAACGATAATCTTGATTACGTATAATACTTTGGTGAGACCCAAGCGGAGTACTGTGCGCAGGTTTGGTCGCCATATTAGAAAAAAAACATTGAGAGATTAAAGAGGGTCTAAGCCAGAGCGACAAATTAAATTTCAATTAAGAAAGGCGATTACAAAGGTTAAACCTATTTAGCCTTGAAACGAGACGTATTAGAGGTCAACTAATTGAAGTACATATACCAAATTTTGAGAGAAATAGAAAATGTCGCCCACACTATCTGGTTCGAACTAAATAGAATTTTTACACATAACAATGGCATGAAGATCATTCCCAAACATTTTAAAACAACCCTATGTGGAAACTTCTTTTCATACAAAATAGTTAAAGTGTGGAGCAGGAAAAGGACCACGGGCGAATAAATCCATTAAATTGATAGGTTTCAGCTTTAGTATACAAACTTCCTGACTGTTCTTTTCTGGCAAAATCATGTATCTTTCCATTTTTCTTTGCCCGAACTTTCGGGTGGGAGAGTTGTGGGGAAAGAAGCCTTTTTCTCTTCTATACTTTGTCAAAGTTGAAGGTTAGGACTTTTCTAAAATGAGCACCTCCTCGGTATAGCCAGAAATATCTTTTGATGTACCTTTCTTCTAAATCTTTGTAACTCATACTCACTGTCTCTCTTTTACTCTTTATCTCTCACTTTCATGATGTGTTTCGCTATTCTTATATTTATGTTGCTCAATTATTTTTTATGTTATTATATGTAGCAGAAGTCAATAAATCATCAACTTTGGGACGTGGCTACATTGACTTCTATTTTTTAGCTGACTCGTATAACCTTGAGTGCAACCGGGGAGGGGAGGGGGTCTTTGCCCAGGGGCAGTAGTAGGATCCCTAATCACTTACACATTCCAGTTAAGAACAAGGGGCACGAATCCACAAGAGGTTTCCGGTGAATAATGGTCAACTAATCTGTGGGTGACATCTGGATGATTGCGACTCTTTCACTTCTTCTATCTTCATCACTTTCTTTACATATACCTCCTCAAAAACGTTCTGGCGGAAAAGCCCTTGTTGGTTTTCGCCTCTTAGTTTTTATTAATTAGCAACAACAACCTTTAAGCTCACTCAGTTCTCATTTTCGGTGCAATTTCATCAGAAGTATGACCCCCCTCCCATTCATCTCCCTCTGCCCTCAAACACATTCCTCTTTTTTGAGTTCTTCTCCAATCACCTTGCCTTGAACGGAAATTCAAGTTCGCACTTTTGAACGAAGGGGTTCTCAGTACGAATTAACGTTTATCATTGCTCTGTATTTTTATCCTATACATCCTTTCCTTCACTTTTCTGTTACCCTCCTCTTTCTTCACTAAAAAGAATAAGTCTTTGTTTGTCACATCATTTATTTTTTATTTTCCCAATTAAAAAAAAGCGCAGTATCTCAATCTTTCAAACGCGAGTATCCGATGGATCCGGATTATTGATTCAGTCTTGCGCCAAAGCGGGTTCTCAAAGTATCAGCCTCCTCTGTTAACTGCTCACGATCCAGCTCCAGAGGCAGGCGGGTCCAATAGAACGAAAAGAGAGCGACCATATGGATAAGAACGATTAGCGACACTTGTGTTGTTCGCGAATAGGAAGAGAGAAAGAGGGCGTGGTGCTTGCAGGTGGGTGGGGCATGGTCGAAATATGAGGAAGTAATAGTGACCATGGGAAAGGAGAAATAAGGAAAGGGGAGGACGGTACTTTGCCTCCTTCTACGATTGGCATCGGGAGTTTTGTAATTAGTTCCGTTTTCGTGGTTGTAAACAAGGAAACATCGCGGCTCATTATAGTGTAGCAAGTGCTACCTATAAGATTTACCGACGGGGGAAAGGAACAGGAATTTATTGAATAGGCCATATATGTATTAAAGAATAAAAATAAATGCAGATAAACCAGAAGCGAAATTTAATAAAAATAAGGCAAGATGGCCTCATGTTAATATTAGGAGAACGCATCACGAACCTTTCCAGGAACAAGGCAAACACTGTTAAAGGGACAGCAAGTTAATCAAATCAATTCAACAGTGTTTATCATTTTATTGTTCTTACAGATTGTGAAATGCGAGTGACCAACCCTCAGTGAAACTTACTGAAGTTTGAGACGTACTTAAATTATTTTAATGAATAGATCGACTGTATTTTTTTAAATTTTACTATTAGTTTCCCTCGTTCTTAACTCTAAGCACCGTATAACGCTGATCAGCTTCAATGGACGTGAAATGGGGTACAAATTTCAAAATTAAAAAGGATTTCCTCAAAAAAGTATGGCTAATGAGAAAATAGAAGGTGAACGTAAAGTAAATAGAGAAAATCTGGAGCAGAAACAACGAATACCTACCTATTCGTGATATCGCGTAGTAAAAGGAGAATGTGGAAATATAGCTACTGTAAGCCTTTAATCAGTTCTAAATAGAGAGGAGTCCATTTTAAGTTATATTTTTATTTAAAAACAGGAAATTTCTGACGTAGGCGTCGCTGCTATAAGAGAAGAGCTTCGTAAAGGTGTCAAAGCAAATGTGAAAATGATTGGAAAGTGTATGTCTAGGTAGCCCAAAATGAAGAGTGTTAAGGGAGCTGGGAACCGAGAGGAAACGCAATTCTCCTTTATATACGTCTATACAACCACAGAGGTAATTTCTCTTGAGGGATGAGTGCCAGAATCGATGAATAATATTTATTCCTATTTTGGGATCGCCTAATCATCAAATAAGGATTCCTGTTCAATCGCCACAGCGCTGTCTTAAGGGGCGTCATTTTCTGTGTTGAGTCATTTAAGAAATAAAGCAGCAGGTTTTACTATTTCATCTTGGCTTCCGAGCTTAGGTTTTATTTAAACAAACAAAAGAATTATGTGAAAAACCAGTACACTTTCATTCAGTGGAGAAAGCGTGGCTCTTTGCCTGGTATATATAATAATAATATTAATAATAATAAGAGGTGGATAAATAGAGAGAAGTGGAAAATCGAAAAGGTAATGCTGCAAATGACCTATCAAACCTTAAGAACACAAAATGCTGGAGACTGTAAAGCATATTATGAAGTTCTAGGAACAAGTTCGTACATAGAACACAGGTAACACCGAATATGTGGACACCTTGCAGAATTCTACGGTTAAAATTGGACATAGTATTCCCACCGCATCTTCATGTCTACTACTTATAATTTAGGAAACTGAGAGGAATATACAGGTAGACGAACAGATTGTCCCGAATTCTAATCTTTATGCTTATTTCATGACCAATTTCCATTTCAATTCTTTCTTTTATCATTATCATCCCATTTTCCACTGAAAGCCCCTCCCACACTCCCGCCTTCGAGCGAAGGGTCAGAACTTTGCAAAGCTGCGACATTTGACTCGGACATTGAGAATTTTAATGGGTGCTTAATCCTTTGCGCTGCTAATCCTAAAAAAAAAATAGTTAATTGCGATCTTGGGTGGGACATCGTCAGAATGGCTACATAGTTCCTCAAATAATCTTATTTCATTTTCCCTTTATTTTAAAATTTATAGACTCGGAATTAGTGTAGTGAACCGCATTACTGTTCCAGACCCCAAAAGATAATTTCAATAATACCCATGGCTGCCTCTTTAATAGTACAAACTTCGATTAAATTCAAGCCGCGAGCTGATTGAAATGAATTCCTATTTCTTGGGAATTAACGGGACCGATTCTTGACATCCGACCCCTAATAATAAAACTAATTTTAACGCAATTTATTCGTCGATGCTGATTTTTCCTAAACTTAATCATAACCAGACACACCGAAGTTATATTTTCAAGATTAATAACAAAGGGATTTTCTCCTTTGCCCTCCTTTTCGACTGAAATTGAAAATTCTGTGCGACTCTCGACCGAATTGACTTAAGAATTTGAGGTCAAAGGAGAGAAAGTTAGGGCTGGAAGTAACCAAATTATGCTTTGTGTTGGCTCATCTGTTTCAGAATTGCAGCTTGAAATAAATATTTTTAAACATGAAAATTGATTTTTTAATTATTTTTCTGTTTATGGAACTTTTATAGAGTGATAATTATTTACTGCTAAAAATAATTTAAAATTAACTATCATGATTATCAAACGCTTTCTCACAAAACGTGTTCGGTACGAATCACCGGCACTTAGTGTGTCTGGCAGTCGCTGTAAAGGAATATTCAGGCGCTCGGCTTCCCAGGCCAGTGACCTCCATCCGCGTTTAGTCGTTTTGTAGGGCGCATGCCGGAAGATGGTGCGATAATAAAAAAGGTTAATAGAGAGATACGAGGGGCGGTCAATAAGTTTTGCGAATCGGTAGGGCAAAACAGAGGAATGAGGATGGCTATTTATGGGGGTGTTAGGACTAGTTATGACAGGTCAGGACCTGCAGCCGCACGCTCCTGCCTCGTCTATTTAAGAAGAAGTAGCTGATCGCAGACCGTCAGTCACAAATATTTCAACAATGGAGAAGGTTGAGCGCGCAGTGATCAAATTTTTGACCAAGGAAGGCAAGAATGCAAAAGAGATCCATGAACGCATGGTTGCAGTGTACACCCACACCGCTCATTCCCATGCAACCATTGCTCGCTGGAATAGGAAGTTCCACCATGGTCGTGAGTCCCTTGAAGATGACCCCCGTCCAGGACGTCCGTCAAACGTGACCAACGAGGACAATGTGGCCCGGGCCCGTGTGGAGAGGAGGATCCTCAAAAATCGACGGGTGAAGGTCGAAGAAATCGAGCAAGAACTTGGAATATCACATGGAAGTGTTATCAACATCATCCACGACAATTTGGCCATGACCAAGGTCTCTGCTCGTTGGGTCCCTAGAAACCTCACGCCCTATGATCGACTTCAACGTCGTCAAAGTCCACAAGGCTAGAGTTGCACTAGGTGCCCTGCGCGAGTGCCGATTCGAGGAGCTCAACCATACCCCCTACAGTCCAGATCTGGACCCCTAGCGACTACTTTTTATTCCGCCAATTCAAGGCTGCACTGCGTGGACGCCGGTTTGGGGACGATGAAGATGTCCAGCTCGCCGTCCAGGAGTGGATTGAACAGCAGTCGGGAGATTTCTGGTTGTTGGGAATTCGAAGCCTCAGGGACAAGTGGCGCTAGTGCATTGAAGTCGAAAAATAATAAAATACTTTTCCTCATATCTCGTTTCCTTATATCCAAATTGCAAAACTTATTGACCACCCCTCGTATCTAACTTAATATATTTTGGGGGATCGAAACCGATTCCAATAACCAAGTTTCTGACATTTTAAACTGTGGAAAATCTTTAAACTCAGATTCTTTCAATGATTTTAACTAACAGCCTCATTTAGCCTTGTTGGGCCTCTGTTAACGTTGTAAAATAAAAAGAGCAGAAGGAACAAAAAGTAAATAAACAAAAACTTAACAAATGAATAGGACTACCGTGATTACTCCTATCGACTCTAATTGGAGGGGACGTCGGGAAACATTAGAAAGAGCCACGAACACCTTCGGAACGCCGCAATGGCATTCGAAATCGCAATCTCAGTCACTTTCTGGGATTGACCTCAGAATCACCTTAGAAAGACCTAATTGTGATGAAAGCGACTCAGCTCGGGAGAGTTTACCGAGCTTACGTTTAGGTCTCAGTGGAACAGTAAAGGTAGAAAAGCTGGTTTACTACAAAACTACAGACTGGAGCCCAGCAAAGAGCCTGGGGTTCACTCAAGGACAGTCTTTTTAAAACAGGACTCCTTAAGAATCTCAAAATACAAAGGTGCCACCTAACATGGGGCATTAAAGAAAGTCCTTCGGTAAACCCAGAGGAGTCCAACCTTACAACTTGGAATCGCCATCATCAACCCCTTTCTTAGAAAATTTGGTCGGCGCACATCAAAAACCAACCCTGCCCACTTTTCTACCTTAACTACTACAAAGCAACTCACCATTTTTTTCCACAACAAATTACTCATTCCTAGCGATGGGGGTCTTATGTATGGCAGAATTTCATCCAGCAAAGGGTATCCCTGCGATGAAGGCCCCCCGAGTATACCCACTCGTACACTCCTCCATGAAAACATATTACACAAAATAGTTTGATCTTCGGTCAGCTCTTTCTCTGCCAAACACATTCACATAATCAACCTACCATGTCCTCGATCTTTCCACCATTTGCACACCAACTCGAATATTATCTTGAAAGTCTATTTCCAGCTATTCTTCTCCCATGTCCACACTACATGAAAATGCCCCAAGTCACAACTTTGTCACATTCTACACTCAAAGCTTTACACCTAGATAACGCTCTGATGGTCCTAGAAGATTTGTTGTCAATCAAACCTTCGTGTGCGCAATCTGATTAATCTGCACAACCATCACTTACAATGCATCCTAGCTACATAAAACTTCGCACTTGTTCAAAGGTGACACCGCTTACTCTTACATCACACGCCACTTCATTTTCATCCTGAATACCACTAACCTACTCTTTTAGTCTTTTCCTCAAACACACCTTTTCAAATGCTTCAATCTACATTTCCACATCTCTCTCACTAAGCCAATGACTGCAGGTTATTAGTATATACACACAAAGAACCTCTCTCACCATTCCTTACCATTCTCACACCCAATTTCCTCATTTCCATATATACTCTCTCAGTACTCCAGTATTAAAATATGAAACACCCATAAAGATAGTATATACCCCTTGTCTGCACCCTCACTCCTATCAAACCACCAACTCTGGATATCTTTCATCATTCACCCATACATTCTTACAACCTGCCATGATTCTTCCATATTTACATGATCCTGAGCTTTCTTCAGATCCATCGTCCAATCATACACCTCTTATCACTTGTTTTGTCTAAGTGTAAAGAAAGGACCCACACACACACACAATACCCGCTCTAAACACACCTTGCCATCCCCTATTATTCCCTCATTTAACCCTCTTTTACGCCAAATCAGCATTTTTCAATACACTTTAAAACAACACTCAACTGACGTATCACCCTGTAGTTTTCGCATTCACCTCTTGCCCTCCTTTACCTTAATACCCCCGCAAGTCTTGTGGATAGGGTATTGGATTTCTAGCGTCGAGGCGGGGGTTGAATTTCACCAATCGCAGACACAAAGCTCTCAGCGGCGTTGCGAGCTCACCGCCCATTAGTGGATACGCTGGTACTCAACCCTAAGGGGGTAAATAGCACTAAAGGCGTCCTCACGTGCACAACTGAACAGAAAGTGCTATTCCCTATATCTCCCATATATTGCAAAGCCCGGCCGATAGGGATACCAATGTCTCCTCTTGGTGCAACACTCATATCCACATACTCCTGACACGGAACGGGTGTGCCGCATCCCCTAGGTCACAAATGGGTCCTCGCATCGCTGTTTGGTGTCAAGACACAATACTACCCGGGATCCTCCCCCCCATCTCCATACACTGAGCCCGGCTCCTGGTGCCTTCAGATTTTGATTGCAATTGTCATTCTGAACTTTATGTGCATTTCATTATTCAGTGGGAGGGGGGATCTCGTGCACGATTCGAGGGTCAGATGGTGCAACTTTACTTACTAACTCCCTCTTATACAGCGGTACTATCGCATCATTCTTACAGTCCTCAGGCACTCGTTCCTCTTTCAAATGACTTACGACACAACCGCTAGAGTAATTTCATTAACATAATCACCTCCACTTTTTTAGCATCTCAGCATCTATGACAACATCCCAATGTTTTTCTCTATTTTTAAACCTCTCACATCAGTAGCATTCTCTTGCATGTTTGTTGCTTCCACATCATTTACAATACCGGGTTCACATCCGTTAAGCCAATCATATTAGAAATCCCTTCATATTCCCTATTACATTAAACAATTCGTCAAACTAGTCCCATCTACTTTTGATCTCTACATTGCTCACAAATACTCTGCCATTCTAATCCTTGATTTTCAGGCTTTATTTTTCTGGTGGTTTCTCACCTCCTTCGACAATGCTTCTTGTTCCCATCTGAATTCTCATTCAACTTCCATCCCAATGTTTTAATCGCTGCTCCTTCTTCCAGCTTATTCACTAGTGAATATGATTGACTTCGTGGGTGAGCACCAGGTGCTGTTTCAGTGTATGGGAGTGATAATGGTGAAAGAGGTTTCTATTGCTAGGGGAGGTTTTAAAAATGCGAATGCAGTTAGAAAAGATGATATAGTCGAGTGGTTTCCCACTTTTTTATGCTTCAAACTACTATGAAATGTTTGATAAAAGTTCGGAAAAGTATTATCATATTTGAAAATGAAAAGCTAAATTTTGGAACCTCAAATTTAACCACTGATGGTGGTTAAATGGAACAAAAAAATGTTTTTATGTCAGTGAATAAAATTCGAATATAAATCGAGCAACCACATCTAACCATAGCTTACTGAGAAATTGCTGAGCGATGACTCTAAACGATAGGTACATAAGTCCCTCTTGGTCGCACCCTTAGATATTGCATCTCGCCTCACCTGGGGGTGCAGGCACACTAGGTTGGTCACTCCTGATATAGTCGCTGATATCGTTAAAGGTGATGACCATTGTGTCATGAATTGGCTTTTGTGCTCTTATAAGTCATTTAAAAGTGGAAGAATGTCTGAGGACTGGGCGAATACAACTGAATTTCATGGCATCTCCAAGTACGATGGAATAACGTGTGCAGCCCAATAACAGCAGATGGTGTTCTACGCATTTAAGTTTATTGAAAAAAATGTGGTTACATTTGCGAGTTGGGATTCAAAGCAATATTTGCAGCAGACACCATCTTGCTACGGAGTTCTCCCAAGGGGAAAAACACCTTCCGGAGAGTTGCGCATCCTCTGAGTCAGAGTACCCTTAGTAGTCTCCTCTTTATGCCACTCTTGGCTACCCTCTATTGTTTACTTTCCATTAATCTAGCAGTCTGAGTAGGACACCCCCGTTGATTATTGAAGGTCTAGGTAAGTAAATCAGGCCTGTGTGCTGCTTTGAATTCTTGGAGTGAGCGTCTTAAATTGCAACTTTAACCATTTTTGGTCTTTTGTTCTTAAATATTTTCATTTAAACTTTTTCGTTTCGCCTTTATGTGTTATCTTGTCGACCACAATCACTAGGAAGTGAGCCAAGCCTTGCATGGCTGATGGCGCAGAAATGAAATATAAAGGAAAAAAATGTATTAAAGTTTTCCTTCCGTTTCCACTTGATATCACACTGAACAAACGCTTCAATTCTACAAAAGTCTCGAAAACAAAGGAAATATCAAATAAAGAAACGGCTCAATAATCAAACGGAAGATCAAATAAACAAATGGTTCTAGAAACAAAAGTAAGATCATGAAACAAAAAGATGCGCAAATAAACAAACACTTTTAGAAACTTGGGTAAGATCAGTAAAAAAGTTCTATAAACAGAGAGAAAAGCGAAGAAACAAACAGGTCTAAAAGAAACGGAAGATCACCTGAACAAACGGCTAGATAAACAAACAGTAAACAAAATAAAAAAGGCTCGGTAAGCCAACAGAACTTATATAAAATAAACAAGCAACTCAAGAAACAAAAGGAATATAAAAACAAACACCTCGATAAAAATTAAAATCAAATAAACAAACACTAGATCAACTAAACATACGGATCGATAAACACAGGAAATAAAATTTAAAAATCAAAGTTTTAATAAACACAAGTGGAAACCAAACAAGAGAAGGATTAAATATATAAGCATAGAAAATAAGATTTAATACAAACGGAAAATAAAATCAACAAGTGGAAAGTCAAACAAACAAAGAAACAGGTCTATAAACAAACTGAATATAATAGTAACAAACGAAAGATATGTAAAATAAGCTAACGGCACAATAAACAAACGGAATATTAAAGAGATAAATAAAGCGATAATAACAGAAGAGCAAATCATCAAACAGTTCGAGAAACAAACGGAAGATCAAATAAAGTGTTGAATAAACAAATGGTTGGAAAACAAATGTAAATTCAAATAACCTAACGACTCGATACAAAAACGGAAGATCAAATGAAAAAAAGGTTGTTAAAATAAACAAACGACTAGATAAACAAACGGCTCTATGGAGAAACAAGTGAATAAAAAGGAGCTCAATTAAACAAATGCCTAGAAAAAGTGTAGATAAAATAAAAAAACGGTTATAAACAAATGCATTTCAAATAAACAAGCAACGCTAAATCAATCAAATGAACAAATGGTTAGATAGTCAAAAGGAAGATTAAAATAACAAACGTCTTAATGAAAAATGGGCTAAATAAATAAACAACGCTATAATTAAACGGAAAACTAATAAACCAACTTTTCAGAACATCTAATAAAATATACAAACATTCAGACTATAACGGCCCCCCCCCCCCTGGAAGAATGAATAAAAATAGATAACAAAAAAACTACAAAACTTCTCGATAAACAATGGAAAGTTCAGATAAACAAACAAACCGATATTTTTAAATAGACAAAGACTATACAAAAAAGCATACATACGCAAGATTAAATAAACAAACAGGACATCATATAAAAAAAACAGAATATCAACTAAACATACAAAAGGTCAACACAAATAATGGAAGAACAAATAAACAAAGAAAAGATCCAAATAAAAAGAACTTTCAAGACAGGGTAGCAATTATCTAACGTCGCTTCATATCGCACGATCGTTAAACGCGAGGAAAGAACACGATGATTGTTTTCCACCATTGGACGCCATGGAGTTTTTGTGTTAGAATATAAGTCTGTGTTGGTAGTGAATACATTTTAAGAAAAATAGAGGAACAAGAGGAACCAATGGAGGAACAATGGAGGAAAAATAGAGGAAAAAAAGAGGAAGAATGGAAGAGTGTGATACAAAAGGGGTGTATCAGTTTCATGCGTCAAAAAATTGTCGCAAACACTCTTTCTAAAGTGTGTTTTCTCTCTCTTTCTTCTATGTCTCATAAAATATTCAAAAACCTATTTCTAAAGTATGGTTTCTCTCTCACTCTATCTTCAATGTATTAGAAAATAGTCTCAAACTCTCTTTCTAAAGTATGGGTTCTCTCTCACTCTATCTTCTATGTATTGAAAAATAGTCTCAAACTCTCTTTCTAAAGTATAGGTTCTCTCTCTCTCTCTATCTTCTATGTATTCGAAAATAGTTCAAACTCTTTTTCTAAAGTATGATTCCACCCCTCTCTCTCTTTCACTTCTATGTCTCAGAAAAGTCTCAAACCCTCTTTCGAAAGTATGGTTTCTCCCTCTCTCTTCTGTGCCTCAGAAAATATTCTCAAACCTCTTTCTATAGTATGGTTTCTCTCTCTCTCTCTCTCTCTTCTATGTGTCAGAAAATAGTCTAAAACCTCTTTCAAAAGTATGGTTTCTCTTTCCTTTCTGTCTTAGAAAATAGTCTCAGACTCTCTTTCTAAAGTATGATTTATCCCTCTCTCTCTTTCACTTCTATGTCCCAGAAAAGTCTCAAACCCTCTTTCTTAAGTATGGTTTCTCTCTCTTTTCTATGTTTCAGAAAATAGTCTCAAATCTCTTTTCAAAGTATTGTTTTTTTTTCTCTCTCTTCGTTGTCTCAGTGTTTACTGAAGAGTGTGGTCCCATTCCCCAGCCGACGGATTCCTACTCGGGGGAAAAGCTGGAGGCAATGGACTTCACCGAAGGAGAAATAAAGAAAAAGATCGCTGACCTAAAGACGAATAAGTCCCCTGGACCGGACGGGTTTCTACCTAAAGTGTTGAAGGAAGTGTGCGATGAAGTATCACGACATCTGTGCGCTATCTTTAACATGTCAATCCGGACCGGATGCGTTCCTAGAGACTGGCGTGAGGCGGAGGTGACTCCTATCTTCAAGAAAGGAGACCGTAACCAACCGTCGAACTACCGACCTATCAGTCTGACTTCGATAGTCGGTAAACTCATGGAAAGCATCATGGTGGACAAAGTGACGTCGTATTTAGAGTCAAACCTGCTACTGAGGAGTTCCCAGCACGGCTTCCGAAGGCAACGGTCATGCCTGACGAACCTTGTGGAATTCTTCCACTTCGTTTTCAGTGAGCACGATCGGGACAAGGCGGTGGATGTGGTCTACCTAGACTTTCAGAAAGCCTTTGATAAGGTACCACACCGCCGCCTTCTCCGGAAAGTGCGAGCGCTTGGAATAGACGGAAAGGTAGCCGGCTGGATCGAGAACTGGCTAAGTGGCAGACGGCAACGGGTGGTGGTAAATGGACAGTCTTCTGAGTGGGTGCCCGTTACTAGCGGGGTGCCTCAAGGTTCTGTCCTGGGACCACTACTATTTATCATCTACGTCAACGACATGGACGGTGACATGGTTGCGAAGATTTCCAAATTTGCCGACGATACCAAGCTTGGTATGAACGTTGCAAAGGATGGAAATACTGCCCGCCTGCAGGAAGATCTTGGGAAGATTGGGGAGTGGTCGGACACGTGGCAAATGCCTTTTAACGTGGGCAAATGCAAAGTGATGCATATCGGCCACAGAAACCCCCAATCTCAGTATATCCTTAAGGGCACTGCTATTGAATCCACCGACACTGAGAAGGACTTGGGTGTAACAATCACTAGTGACCTCAAGTTCTCGAAACAGTGCATTGAGGCGGAGAAAAAGGCCCAAAGGATGCTAGGCTATATTAAGCGCCAGTTTGGTTATCGGAACCAGGAGATTGTACTGTGCCTGTACAACTCACTTGTCCGACCGCACCTGGAGTATGCCGTACAATTTTGGAGTCCTTCATTGCGAAAGGACATCGCGAGATTGGAACGCGTACAAGCCAGGGCAACCAAGCTGATTCCCTCTATCCGACATAAAAGTTATGAGGATAGACTAAGGGAGTTAGATCTGTTCTCACTGGAAACCCGTAGACTGCGTGGTCAGCTCATCGAAGTCTTCAAAATACTTCGAGGGTTCGACAATGTTGACTACCGGGATATTTTCACACTGAGTGAGAACAGAACGCGCAATCACGGCTTCAAACTTGAACTGAAGCGTTACAACCGCAATATGTGTGGAAACTTTTTCACCTACAGTATCTGCGGTAAGTGGAACGCACTTCCAGTGGAAGTTGTCAACAGTGAATCTGTTGACCAGTTCAAGTCAAGACTAGACAAAGTCTTGAAAAGTGGCCGTTTATGGACGCAAAACAATTGAGCAGCCATGTGCCCGCTCAATTGCTAGTCCAAAGGTACCCTCTTTGAATGGACCGTAAGGTCTCCTAGGGTACTTACTTTCCTTGTTACTCCTTTTCTAAAGTATGCTTTCTCTATCTCAAAAGATAATCTAAAACCTCTTTCTAAAGTATGGTTTCTCTCTCTCTCTCTTCTATATCTCAGAAAATAGTCTCAAACTCTCTAAAGTCTTGGTTTTCTTTCTCTCTTCTATGTCTCAGAAAATAGTCTCAAACCTCTTTCTAAAGTATCGTTTCTCTCTTTCTTCTTTGTCTTAGAAATAGTCTTAAATTATCTTATTAATGTAAGGTATATCTCTCTCTCTCTTCTATATCTCAGAAGATAGTCTCAAACTCCTTTTCTAAAGTATGGTTTCTCTCTCTCTTTTATGTGTCTCAGAAAAGTCTCAAAGATTTTTCTAATATATGGTTTCTTTCTCTCTCTCTTTATGTTTCATGTAGCAAACGCTTATATTTCGAATGGCGTGGATGACACTGATACTTGATCGCATTTGCATCATTTCAAACCGAAATAAATTAATATTAAGTCAAAGACCTCTTGTGGATCTTCGGAATATTCTCAAAATTATTTTAAGAAGGATAAAAGGAAATCGATGTAGCCTCTTGCTAAAAGATCATCTTGTAATTACTGAAAGAGCCGAGGAAACTGAATGAAAGTGTAAATTGCTTGACATATTATCATGACCACATTTTTCGCATTTTACATTTTAACGCCAATCTGAATACTTTCTATCAATCTGCATCTTCTTATCTTTCTTATTACGCTTTATTGAATTTGTGACCACACAGAGTGGTGTGTCGGAAGTGAAACATGGAAATCTATCTCACATGAAAAAAGCCAATATTAGTAATAAGTAATTTCGAACCTTATTCGCTTCATTATCAAGAAAGTCCCAATTTCTGCTTTTATTTATGTCCCGCTCCCAATCTTCTGCCATTTTAAATTAACTCTTGTAGTGATCTTTATCATTCCGTCTTGCTCTATTATTGTTTCCTCTTTTATGATTTTCTTAAACTTTGTCTTTTTCCGATCCTTGTGCTGGGGCTGTAAATATATAACTATTATTCATTATGTTAACACCTGCACATCGTAACAGACAAATAAATGGGTTCTCATCCTTAGACAAAAGTGACGAGCTTCGAAACTTGCTTTTTGTCTAATAATCCAACCAATGAGACAAATAGCCTGGAATTGGATGGATATCAACAGGCCCAGTCTATCTTAGACAACTTATTTTATCTCTCCATACTTTTTTATTCATCAATACTATGACACTGACTCATGACTAGACTCAATTATTGGGCCGAAGGGAGGCTAAGGTAAAAAGGATAGAAAATTCCTCGTTTTTTTCCGTGTGAGTTTAGTTTTGATGAGAACTTTAAAGGCTCCTTTCGCGTGGCTATTCTGCTTCAATTCCTGACTACGTCGCTGCTCTTTGCTATACACGAAGAAATTCACAAGTTTTCCATAAAGGGGAGGGGGTAAATTTCATGTTTTTATTCACACCACCCTTTTTACTAATTTGTTCCTGTGGGATCCAATTCCCCCTCCAAGCCCTGGCATCAGCAGCTGATGAGGTTTATATTGCACAAAATTTGGGCTTTGATTATATTCACTATATTTGTTCTTTTTATATAGACGTTTTATCCTTCTATCTGCCCGCCTCCTTATCCTGATTCCAAAGAGTGTGGTCTACGTTGGATTGATTATATAGGTTTTAATTATTATAAATTATGAAACAGTGCCACTACGAACGTCATAAATCTTCCATCTAATTGATTCACTATTACAGTGCGTGTGGCGCAGTAAGGGCTTAATTGTGACAGAGTTAACGAGCAGTTCTTGCCTCGTCTTCGGCACCATTTCTGGCGATTTTTCTTCCCATCACAAGTGTTAATTTCGAGGTCACTGATACGATAATGGGGCAGCTTTCTCCCAAGAAGCTCTAAAACTCTTGTAAATTAGTGCCACTACGAACGTCATAAATCTTCCATCTAATTGATTCACTATTACAGTGCGTGTGGCGCAGTAAGGGCTTAATTGTGACAGAGTTAACGAGCAGTTCTTGCCTCGTCTTCGGCACCATTTCTGGCGATTTTTCTTCCCATCACAAGTGTTAATTTCGAGGTCACTGATACGATAATGGGGCAGCTTTCTCCCAAGAAGCTCTAAAACTCTTGTAAATTAGCCGGAATAAATTATGGGTGCTTAAAAAGATAATCTGTATTCGATATACTAAAAGGCAGCTTTCCAAGACCGTGTTTGATTTTTCCGGCGACTCCGGCATTGCAGAAATAATTCTTTAGGTGATAAAATCAACAGGTTGCAAATTAGGGACAAAGACAAATGTTTTTCTCCGCCTCGGGCATTCGGACACTCGGATTTTATTCAAATTTCATAGAGAAATCCAATTTATTACTTGCAAATGAGAAAATAGTTTCCCCAAACAGTTTTAGATCTATTTTAGTATTTTAATTCCTTCCAGCTTTTATGATATTGATGGCAGTGCATTGACATTTAAGGTACTGTCTACCCATATCTAAAGACACGAATGAAGGTATAACATGGCAGCTACGGACATAAGTTTTGGGCTTTTTAGATGTAGATAATGGTAGGTGTGGTCGGGGGAGGCATTTTACCACCGAGTTGTACTTATTTAAGCTACCTTTTATTTCTCGGTGGGGACCTAGTTTAACGAGGGGTCTGAACTACAAGTCATTACCCCCTCCAGCCGCCCCCCCATTCGGGAGAAAGCGAGGTTGTTACTCGTTCTGGCAGTATCCCTCGGTTGAAGGCTGTAACGATGGGAATAACGTGTCCAGCATATTCTTACACTAAGTATGAATAATGAATATGAAAGAAGCCGGAGAGGTGATGCTGGAATGCCTTGGATGATTTACAGAAAAGCCAAGACCGTAAGATCGACGCGAGGTCGGTCGTCAGAGAAGGAAAGAAGCGAAGAACAAAGCTCAAAGTAGACAGGAAAGGGAAGATAAATTATATATCACATACACGATGTTACTCTTTATGGTAATTTTAAATGATAAGTAATCAATTTTATTGACTGAGGCACTTTCAACAACTTGGAAGGGTAAAGAATTCCAAATCTAAGTGATTTTATATGAGAAAAAGTTTTGTGTTGTCGCCTTGTTAAATCCTTGGCTCGAAGTCTTCCTTTCGAATAGTAACTCATACTTTATGTCAGTGAAGGAAGAAAAGTAGGGAAGAGAGGTTAGTGATGATTTTTCATCACACACACACACACACACACACACATATATATATATATATATATATATATATATATATATATATATATATATATATATATATAACATTGGAACCACCACTTTTAGAGTGAGTGAATTAATGCACATTCGGTGGGTAGTTAGTTACCATATGGAAAGATTCCAGATTTGGGTCACTACAATGAAGCAATGAGTGGTTTGGATCTCACATTAACCATTAGGCACCACTAAAAAAGGACTTGGAAGAGGGTGCTGAAGGTACTTCAACTCTAATACAAAAAAAAACTAAACATAAAAAGTATGAATCCAACCATGAAAACAACTTATTTATTCGTTGGGCTTCGTTTGTGTGTGCGTTTTTGCTTGTATGTTTGTAAACGTCTATAAACGAGGGATAATTAAGAACCACTTTTACCTCACAGATAAACTAGAATTTTTCACAAGAATGGTCAAGGTTCATGAAATGGGTCCTCTAATACCTACAGAAGTAAGGTAATTGATTTAAATCGGGCCTTATTTGGTCATTAAGAAGTTGACCAATAAGTAAATACCTAGAAATATTAAACATTTTATAAGTCAAATTGGATCAGAAATAATAATATGCAGGAAAATCGCCCTTGGATGTTATGAAGAATGAAAATGCCGAATGATAGCAAGAAAGATGATGAAATAAAAAAAAACCCGCCATAGGAATAATATTGAATAAGTAAATACTAAACAAGAAAAAAAGGAAATAATCCCAAGAATTCCATTTTCATGCGTTTTCCTTTCTATTCCCTTTTCTTCAAGTTTTTTCTTTCGTTTTTTTTTTATACTTGGGACGAGTTCATGCACACCAGTTTGTGAATTTTTTTTTTAATTTCTTGAAGAGGAAGGTGTCCTCTAATGTATATAATTTTTAGGTGTTGGGTGCATACCAGAGAGAGGCGTACATTCCTTTGTAGTTTGGGTTCGTGCTTTTTTCTTTCTTTTCTTTATTTGGTGTTTTGTTTGTTGTATTTTTAATTTACCAAAGCCTAAAATATCATTTCTATAATTCTTCTTCTTCAGGCAGTCGCCAGAAAAGTGCTCTAGATTTAAAAAAAATAATTCTTGACTCTTCGATCTCACGTCGATTCACTAAACTTTAATGAGGTTCTGTTTATTACTAAACCATCTAAATCCAGCATAGGTACGGGGTTGACTGCTAAATCGAGTGTTACGGGGCTAAAATTCTCGTTTCAAGAAGTCTACTCTTATATTCAAGTGCAATTTTTGAATAAGGCCAAAGCGAACTAAAAGAAAAGTACAAGACATTGGAAGAAGACCGTTTTTGTAGCCAAAGATTTCCTCATATAAAAGCCAAGGTTGAGGAAGACTGTTTCTGTTAAGTCGGTGTATCTTATTGATTGAATGCTTTCATGAATTGGTAACTGGTTGCTTGGTAATTAGCTGAAATGTGTTTATATAGGGCGATCCTTGGAAATGGGCCACAAAATAAAACTCTGTAACCTTTAAAGGGTAAGTTCTTTTACAAAATATTAAACATCAATCGAAAGAAATAGTTTGAATTTTATGGACTTGGCTCTCAGAATAAAAATAAAATAGGAGGAGGTCAAAACCAATCAGATACAGGTCATAAAGTGGTGCAGAACTTGAATGCGAGAACAGTGTAATGCTTCAAAGTAATGGAGCACATGCGAAAGAAGCAATTTATAATGAATAAATATTTCATAATAAACTTGTAAATATACTCTTTCGAATGATATATTTTTTAGGAAAAAAAAATAATATGAGAATGTCTTTTTCTTACAGGTCCTATTTTTCTGGTTCACCAAAGGCGCCACGAAATTGGTAAGGGTTTGAACCAATGATTTGCACTTTTTTGATGCCTCTCTTTTGACCTGGAAACCGGAAGTTTACCGAATCATAGATGACTTCAGTTAAAGCATTTCCACAGCAAAGGCGCCACAAATTGGCATTCTATTCGGTAACTAACCACACCTAGTGTAGTTTAACTTCGACCAGCCTGGAAGGGGCGTTTCCACTCTTCGGCCCTGACGCCGCCCTCTTCTCAGTATACATATGAGATCATGGAAACCCTCTCATCTCACTTGAGAGAAAGTTGCAGTGGCTTGCGCTGATGCCTTTGCGAGGAGGAAGAGAGAAGAGGCGACTCAAAGAGCCACAGCTCCATCAATCTCCAACAGATTAACGCAAACTCTTGATTGTATTAACCTAACAGATGAAACGGGTTTAACAAAAGAGTCAGATTTCTTTAGTCATTACTGTACATACTATTAGTTACAAACTCTCCAATTATTATTCTACGAAATGTGCAGTACTACGAAAAATAGATTACAAAGCGTTAGTAGTTTCTATATTGACATCCTATATTAAATATATTGAGTCAATGTCGTCGTTTAGGAAGCATTTATTCAGTGATAAAAAATAAAATAGAGTGATAGAAGGGGAACGGGTCTTCACCCAAACAATTTACGTCATTGCTTGCAGAGGGTATGAGGAAACTGGACGGGTAAAAAATGAGGCATATTTAAGCCATCTTCGCTTTCCTAATGTTATCTTAATTTGCTTCATGCACCGAAGAATTATAATGCATGAGAAAAGGAATTACGGTGTATGTTAAGAGAATCATAGCGTATATTAAGAAATTACAGCGTATGTTAAGTGAATTACAGCGTATGTTAAGAGAATCATGCGTATATTAATTAAGAAATTACAGCGTATGTTAAGTGAATTACAGCGTATGTTAAGAGAATCATAGCGAATATTAAGAAATTACAACGTATTTTAAGTGAATTGCAGCGTATGTTAAGAGAATTACAGCGTAAGTTGATAATTACATCGTATGCTAAAGGGAATTACAACGTATGTTAGGAGAAGTACAGCGTAAGTTAAGATACTACTTATGTTAAACGGAATTACAGCATGTGTCAAGTGAATTACAGCGTATGTTAAATGGAATTATAGCCTATGTTAGAGAATTACAGCTTATGTTAAGATAATTACAGCGTATGTTAAGAAAACCATAGCGTATGTTAAAAGGAATTACAGCGTATTTTTAATAGAATCCCAGCCTTTGTTAAAGGGAATTACAGTTATGTTAGAGAATTATAGCTTATGTTGAGAATTGCAGCGTAAGTTAAAAAAATCATAGGGTATGTTAAAGGGAATTACAGCGTATGTTAATAATATTACAGCGTGTATTCAGGAAATTACAGCGTATGTTAATAATATTGCCGCGTGTGTTCAGGGAATTAAAGCATAGGGTAATAAAATTTCAGCGTATGTTAAGAGAATTATAGCATATGATAGGAGAATTATAACTTATTTTAAAGGAAATTACAGTGTATGTTAAGAGGATTACAGCGTATGTCAAAGGGAATTACAGCGTATGTCAAAATAATTACAGTGTGTATTAAAGTGAATAAAGCGTATGTTAAGAAAATTAAAGCGCATGGTAATAATTACATAGTATGTTAAAAGGGAATTACAACGTATTTTAAGATAATTACAGCGTATGTTAAGATACTGCGTATGTTAAACGGAACTCCAGAGTATTTTAAGAGATTTATAGCATATGTTAAAAGAATTACAACGTAGGTTAAGATAATTACAGCGAATGGTAAGGGACACAACTTATGCTAAGATAATACAGTGTATGTTAAAGGGAATTACAGCGTATGTTAAGAGAAGTAAAGCTTATGCTAAAAAGAATTACGACTCATGTTAACAGAAGTACAGCATTTGCTAAGAGAATTACAGCGTAAATTAAAGGGAATTACAATGTATGCTAAAAGAATTATTGCGTATGTTAAAGCAGATCTTAACATAATTACAGTGCACGTTAAAGGGAATTACGATGTATTTTAAGATAATACAGCGTATGTTAAAGAGAATTACAACATATGTTAAGAGAATTACAGTGTATGTTTAAGGGAATTACAGCATATATTAAAAGGAATTACAGCGAATGTTAAGAGAAGCACAGTGTATGTTTAAGCAAATTACAGCATATATTAAAATTAATTACATCTCAGGTTAAGAGAATTATCACCAATCAGTCTTACTTTCGGACTGTGAATGAACTTTTGAGAAACAGAAAATAACCCAAGCTTTTGTTCAAGTTAGACCAGCTAGATTCGATGATCAAATTTTAGAGCACTAGAAGAATATGGGAGTATGTGATTCCTGATGCTAAAACGACAAAAGAAATTAGCGACAGCAAAACTACAGAAACAAGGACCAGCAAATCCCCTAAGGTCCGCTCAAGGTCAGTCCGCAAAAAGCTAAGCTACATATTAAGAAATAACCCTACCATTAACCCAATACTTTGATCTCTTTCTAACATAGGGCAGAGAATCATGATCTTGACTACAAAAATCACGAGTAAATGGAAGAGAGCTCGAAGAAATATTGAATGGCACATGATAAATATAGCACTCAGGCAAGCGAAGAAACCTTAGGGTGAAAAAACTAAACACGTAAAAAGAATAAAAGTTCACACAAGGAGATGTGAGTTACTACCAGAGGAAATGATGAAAGAAAGATGAAACTTTTATAAATTGATTTATATTATTAAATATATGCGAAGTATATATTATTAAAAGTAATTAAACGATTGAGCTGGGCAAAATAATACGATCACCTTTTGGGAAAAATAACTGGTTTATTTAATCACCAGATTGAAATTCTAATGTTGCAACATCCCTCACAAACATCAATGTGAAAGAGAAAATATGAAGGAAACGAGTGAAAAATGTACATAATCTTGAGATAAAATGGAAATGGCATAAATTAGAGCCTATTTCAAGATATGGGAAAAGAGGGTTAACGTTTGTTTGAGATAAAATTGATGAACAAATCGATAATTCTTTTCTAAGTTCTCAATAAACATAGAATTATATCGTGAGGTTTTTAATTTTTAAAATTTCTAGCTTTATTTATCATATAAATGGTATTTGATGAGAGCTTTTAAATAACCTAAGGTAAGATGACATTTGACGAAAAAATGGGGTTTAATTTAATGAATGAATATTATATATATATATATATATATATATATATATATATATATATATATATATATATATATATATATATATATATATTTAACCTTAACCTCTACCTACTTTGTCTAACACATAATTCATTGACAAACTGTTCAGTTCCAGATTGAGCACTCCCTGGAACGTGCCCTGAACTACTAAAGCACCTAGCAATTCCGCGATGTCTTAGATAACCTGGTTTTGGTCGGATTCAACTCCTTTTCCGCATTGTGAAGTTTCCGACGCCAAAACGTGAAGTTGGACCTCCAAATATGTCAGTTGTCCGTTATTTAATGAAACAAATGCGGCGAAAGACTTCAAACTCGTTGTTCCGCAAGGTGCTTCTCTGTAGCCCTTTTCCTAGCGTCATGTCTTGTTTTAGCTTCCTCCTTATACATGTCTGGTTCTATCATACGGTCATGGGACCATTCTCTTAAGTTAGATTTTTAGATATTTAAAAACCATAGTTTGGAACATCGGTGAGTGGTGGGGGTGTAGAATGGTTTTTGGTATCGAAAGTTGATCAACCTTTACTTCCATCGTCCCTCTTTAACCTTTCTAGGCCCATAGCGTCAGATTAGCGTCCTTGACTCGTGAAATGAATGAATGAATAAATCAAGCAAGCAGGACTGGGTATTCACCTTCTTCATTCGTCTTCTTTCCTTTACATTTTCACTCTCTTCCCCTTTGATCATAACTTTCCTACCTCTGTCCTCCATTTTTCTCACAAGAAGCCACTCACTAATTATAATAATAATTGCTCACTTTTATAAAATTCCCAATGACTCATTTAATACCCGGTAAACCATTAATAATTATAATTATTTGTGTGGGTGAAATTAAGTAATGACTCTCGATCCTTTTCTCAGTCCTCTCCTAATTTTATTGAGAATTGCCGGGAAACAGATGCCACCAATGATAACATTTGAGGGCAGAGAGAATGAGGGGAGGGCCTCAGACACATGGAGAGAAGGGTGAATAAATGGAAATAAATGAAAAATAAAATGGCAAAGATGATAAAGTCTACAATAATGAACCCCATTGATTCTAAATAATCGAGTGGCGATGAGGTCGTACATAACTAATGCGGAGGTGTTCGACTAAAGAGTACAGGGAGTTCAAACGCACGAACTTACTACCCTCGGATGGCTCGGTCGGAGTTCCCTCTCCCCCCTACCATCGGCACATGTTGAGTCGATTCCCTACGTTGATGTATGCCATGGTGCATTCAGGGCTGTTGTACCTGTCTGGTTTCCTTTAAGCCCTACCTTAGATTACCCTCTTATCGTTCAGGACGAGAAAGGATCAGTGTCGCCATCTAGCCAACAGAGAGAAACCGAAACCGAACTTTTGGCGCTACTAAGTTCTCTCGTTAGTATATCTTTGTTCATCCGAAAAATTCGTGCCACTTTGGATATATATATATATATATATATATATATATATATATATATATATATATATATATATATATATATTGGTTAGGGCTTCTCCTATGGAGCTTCAATTTAATTTGAAAAACAATTCGTGGAGTAGACAAACAATTTAAGTTACATTTTAACAGACAATCAAAATTATGAATTTATGGAAAATATTTAATATTTATTAAGGGGGAATTGCGAAAATTTACAGATAATTGATATTTTTGGATTATTATTTTGAGTTAAAAAAATTAACGATTGAAGAAACACTGGAAACACATCGAGATAAACTAACCTTAAACAATCAGCCATTAGAGGATAACTGGGGGGAAAGGGCGAGGAGCGTAAGAAGAAAGAGAAGGTTAGGAGGGTGGTAATATTTTTGTTTAGAGTAGAAGTAGTGGGTGAGAAGAAGAATCGGAATTTAAGGAAGGAGAAAGGTATTTAATATACATAGATTCAAGGATCCTTAATGATATGGGATCAAGGGTGGTTTTCAAGATTTTAAAATCGTCCGTTGTGATTTCGGTTTTACAATTAATAGAGTGAAGCCTAACAGGTAAGAATTCTTTCGTAGAGAGAACCTTTCCTGTCCTGTGGCTAACACCCAAATATGAACAAAACCTCGCCCTCAGCGAGCGCACCGTACTGCCTATGTATCTCCCCATTTTACAATTGGGGCAAGTAGACTCATAAATAACGGAGCACTTCGCTTCAGGCGGGATTCTGTCCTTACAATTAAAGTATAATCCTATGTGGTGTCTATTTATGAAAATTAACTTAAAATTGGTATGGAAAAAAGAATTTATTTAATAGAGATGTAATTTCTATTGGAAATTTTGTATTTAAAAAACCCAGATCCGGAAAGATTATGTAACGGATATCTTTGAAAACAGTAGGGAATTTAAATTTGGGATGGTAAATATTGTTTAAAAATTGGGCCGTAATTTTTTCAATCAGAGACACAGGAAAACCGTTTCGTTTGAAATAGTTAGTCAGAAATACGACTTCTTGGTGAAATCCGGAGTAGGATTTACAAATATTAAAAGCCCGGAATATTAATGTTTTGATGGCACTTATTTTGAAAGAAAAGTCACAGAAACTCAAAAAGTTTAGGCCTTGACCACTAAAGGTTGGCTTACTAAAAACTTTGGTTACATATCCAGTTGGGAAACGGAAAATGTGGATATCCAAAAATGGGATGAAGGAATTGAGCTCCTTTTCGCAAGTAAATTTAATATTAGGATGTATATGATTGGCATATTGCAATAATTTATCGCAGAACTCCTCAGTATTGGGTTCAATACTTCCAAGTTCCTGGTTCAATAATTGTTCTTCAAACCAGGGCATGAAGAGATCAGCGAAGACAGGGCCCAAAGGACTACCCATGCCAGCTATTTTCCTCGCCTTGGGATTTCTGTTAAACATTAAATTTAGTCTCTCTAGAAGCAATCATCATCGATATATATATATATATATATATATATATATATATATATATATATATATATATATATATATATATAGAGAGAGAGAGAGAGAGAGAGAGAGAGAGAGAGAGAGAGAGAGAGAGAGAGAGAGAGAGAGAGAGAGAGAGAGAGAGAGAGAGAGAGAGAGAGAGAGAGAGAGGAGAGAGAGAGAGAGAGAGAGAGAGAGAGAGAGAGAGAGAGAGAGAGAGAGAGAGAGAGAGAGAGAGAGAGAGAGAGAGAGAGAGAGAGAGAGAGAGAGAGAGAGAGAGAGAGAGGAGAGAGAGAGAGAGAGAGAGAGAGAGAGAGAAGGAAGCTAAACAAATGTTCTGCATTCACACAGGGATATTAAGAGGGGGTAGGCGAACATGCCTCTTACTTTCCTATATATATATATATATATATATATATATATATATATATATATATATATATATATATTTTGATTCCTGTAAAAACATTGATTGAGCTCCTTGAAAATGAGCTGAATAAAGTTCAAAAGTACTTGAAGAGTTCGAGTTTCATCTTTTCGGTAGCATATTTTTGCATTATTCTTCCCTCACTCGCTACTGCGGGAATCGCTATGCAAATCCTTTGGGGTTAACGACGCAGCTCTCTTTAATGGGTCACAAGGAAGACTAGGTTAGCCTACTTAGGCTTTTAACTCGGCGAGCCTATTACGGGAATAAAGAGAGCGATTTTTTACAGGAACAAAATGGTTGGGACTTCTCAAACAGAGTCGTGGTGTCCATTTATAAATTCAAGTGTAGAAAAAAAAAACTTTAAGATTTTTTCCCAATGTGCCGCGAACTTTCGGGATGACCTATTATATTTGTATTCATTATGTGGCACTTCGGAAGGTTTGTGACATTGAGAAAGGCACTGCATGAATTAAGTGGAATCTAGGCTATTTGATGGTTTCCATTCTGTAGATGTCTTTAATAATAATAGTATTAATAGCAATAATAAAATTAAAAGTAGTAATAATAATGGAAGTAGTATTACTGTTTCACTATCAAGTTCTTATTCATGTCCTAAATCGTTTGGGCGAGGGGGAACACATCGGGACTTCGTTTTGAGTTTATGCCTCCCCACAGGTTGTCCTACGATTAAGGCCTAGACAGGACAGTTGCTGGGTAAGTCTGGCGAGACTGTCCTCAATGATAAGGAGACTGGGCTTATTACTCAAGGAAAGTGGAACGGTTGATTGAACACACTGAAAGAAAACACTCAGAATCACACGAGAGAACCGACCTGTGATCCTCAGTCGTCGACGAGGCGAAGCGTCTCGGGTACACCTGCAGCTTACACTGAGTCCTCGGAAGCACTGGCGCGGTGCCTCTCTCGCTGGTGATCCTGTAGCGGCGGTAAATGTGGAGCAACACGTGTCGATCTGGATCCCCCCTCATGACGTCACACCGAGGACGGAAGCAAACCCGACTCAAGGGCCCTTCCTCGTCTATGACTCGCCGCTTGGTCGCCCGAAACTATGGGGTTGCCCTTTCGCGTCGTATGAATGTCACTCGCTCTTTCTCCGTCATCCTTATCTGCTGCTGTCACGGAGCCAATATCGCGGAAAGAGAGGTCAAGGTCAAAGGTCCATGAAATCGTATTCGGGATTCGGAGAACTAAATCTAGTCAAAGATATCAAAGGTAACAAATAAAAAAATACCTTTTGGGGAATGAGGAGAAGATATATAGTAATATAAAACCCTGAACCAATAAGGACGAATAAGATAATTAATGAGTAATCTATTAAGCTACGCATTATTTTGGATTGATGAAAGAAAAAAGTTCTATCGAATTATCTAAGAAAAAATATCCTTAAAAGAACTATAATTGCTGTCTCTCAGCAATTTTACCTAACTGAGCAAATATCCCCCCTTTCATCTGATTGTTGGCAACTGTAAACATATTTGTTTATGTAAACACTAGCTGAAACCAAATGAGGCATAACATAATATATGTAAATGTAACTAATAATAATATACCAAAGTTTTTCGTGCTGTTTTTGTGGTGTACAATTTTTAAATTAGAACGAAGAAAAACCGTTATAAATTTAAATGTTTGAATCTATCTTCTTTTATCCGTTTCTGCACTCCGTCAAAATTAATTCGGAATGCTTTTGTTTTCGTTACTGCTTTTCCCCCCGATTTATACCATTGTTTTAAAGGTTAGCTGAATGAAAACCTACAAATTAACTTGAGATTTGAACCGTGGATTACAATATCTTAAGCCAGCCACCTCTAAGCGTTCACAATTTGAGACTCCACCCAGCGATTAATGACATCAGATGTGGCTTAACTTCACCAAGCTGTGTTTCCGCTCGACTAGTTATTAACCCTCATTCCGATTGCATGATGCTTCCTTTTCTCCAGGATTGCCAGACCATTTCGCAAATCCGGAAACCGGAACGGTACTGCATAATCTAGGCTAGCCGTGATGGAGCTATGCATTAAATGTCAAGAAACGTAACCGATATACAAATGCAGCTCTCAAACATTTTTCTTCTCTGATGCTTTTTTGCGATTGAGGGCTCTTGCTGTTAAGTCTTGCTTTTTGTTCGAAAATTTTGAACTGAGAGATTTAATTACCGCTCTATCTTTAGTGTCTCCATTTGGTTCGGACACCGCCCTCTCGAGGAAGGAAAAAATATTCCCTATCAAATCCTGTAGGAGCAACTTTATTGGACAACATTTAATGCAGCAACATGGGTTGAATAACTAAATGACCTTCATTTTCCATTTTAATGTCCTGTAATCGCTTGCTGTCTCTGAATTAAAGACAGTGTGTACTTTTCTAAGGGATGAGGTTTAAAATTACTCGAGCTTATTCATTCACTTAAAAAAAATGAGGAGCTTCCTAATATAACCTTTCTTCTAAGATGAGGCTGCTAAAGGGTGGGGACGCAGGCAATAGTCACTCCCATTTTAACTACTATGCATTATATCTATGGCCTCGAGATATGCCGATCTTTGATTAGAATATTGTATTCTTGATATCTTAAATGTGATGTTCACAAATCAAGTCGAGAGATTAGTACTTTTATTACCCACACAAAGTGTGCACACGCAAGCGTACGGATGCATAAATGATAAGGCGTAGGATTGATAGCAAGAAAGAGGATTAAAGTTTGGTTGGCAAAAGCCCTTTAGAGATAAGGCGAAACTGTGAGAGAGTGGTAAATGCCATAGTGTGGTAAAGTTATTAGAAAAGATCTTATATCAATAAGATTAAAAGAAGGACGCATAACAAGGACTCTGTTCACCTGAGGTAGCCATTACATCAACCTGGCAACCCCAAACCGCATTATCTTCACACCACTTTACAATCATTACACAAACAGCTCTTAAGTATCCCATGCCTTCACCAACCACGCGCATTTACACTCACTACAAAAAACTGACTGGATCGTATCCACCTGCCATACTAAGCAAAAACTCCAAGACTTCTCAACCTCACAGTTTATACACTATAACCTAAATTTTTTCGCAGAAAACAGCTAACAAAAACCAAGGACAACCTACGAAAACAATCATGATCCCAAAACACGATCCACAACATTAAAAAGATAACACGAAACATTTAAGTAATGATCCAATAACAACAGAAGCGACGCTGCCAAACCTTCCTGCAGACTTTAAATCACAAAACAGACAACGAACATTTCTGGAAAAGTATCAGACGACTTGTCAGCTCAAACAGCGCTGAACAAGACACACACGTGTCATTTACTCGAACGCAAACTGGGTCAACTTCAGCAAATAGACCAACACACTCTCACAACACCACATAAAAATCAGTAACAGAGCTTCTGGCCTCACACTGAGCTACAAATAAACACCTATACTCACTTGCAATTGACCAACCACCTATATTAAGAAACAAAGGTCTTGTATTTTTTCAAAATGCAAGACCATCCTTCCCCCACTATGACCTTCCAACCCCGAAGCAGGCCCCCATGGCACACATAAAACCATCTACACACAGGACATACAATCCCTGGGTCCAAACCACCTCACAACTGCCATTCCACCGGACATCGACCCAGCGGAAAGATCCTCCCCCGCGCCCCAAAAGGGTCGTCATGCCAAGGCTTCAGTGCGGTCACCACCAAAAACTAAATCTATACAGCACCGGTCTAACGGACACAGACATCTGCTCCCACTGCAACCAGGAACCAAACAGTTCAACACCTAATTAGAGCATGCTCAACACATGCACAGGTGAGACAAACCCTCCAGATCCACGGAGTGTGAGATCGCTGTGAGAACCCTGGGCGGTCGGTGGAATTCTCTAAGGTTTCCGGTTAAGGGCAGGGACCCCATTCAGGGGCAACATAAGTAGACAATGGATCTTGATCTGTTGTTAATGCTGTATGATTAAGAGGATCAAAGGTGGAATGCACTTAAAAATAGTCCGTGAAAAAGCATGAATACACAAATACATCAATGCAGGCAACATGGTCGAGGCTAGAAAGTGATTTTAACAAATATTTGCTCTTTCTTTAACTCATCAAAATACCTGAAATAGGATCGGATTTTTATGTTTATAATACATTTCATGAAAATAACAAACAGGAGAAGAATAGAGATTAATAGAACAGAAATGAGTACCATAAATAGATCAGGAGTGATAACTTGATAAGAACTCGGCAGGGAACGCCATCACCATTCGAAGCGTTGCATTCAAGCTGATTTAAGTGAAATGTAGCTGTAAAGCATACGTTTTTTTTTTATACCAGGTCGTTATACTCTTCTGAGTGGCGCAATTCTAAATTATGTAATGGAATTCTTGTCTGAGAGAAACGACACTCAAACTAGGCTTGAAGAAATGACGGAATGAATTTAGTCGGTGGCTGTTGGTGATGGAGAGTGTCCAGATTGTCATATGAAAAAATTATTTAAATGATAAGTAATAAACTATCTAGAGACAGTGATACCATTTTATAAATTCATTTCTCCCAATTTATCATTTTAAATAAACTAAAAGAACTGGTAAAAAGTTTAACTAAGACAAAAAAGCACCAATAAAGCCTAGGGCTATACGCTGTGTTCAACGCCCTCTTGAGACGTCCAACTCTCACTCAGACGTCACACTGCTGACATATAAACAAAAGAGATGGCCATGGCCTTCCGCAGCGCAGGAGTCGTTTTTTTTTTTATTTAATATCTAGAATGGGAAAATGAAATTGGGGTCACAGGACTGGGCGACGACTTATTTTAGAGGGCAAAGAATGAATGTGTTTGTTAGAAAAGAGACAATAACATTAGTTAATTCAAAATATATAATTTTTCAATAATAATAATATATACGAGTATCTTTTCATACATTTTTTTTATCCTTCTTTTCAGTTGTCTTTTATCAAGTGGAGTCCAATCGGTAATTTGTATTGGTTCGTCCAAATGACTGATTTTCCGTCACGCTAAGTTATCCGATCATTTTGCCTTCATGGACTCTTTGGTCATTTTCCAAGTTTCTGCTCCATGGTCATAGTGGGCATCGTGCACTGGTTTTATACTTTTCTTTTCAGGTACATGGGCATTTTGCTTTTTCCAGGCACATGGGCATTTTGCTTTTCCCAGGCACATGGGCATTTTGCTTTTCCCAAGCACATGGGCATTTTGCTTTTCCAGGCACATGGGTATTTTTCTTTTCCCAGGCACATGCGCATTTTTGCTTTTCCCAGGCACATGGGCATTTTGCTTTTCCCAGGCACATGGGCATTTTGCTTTTTCCAGGCACATGGGCATTTTGCTTTTTCCAGGCACATGCGCATTTTTCTTTTCCCAGGCACATGGGCATTTTGCTTTTCCAGGCACATGGGTATTTTTCTTTTTCCAGGCACATGGGCATTTTGATTTTCCAGGCACATGGACATTTTGCTTTTTCCAGGCACATGGGCATTTTGCTTTTTCCAGGCACATAGGCATTTTGCTTTTCCCAAGCACATGGGCATTTTGTTTTTTCCAGGCACATGGGCATTTTGCTTTTTCCAGACACATGCGCATTTTGCTTTTTCAGGCACATGGGCATTTTGATTTTCCAGGCACAGAGGCATTTTGCTTTTTCCAGGCACATGAGCATTTTGCTTTTTCCAGGCACATAGGCATTTTTTCCCAGGCACATGGGCATTTTTCTTTTCCAGGCACATGGGCATTTTGCTTTTTCCAGGCACATGGGCATTTTGCTTTTCCAGGCACATGAGCATTTTGATTTACCAGGCACATGGACATTTTGCTTTTTCCAGGCACATGGGCATTTTTCTTTTCCAGGCACATGGTCATTTTGATTTTCCAGGCATATGGGTATTTTTCTTTTTCTAGGCACATGGGCATTTTTCTTTTCCAGGCACATGGGCATTTTGCTTTTTCCAGGCACATAGACATTTTTCTTTTCCCAGGCACATAGGCATTTTTCTTTTTCCAGGCACATGGACATTTTGCTTTTTCAAGGTACATGGGCATTTTGCTTTTTCAGGCACATGGGCATTTTGCTTTTATAGGCACATGAGCATTTTGCTTTTCCAGGCACATGGACATTTTGCTTTTTTCAAGCACATGGGCATTTTTCTTTTCCAGGCACATGAACATTTTTCTTTTCCAGGCACATGGGCATTTTGCTTTTTCCGGGCACATGGGCATTTTGCTTTTCCAGGAACATGAGCATTTTGCTTTTCCAGGCACATGGAAATTTTGCTTTTTCCAGGCACATGGGCATTTTGCTTTTTCAGGCACATGGGCATTTTGATTTTCCAGGCACATGGGCATTTTGCTTTTCCAAGCACATAGACATTTTGATTTTTCCAGGCACATGGGCATTTTGATTTTCCATGCACATGGGCATTTTTATTTTCCAGGCACATGGGCATTTTTCTTTTTCCAGGCACATGGGTATTTTGCTTTTCCAGGCACATGAGCATTTTGCTTTTCCAGCACATGGACATTTTGCTTTTTCCAGGCACATGGGCATTTTTCTTTTCCAGGCACATAGGCATTTTGATTTTCCCAAGCACATGGGCATTTTGTTTTTTCCAGGCACATGGGCATTTTGCTTTTTCCAGGCACATGGGCATTTTACTAAATTGATTTCCTAAATTGATTCTGCGTTGGATTTTTTGCTCTTTTCCGGGTGACATTGTAATCGGTTGACCAAGATAGATATATTTGTCCACCATTTCAATTTGCTTGTTGTCAATTCTAATATCTATCATGCGATATGCGCGCGCATGTGAGTCTGTATGTGATGCAATCCTACTATGGTAAGTGAGGCGTTAGAAATTAAGGAAACATGAAGGAAAAGAAGAGACTAGTAAAAAGAATCAAAGTTGGGAAGAACACTTACACCAGCTTAATTAGACATAGAATTACTGCTAAGGGGAGGACTCATCAAATTCTACGTTTCTTTCAACTTATTAATGCGACACTCGGTGCTACCCCCCCCCCCCCCCCCCACAAGGCTGCCCTGCCAAACAACATCAAAACGGCTTTGGCAAGACTGGATTGGATTACCCACCTGTCCTCTGGTGGATTGTCAAAGAAAATTAACGATGAAGGAGGGGAGTGTGGTAATTATGGTCAAGGTCACGTTCGACTAAATCCTTGAAATTCAAACTTCTCGCCACTTCGAGTGTCCAATGACGAGCGACAGACTGCCACATAATTACTATCCAAAGCGACGTAACAAAAGTCGCAACCGACGCCGAATCTGATAATTGCGATGCGCCAAATAATTACGACTGCTCCAGTGGCCATTTTTGCCGTCCCGCTGCTGCCAAACATCGTCCAATAATGACGAAATGGAGGGAAAATATTTATATGAACACTAGCAAACTTCAAATAGGAAAAATATGCCCATAAACAACATTGCTAACCATCAGCCTCATATATTGTGGTCGAAGCGCAAAATGCAACGCAACATACCCTTCCCCTTTTACCCCGGTATGCCATTGGCCCATCATAACGATGCGGACCCATTTTCTGCAGCAACTTCTCTAATCAAGGTACATACATCCCTGGGCAAAAAACCCCAAGCACCTTCACCTTGCGAACCTCCATATACACCTGTCATCCACTAATAGATTCTTTTAAATATTCCCCAAATCGGTAATCTATCTTTTTCACCATCTTCCAAACTTCCTCAGAATCATTGCATTCATTATTATATCATCTTTTTCGGGTCTATATTTCTCAGACATTCTTCTCGCAGGCCAAAGAATCTTCTCACATTCATCCCTTTCTTCATACCATATCTCTTACTCTTCCATACTATGTTTACTCCAATACATTAACGGTGATTAATGTATAATGATATGTAACTTTTTTGCACATTCCAAACTCAAATCTTACACATTAAGTGATCTTCCTGAGACTTCCCTACCATTCAAATCCTTATGGCGATGTTGCGGATGGTTAGCGCCACTATCCATTTACAACACGCCATTGATATCAAGGAGACTACACCTACCTGCTAATGGCGCTCAACCCAACATCTATTATCACATCCCCCTCTAAGCTCACCCTCAAAAATCCAAACCTATTTGATAAGCTAATAATATTCACATTCACTTTCTCTTAAATGATCGCATTAGGCACCTTATTAAAGAACTATCAATGGTTTCTTTAAACTTTTTCATCGCTCAAAAGTACCTTCCCATTCTTATGCTTAATATTAACACATTTATTTTATTTTCTCTCGGTTTTTAATTTGCCAATCTCTTCCAAAAGTATCTTCCTATTCCCATCTGGATCTTCATTCACAAGCCTTACCGAAGCATCATTTGTGCATTTTTACTCTGGTCAATTAAACGCTTCGATGTTTTAATCGCTTACTTTTACGCATTGCTACGCATCCAACAGGCTTGTCCATTTACACTATAAAGGAGAGGCAAATACTCTTCAAGTTTCCTCTCCACTGCTCGGTTCACATCATCATTCCATCATTCAGCATTCCACTTTCTCTTTCCACTTCTTGGACACACCCCTTGACTTTCGACTATGCGTTCTCACTTGTTCAAATTTGTTCTACCTAAATTAGTTTTATCCCTACTGTTATAGTTTCTTCTTCTTCCTATCCGGGAGTCTCACATACTTTTTTATCTCTCGTTCTTACCTTGGCACCGTCCTGTCTTCACAGCCACACATAAAAAATTTAACTTGGCATAGCACAATCATGTCAGCAATTAGGTCCATACTAATGCATCTTGTTTCTTTGTCTTCAAACACTTTCCTTTGCACCCCACCACCACCAAGAGTAGATTAATCATACCCTTAATATAAAATTCGGTGGAACTAATTGAAATGTCGAGTTTTAATCAAAATTTATTCCACTCAGAAATGAGCGCGCCAAATTGACATTTGGGAAATACTCAATAATTAATTGCTTTAGTGAATCAGCACCGGCAATATGCTATGCCAAAGTCTACCCGAGATAGAAGTTTTTACGAAAGACCGGTGACATTTATGAGGAGTAAATTACTTTTTTTGTGAAATCACGCAAAACGTGCATGGAATTTATGTATTATGCCATACATCCTAGCCAGCGCCCAGTAGCAGGATATAAAATCTTTATTAGTTGAGTAATAAGAATTTTTCGGTCCCTATTCTATTGGGGGGCAATGTTGGTTAATCGCTTGAATAAATGAAAAAAAAACACCATTTTATCCTCGTGCGTCACAAAAATTATACATCACAAATGAAAAAAAATCGAGACTTCCCAGAAAGACTAAAAAACGTTTAGGTTATATAAACAATAAAGAGCAATTTGATTGAATTTTTTTATGAGAGATTGATTTTCTGATGAATTCTTGGAAAACAGAAGCAGGGCAAAACTTGGTGAGTCATATTGTGTAATAAGTGTCTTTCCGACACCTGAGCCTTGAAAGTGTAACACACCACCCCACTTCCGTCTTGACATTCCTCCAAAGTCGATCCTTATGGTGGGAAAAAATGACAAACGTTTATGGAGATTTCAAATGGTTCAATTAAATAGGCCAAAACCGATAAAAACCTAAGAAAGTCTCTGTATTTGTCTGTGTGTGATTTTTTTATTATGTTTTCAAGAAATTGAAGTCGTTTTGAATGTATAAAATCCATAAAAAAAATGTCTGTCTAGAATAGCGTAATTGTTCGAATAAACTAATTCAAAGAAACTTTGGTAATATGGAGTAATTTTGAGCCTAAACCCTCTAGAACTCTTATTGAATGATGAATTATGAGCGGGATTAATTCGTTTTTGGCAATGGAGGCTCACAATCGGCTTTTGAGGATCGTTATCTCTCAAAACTCATGTTGCTAACGTCTGCAAATCCTCTCTCTGCTTTGTCCGTAATCTTAGCCGCATCCGCTCCCACTTTGACCGCAACAGTATCGTGATTGCCTTTCATGCCTTCTTCACCTCCCGCCTTGACTACTCTAACTCCTTTCCTGCTGGATCACACACACATGAATACACACGGGCTTTCCCTCTTTAACTTGTTCAAAACTTTGCATCGTCTGTTCTTCTCCGCTGGTGACGTTTCTCTCGTGCCCAACACCCCTTGACATTGGCTGCTCATTCAGTACAAAATCACCTTCAAAGTTCTTCTTCTTACATAAAAGACCTTAAATGGCGCATTTCCATCCGACATGTCTTCCTCAATGACCTTGTTGAAATAAAGTAGAAAAGGCGAAATAGAAATAAGTAGAAAGCCGAATTAGAAAGAAAGTAGAAAATTCGAAGTAGAAGGAAAGTAGAAAAGCAGAGATAGAAAGAAAATATAAAATACGAAGAGAGAAAGTAGAAAAGACGAAGTAGAGAGAAAGTAGAAAAGACGAAGTAGAAAGAGAGTAGAAAAGTCGAAAAGACGTAGTATAAAGAAAGAAGAAATAGCGAAGTAGAAATAAAGAAGAAAATGTGAAGTAGAAAGGAAGTATAAAAGATGAATTACAAAGAAAGTAGAAAAGCCGATGTAAACAGAAAGTAGAAAAGACGAAGTAAAAAGAAAGTGGAAAAGACGATGCAGAAAAGGCGAACTAGAAAGAAAATAAGAATTAGAAAGAAAGTATAAAATGCAAAGAGAGAAAGTAGACTAAACAAAGTAGAAAGAAAGTTAAAAAGTCAAAGTAGAAAGAAAGTAGAAATGCCGAAATATAAAGAAAATATAAAATACGAAGATAGAAAGTAGAAATGAGGAAGTAGAAAGAAACTAGAAAAGCCGAAGTAGAAAGAAGCTAGAAAAGCCGAAGTAGAAAGAAAGTAGAAAGACGAAGTAGAAAGAAATTAGAGAGAGTGAAGTAGAAAGAAAGTAGAAAAGGCGAAGAAGAAACAAAGTAGAAAAGAAGAAGTATAAAGGAGGTAGAAAAGAAGAAGTAGATAGAAAGTAGAAAAGGTGAAGTAGAAAGAAAGTAGAAAACTGAAGTAGAAAGAAAGTAGAAAATATCAAGTAAAAAGAAAGTAGAAAGGCCGAAGTACAAAGAAAGTATAAAAGAACAAGTAAAAGAAATTAGAAAATATGAAGTAGCAAGAAAGTAGAAAAGATGAACTAGAAAGTAGAAAATAAGAATTATGAAGAAAGTAGAAGAACGAAGTAGAAAGAAAGGAGAAAAATGAAGTAGAATGCACCTAGAAAAGGAAAAGTATAGAGAAATTAGAAAAGCCGAAGTAAAAAGAAAGTGGAAAGGACCAGGTAGAAAAGTAGAAAACCCGAAGTACAAAGAGAGTAGAAAAGATGAAGTAAAAAGTGCAAAAGACGAAGTAGAAAAGGCGAACTAGAAAGAAAATATGAATACGAACAGACAAAGTAAAAAAGAGGAAGTAAAAAGAAAGTAGAGAAGGCGAAGTAGAAATAAAGTAGAAAAGCTGAAGTAAACAGAAAATAGAAAAGTAGCCGAAGTCGAAAGAAGTTAGAAAATAAGAAGTAAAAAGAAAGTAGCAAAGACGAAGTGGAAAGAAAGTAAAAATACCAAGAGAGAAATTATAAAAGCGGAAGTAGAAAGAAAGTAGAAGGGCGAAGTAGAAAGAAAGTAGAAAAGTCGAAGTAAAAATAAAGTCGAAAATGCGAAGTAAAAAGAAAGTAGAAAGAGCAAAGTAGAAAGAATGTAGAAAACCGAAGTAGGAAGAAAGTAAAAAGGGCCGAAATTTGAAGAAAGTAGAAAAGACAATGTAGAAAGAAAGTAGAAAAGCCGAAGTATAGAAAAAGTAGAAAAGACGAAGTAGAAAGAAAGTAGAAAAGACGAAGTATAAAGAAAGTAGAAAAGACGGAGTAGAATGAAAGTACCAAAGGCGAAGTAGAAATAAATTAGAAAAGCCGAAGTAAAAAGAACGTAGAAATAAGAATTATAAAAAAGTAAAAATAAGTAGAAATAAAGTAGAAATAAAGTGGAAAAACCGAATTAGGAAGAAAGTATAAAAGACGAAGTAAAAAGAAAGTAGAGAAGACGAAGTAGAAAGAAAGTAGAAAGGCCTTAGTACAAAGGAAGTAGAAAAGCCGAAGTAAAAAGAAAATGGAAAAGACGAAGTAGAAAAGGTGAACTAGAAAGAAAATATAAATAGGAAGAGAGAAAGTAGAAAAGACGAAGTATGAAGAAAATAGAGAAGGCGTAGTAGAAAAAAGTAGAAACGCCGAAGTAAAAATAAAGTAGAAAGGAATTATAAATAAAGAAGTAGAGAGGAAGTAGAAAAGACGAAGTAGAAATAAAATAGAAAAGAAGAATTAGAAATAAAATAGAAAAGCAGACGTAGAAAGAAAGTAGAAAAGGTGAAGTAAAAATAAAGTAGGAAATACGAAGTAGAAAGAAAGTATAAAATACGTAGTATAAAGAAAGTAAAAAGGGGAAGTAGAAAGTAGAAAATGCGGAGGAGAAAAAAAGTGTAAAACGAAGTAGAAAGAAAGTAGAAACGACAAAGTAGAAAGAAATTAGAAAAGAGGAAGTAGAAATAAAGTAGAACCCCGAAGTAGAAAGAAATTAGAAAGAGCGAAGTAGAAAGAAAGTATAAAGGGTTAGGTAGAAAGTAGAAAATACGAAGTAGAAAGAAAGTAGAAAAGGTGAAGTAGAAAGGAAGTCGAAAAGAGAAGTAGAAAGAAAGTTGAAAAGAAGTACAAAATAAAGTAGAAAAGGCGGAGTAAAAAAGACGAAGTATAACAAAAGTAGAAAAAGCGAAGTAAAAAGAAAGTAAAAAGGCCGAAGTAGAAGGAAAGTAGAATATTCGAAGCAGAAGGAAAGTAGAAAGGCCGTGGCTTGGTATGACATTGCATTATATCAATACCATATTATATCTATGGGGGAGGGACCAATAACTTAAAGGCGCGCCGACAAGGAGCGGAACGCCACGAGTTTCGACGCGCCAAACAACGAGATAAGAGTGCAATGAGGTCAGGCGAAATTTGGGCAATGGCAAAGCTCAAGGTTATTTAAAGAGGCCTGTACAAAAATATAATTTTATTTACATAAAAATAAGAGAACTAAAGGAAAAAATTACATCAGAGAATTAATGGGCAAAATTACATCGGTAAACGAGGGGGGAATTGTAGTTATGTATCAGACTCTGAAGTTAAAATTTAATGTATTACAGAAGGAGACTATTGAAAAGGGGAGGATTAACTCAAATGGGTTACTGAAGGGGGAGAGGGGTTGGCTTACTGAGGATTCCGGGTGAGACATCAGGGTAGTGCTTCACGGATGTCTTCTGCACGTGAGGTGAGGGAGCTCGGAGATTCTGAACGGGAAGTTGCCGTGATGACGGTTTTCCAAAGGGGGATGGGGGGCGGCAATGTCGGGTCCAAGGGAGAGTATTTCGGCCACTCATTCGAAAACGAGAGGCGAACGAGGAGGGCTTTGACAGGAGTTGATGAGTAGAGTCGGAAAAATCGCTCGGTGGCGATCGTCAAATGGAATTACCACACTGCCTGGGTTAATTCCAAGACACAAAAGTTCAGCTGTCACTTTGCTTTGTCGTTAGCACCTGACTTGGAACTAGGGAAACTTCTTGGGTCCGGGCGAGACTCCTCAACTCTGTGTCTCCCACATGGAAGATGAGCTCTATATAAATCCGAGGCTCCCTCCTCGGGGGTGGGGGAAACAGCGCTACTCTTGAATGGCCTCGAATCTTCACGCCGAGGCGATTCTAACCCGCGTAAAGGTGGTCCGTGGTGGACGCGGTTCGAGGCTACCACTTGTGAAAGGGGGGGAGGGAGAGGCATTACCCATTTAAGTCTAACCAGCTTCTAGAATCTTCTCCAGCGCAAGGACATCACTTCGTGCTGGAAAAGAAATTCCACGTGGAATTCCCCCACAGGCCGAAATAGAAAGAAAGTATAAAATACGAAGAGAGAAAGTAAACAGACGAAGTAGAAAGAAAGTAGAAAAGCCGAAGTAAAAATAAAGTAGAAAGGAATTATAAATTAAGAAGTAGAAAGAAAGTAAAAAAGATGAAGTAGAAATAAAATTCAAAAAGGCGAATTATAAATAAAGTAGAAAAGCAGAAGTAAAAAGAAAGTAGAAAAGGTAAGTAGAAAGAAAGTAGGAAAGCAGAAATAGAACGAAAATATAAAATACGAACATAGAAATAGAAAAGACGAAGTAGTAAAGGCGAATTAATAAGAAAGTAGAAAAGACGAAGTATAAAGAAAGTAGAATGGGTGAAGTAGAAAGAAAATAGAAAGGATGTAGAAAAGGAGAAGTAAAAAGAAAGTAGAAAAGGTGAAGTAGAAAGAAAACAGAAAACAGAAGTCGAAAGAAAGTATAGAAAACGGAGTAGAAATAAAGTAGAAAAGGCGAACTATAAATATATAGAAAAGTCGAATTAGAAAGAAAGTATAAAATTCGAAGTCGAAGGAAAGTAGAAAAGCTGAAAAACATAGAAAGTAAAAAAGACGAAGTAGTAAAGACGAATTAATAAGAAAGTAGAAAAGACATTGTAGAACGAAAGTAGAAAAGACAGCTAAAAAGAAAGTAGTAAAGATGAAGTAGTAAGAAAGTAGAAAATAAGAGGTAGAAAGAAAGTAGAAAAGTCGAAGTAAAATAAAAAGTAGAAAAGCCAAAATAGAAAGAAAATATAAAATGCGAAGTAGAAAGAAACTAGAAAATATAATAATAATTACAAGATGTACAAATGGCTATGGACCAATTACAATTAAATATAACTGGGGTCTTCACCCAATGGATTACTGCTAAGGGTATCAGCGATGCAATTTTCCGACCTTTTTATTTACATTATCCTATATTGGAATTCCTGCAATAATAAGCTCTATCTCATTACTCCGCCATTATGATGTTTAATATTACGTAGGTATGCCAGCGGGCGGTGATCGGTTTCTATAACGAATTCTCGGCCTAACAAGTACATCTTAAACTTTTGCACACTCCAAATAATAGCTAAAGCTTCTTTTTCTATTACTGGATAATTCCTCTCACGTGGAAGCAATTTGCGACTTGCATAGGTCACAGGGGGACTTTCACCGCCGTCTTCGTACTGAAGAAGGACACAACTGATGCCCTCGTTACTCGCATCCGTTCGGATTCCGAAGGGCCTAATGGGGGTAAGGAAACCTGAGGAGTGGGCAGATCCCAATTTACCCTTTAGTTGATGGAAATGAGCAGTACCCTCGAATTACATATGATGCGGTCTGGGGACTTTTTTTGAGTAGTTCACACAACGGAGCGGCCAAAGACGCAAAATTGGGGACGAACTTCCTATAAAATGAGGCAGATCCCATGAAAGAACGGAGCTGTTTCTTCGTATCCAGGAGGGGCCTCTCAACTATCGCCCAGACCTTGTCTTCTTGGGGCTTAAATTGTTTTTTCCACTGTGGAAACCCAGATATTGGACGAATCATAGGTGAGGTGGCACTTACCGGGGACTATTTTAAGGCCGTGTTCGCGCAAACGGCTTAAGAGCGCCTGAAGGAAGGCCAAGTGTTGGTCCCAGTCAAAAGTGGCAACGTAAATGTTGTCAAAATAAAACGTGACATTATCCAATCCGTTCAAAACTTGCGTATTATCCGATTATAATTGCTGCAGGCCGTCATTAACCCGAAAGGAAGTCGGCGGAACTGCATAAGTCCTTTGTCGGTGGGGAAGGCGGTGTATTTCCTTACGCTCTTTTTCAGGGAAACCTGGTAATACGCTTTACATAGGTCGAACTCGCTAATTAATTTTTCTTTTTCGAACAAGTGAAGGTTTTGGTCAATTAAAGGAATCAGTTCCATATCGAAAACAGTCACGGAATTTAATTGGCGAAAATCTCCACACATGCGCTAAGAGTTATCTGGTCTCCATAGCATAACTATTGGGGAACAATAATTTGACGTGGAAGGGGTTCAATGATTTTGAGGTTAAGCAGATTGTTAACCTCAGCGTTAAAGGCATTTCTCAGATGAATTGGAAGGGGGTAAGGTCTTGAACGAAGGGGTTCTTGGGTAGCGAGGATTATATCATGCTCGAAGGTAATTGCCCACCCAGGGGTCTCAGAAATGACGTCCTCAAACTTGCTTAAAATAAGCTGCAACTGGCTAATTTGGTCGGGAGTTAGCCGCTTATTGATATCCAAGCTAGCGGGGGGTGAATGGATAGAGCCGGACAAGGCGGGTAGTGAATAATCCCTATCTTGTTCGACGCACAGGGCATGTACAAGGTTCAGGGTATCCGTCGTGTTATCGGCCTCCAAAGCTGTCTCTTCGTCTGTGGTATCAATGTTGTTGACACACGCGCGGCGATGGGGGTCTTAATTAAATAATCCACCGGTCCAAGTGCTTCGAGAATTAGTAAGGAGCCTTTCAATTGGTTCAGAAGTTTGTTGATCTCCGTAGGAAGTAGCAATAGAACCTCATCACCGGGCTTAAACTTCCTCTCCTTCGATTTGACATCGAAGTACGCACGTTACTTTTCTATGTTAACGTCGGCATTTTGGTATGTAATCTCGGTACACTTTTCAAATCTTCGTTGAAGATCCAGAACATACGCATAGGAAGATTGAATTTCCCTGTCTAACTTGGCGTTAGAGAATAACTCCTTGAGGATGCTAATGGGGCATCGCACGTTACGTCCGTAGATTAACTCGAAAGGAGCAAATCCAAGCGTACGATGTGGAATCTCCCTGAATGCAAATAGTGCCCCGTGCAAGAAGCGATGCCACTCACGGGGCTGTTCAGCACACATCTTATTTAATATTGACTTTAAGGTAGCATTAAATTTCTCGCAAGCTCCATTTGCGCAGGGGTGAAAGGGAGTGGTAAAGAATGGTTTTACCATCAACAATTTCCCGATATAGTCCATCAATTCAGAAGTAAATTGCCGACCTCGGTCAGACAATACTTTCTTTGGTATTCCTACCCTAGAGAAGATGGAAATTAAGGCTTCGGCACACGTAACACTGTCGATTCTCTTTAAAGGTACAGCTTCGGAGAAACTCGTAGCACAGTCAACGAAGATAAGGATATAACTATGCCCTTCGCTAGAAGGGGGACGCATGGGGCCGACAAGCTCTATGGCTACTCGGAAAAAGAGTTCCACTATTATTGTTCCCTTCTGAAGGGGGCCGGTTTAACACGCCCTTTTGCCGTGGCTTTCTGGCAGATGTCACAGGATTGGCAGTATTCAGAAGTGTTAACTGCAGTACCAGGCCAGTAGAAATACCGGAAAATCTTCTGAGCAGTCTTATTGTGGCTGAAGTGGCCAGAAAACACACTGTCGTGGGCAATTTTTAAAACCAGGGGGGCATGCGAACGGGAAACACAGAGGGCGTGAGTCTCGGGATTGACGCCATCCGAGCAAGCGCGATATAGCAAGCCTTCTTTCACGATACAAGAAGCTGTCTTGTTAACGTGGACCGAATCCTGCTCGAGGCTCCGAGATTTTTCAAACAAGAAAAGGAGATTTGCGCACTCCTTCTGTCCTTGAGTGAATTCTTCGCTCATAACGCGGTTGAAATATGAATCTAAGGTAATCTCAAGGGCAGCGGGCGTTTGGGATTCCTTCTCTGCCTGGGCTCTCGTAATAACGGGCTGAGCCACATGGTTATATGAGACTTGTGGGCACTGCTCTACCAAAACGCAACAAAATTTGATAGGGGCTGGCACAACTTCAGTCCATCCGGAAAAGTACTGACACTCCAGGTAACAGTTTACAATGAGGAAGCGGTTTTCGCGTCCCAGGCAGTCATGGCTTATCGCAAACTAATTTGATACCACGATACAGGTACGCCCGGTATCGCGGACGAGGGTTGGAGACTCGGCACCCATTAACGCTTCCGTTTTCAAACTTCGTACTTCCTGGAGAGCTCTTGTCGAAGAGGAAATTAACATGGTGCCCTATGGCACTGGGAAACCAGATTGGAGCTGAGGTTTCTGGTCGCGATGGAGGGAAAGCGGGAGCAGTATTCACCTGGATGACTTGGTAAATGGGATTACCACGGAGTTGGGAATTTGGGGGGCAATTTGGGTGCGTGTGGCCTTCGACACGGCAAGCAAAACACGATTGGTCTACGGGGAAAAGTTGACGCCGGGGGATTAGAGATGAGGGGCTTGACATCACGTGATTTCCATGGAGGGAAACTTCTGGGCTTAAAAGGGCCCGTAACCATGGCGAATTTTAGGGAGTTCTTAGGAGGGAACTGCGAGATATTAATTTTATTCTTGGGGGATGAAGGGGGAGGCTTTTTAATTTTCCTTCGAGTATAGGTTGTGATTCGTCGCATAGATATCTGCTTCTTCTATGCACTCTTTGAGGGAGTTGCACCGACGATCCTTCACAAAGGAGCGGATCTCTGGTGTTAGCGATGCCAACAACTGATCCCTTAGAACAAAATCTAACAGGGACTCATAATTGTGGGGACTTTCGAGTCGTGTAACCAAAAATTGAAATTACGGAAAAGAGTATATCCAAATTGACGGAAGGTTGGATGCGGGCTTGGCGAAATTTGGCTGGGTAGAAGTCAGGCATCATATCATACGCCGCGAGAAGTTCAGATTTGAGAGTGGAATATCCCACTGTAGCTTCCGAGGGAAGGAATACGCATAGGTCTCGGAGCTGTGAGCTAAGGAAGTGAAGAAGCTTAGCGACACCATCCGTTTCGATGTCCCAATGATTAACTTAAAAAATTTTCTCGGACTGAGTGAGAAAAGATCCGAAGTCCTCTCCTCCTTTGAACGTGGGGATTTTAACGGAGGTGGATTGAGGGGCTTCTTTATGGCAATTTACTGAACGGGCTTCGGGCTGATCGCGATTTAATTCCAATTCATATTGACGAATTCTCTCGCGCTCTTCGCTCTCTCTATTTCCTTTTTGTTCGCGTTCAGCTCTTTCTCTGAGCTCTTTTTGTTCAGCTAATTCTCTAATCTCCTTTTGTCTAGCTCTCTCTTTTCTCTCTTCTTCCTCTATATAAGTGACAAGGTCTTTGTCCCTAAACGAGGGATTCTCCTTGGAGTTTAAATCTCTCGAACGACAACATTTTGTCCGAAAGAAAGGGTTTAATGGACCGTCGGCACGGGACGGAGAAGGTTTGAGTCACAAAGTACTGACACACGGAGGAATATGCTTGTTTAAAAGCAGAAGCTTTGCTATGCAAATACCCGCATTAATATAGTACACGATTAAGCATATAAATAAAAAAAAATAAGAAGTCTTCGTGAGATGAGAACGGCTCAGATTCTACTAATCCGTAGGGCATTAAAGTGACCATGGGAGAAGCTGTGTCTCCTAACAAAAATTTCCTATTAAAGGTTCTTAGTCCAAACACACATACATACACTATGCGAAAAATAAATATGCCAGGTTTGTTTTCTGTTTTATTTTGTTTTGTATTTGCAACTCAAATGGTACTCAGCTTTGAAAATTATAATAGAGTTAAAGGGTTGCCTTTAAAAAATCTCTCTAAAGACAATTATACACCCTACACCTGACACCAGATTTTATAATACAGAAATGTATATATATACTCGTATGTATATGTCGTGGAATGGCCAGTCTCTCTCTCTCTCTCTCTCTCTCTCTCTCTCTCTCTCTATATATATATATATATATATATATATATATATGTAGGTAATTTTGGGGCTTTGAGCCGTAGTTGGTTGAAGATCGTTAGTGAATGGGGAAATTGTTATGGTCCAATAGGGATGGTTATTTATTAACTTTGCGGTGGCCTTTTTAAAATTAATATTTCAGAGTACAAGTTGACCAATGATTAACAGGTAACTGGTACACGTAGAGGTTGCAAAAGAAAGACAATGACAGAAATATATCTTTACTAGCAACAAAATAATATTTAAATATACACAGATATTGGGTTTAAAGGGAATGGTCGCACATACGGAGTTAAATGTTTACGCGAGATACAGGTGGGTTAATTAGAGGATTAACGTGGTCGGGTTCAGGAGGGTGATAAAAAGGGGAATTTTAAACCGGGGCGTGCACACAAAGAATAAATCGATTGGGTAAGCCAGATTTTTAGATCAATCTGCAGGCGGCAACGGTTACAATTGCTTATGTGATCGTTGCAGAAAAGGGGCCAGTTGGGATATGATAACGCGAGGAGTGAAGTTGGGTTACCTCTCGCTTTAGATGAGGGGGCACACGTAGATGGCCTTCGGAGATTGAAATCCGCGTCAGATACTCGCCGATTGACTATGGCACAGTTCCCGGATGTCGATTTAGCCTTCGTTCTCGAATCGAAATCGTTGTTGTCTCCGATCGGGGGTGAGAGGGCGTGCGTCCTTCAGCTCGTTGGCCGTGGTAGGTGGGACGTCTATTTGTGCTGCTTACTAAACCGAGTCGGAGGATTATATAGACGCTCGGCGAGATGGTTTTGGGTGGCTTGGCGGCAGCCTCCACACACACGTGCAATTTGGAGAAAAGTCGGTGACTCTTTTCGGATGGGGGGGGAATTATGATAACGTTGGCGTAGAATGTTCAACGAACGTTGATCTATAACGGAAAGACAGGCATGTTGGCTGAAAGGCGGCCATGGGAGACGATGAAATCGGTCCCTAAGCAAATACAGCTGGGGTGTGATAACGGCGTAGGCTGCACCCTCACCTTGGTTCAGCCGTGCTTTTAAAGCTCAATGCGATGATCTCGGGACCACATGGGTACAGAAGGGCACGTGGTCGCTCTTCGACCTTATTCTGCTACAAATATTGAAAACAATGGAAGCTAAAATTCTCATAAATATAATAGAAACAACTATTTAGTTAACGAAACTAAAAAAACAGTAAATTCTCAGAATTTCTCATTAATGCAATAAAGTGTAGATAGATTAAATACAATGTATCCTTTAGTCGATTTTATTAATTGGTTTCTTTTTTTCCAGTCCCGGCCTGAGAAAATCTGTTGACGTACCGCGCCCTAAGTCTGTAAGCATAATAAAATTGCCGTAATTAAACTTCGCAAACTAGAAGCAGCTGAACTAAAATGTGGTTATGGTTGGCTAACCACTATCCTGTTACACTTATAGCCAAAATTCTGCGATCGAGGGCAGTCGAATAAATTAATGCCACTTTTCGTTACAAGCTTATCATGTTGTCAAGAAAACCAATGATAGTTCTTAAGGCTATCTTTAATACATAGTAAAACACCTGGATTTTATCTAAATTGCCAGCATTTAAATAAACGTCTATATTCTACAGTTATTCAAGAATCGAATACCAGTATTGTTCTTAAATTTCATATCTACGGTCGTTAAATAGCTAAGCACAAAAGTTGAAATCTTGTACCAGTTTTATCAGTTTCTCTACACTAAAGGCCTCTCAATTCTCGAACTCACCAGCAAATACTAGACATGCATACCTACTGGCTCTAGCTCTTCTGGTTCCTCTAGACCAGTTTTTCTCAACCTTTTGATGCTCGCAGCACCCTTGCCAAGCTTTTCAGATTTCCCAGCACCCTTATTATAAAATCTCGTTTGCCTATATTGTTTTGAATCCACATTGCTCATTAAAGTGCTCTTCCTCACATGGCATTGGTTCTCAACCTTTTTTATATGGTGTTTTATTCAAGCTGTCAACATTTCCAAGTTAATTTTTATAAATTTTAATACTCCCATAAGTATATGAAAAACACACGTATATACTCTGATAGTGTTTTATTAATAATAAAAAGAGAACAGCATACCATACAAAAATGTGATTATCAGTAGTAAGATAGCAAAATATACCACAATATGAGCCATGCATTTATCATTGCGAAACTTGAGATGGCTGCTTGGAACACAAACTCTTAATATTAGGTCTAATTGCTGATAATGCTACTCTCATATTGTCCTCAAGAAATAAAAGTTTATTTCTGGATTTAGATTTAATTGTTGCCATGACTGAGAATGCTTGCTTACACAAATACGATGTGGAGAAAGGTAGAAGTAGATATGTAGCCTTTTCAGCCAAATTTGGATACTCCTCCATTGGTCCACGCCAAAAAATAGCCAATCATTCCTCACTCTTCTCGAATTTGACTTTTAGGATGGAAGCAGCACACAAATCAATAAATTCGTCACGTTCTCTTGCCTTAAAGCGTAGTTCTTCAGCCATGTCCGCCAGTTTAAAGGGTGATACAATCCAGTCGAGATTCTCTATAGAAAGGGAAGAGAAATAAAGATCAACTGCTTACCTCAGCCGAAGCAAGTGATGTAGAATGAGATCTTTGAGACGTCCAATAGTATTATTTACCGCTTGCTTAAGAAGAGAAGGAAGGTTTGATCGGTCATCTTTTTTAACAGCTAACTTCCATGCATCCAACTTTCTCTGGAAACATTTCACTTTGTTACTTGATGTAACTATTGTCTCCAGTCTCCCCTGCATTCGGAGATTTAAATCATAAGCTTCATGAAGTTATCAGCCAAGAATGACATCTTCAAACACCAAGTACGATTTAGAAGCAGACTGAGGAATGCATCTTGTTTCACCCGTTCAAAAAATACTTCCAGTTCATCTTTGAGTTCGAGAACTCGGTTCAGCACACGACCTGGGGATAGCTACCTTACATCAGTATGCAACACCAGTGAGATGTTAGCTGCACTCATATCCTGGCATATCTTTTGAAAAACTCTGCATTATAAGTGCCAGGATTTTATGAAATTCACCATATTGATAGTCTGGTTCAAAACTTCCTTTAGCTCTTCACTGCATGTTTGTGCAACAATTGCCTCTATGTACAGGAAACAGTGGGCTATGATAATAGATGGATTTTCTTTCAGTGTTATGGTAATGAATCCCTTGTCCTCCCCTATCATCGATGGCGCTATATTAGTACATATGTTACAACAGTCTTTCCATGAAAGACCATAGTCACTGAGCTACGATATTACGGTTGCGAAAATGTCCTCCCCAGTAGATGTGGCCTGTAGTTCCTTGCAAAACATAAACTGCTCTACAACTCCTTCATCAATAAATCTTCAAAACCCAAGCAATTGACATTTACCAGCTATGTCCGTACTCTCATCTACCTGCAAAGCGAATTTTTCATTTGATACAATCTGCTGCACAACTTGTTCATTGATATCAGCTGAAAGTTCAGATATCCTACGACTGATTGTGCTATTGGAGAGAGGTACTTTAGAAATCTGAACCTGAGCTTCTTTACCAAGCATTATTTCAATAATTATGTTCAATGCAGGGAGAATCATGTCTTCACCAATTGTATGAGGCTTCATTTTCATTGCTATCAGTTCTGCTACTTTAAATGAAGCTTCGAGAGCAGTGTCAGCTACGGTTACTCTTTTGACCATTTTACTAGCTAGAATTTCCTGCCCTTCTAACAAACGATAAAAATATTGCACGCCTTCCTCTGACACACCAGGATGTTTGGTAGTGAGGTGAGCCTTCAGCTTGCTAGGGACCATGGCTTCATTACTGAGTGTATTTCCACATACCACACACACGGGGCGAAGATTATCTTCATCATTGTTTGATACAAAACCATGTGCTAAGTAGGAATAATTATATTCCCAATTCTTTATAAGAGGGGCTTCTTTCACCTTAGTATATTTTGACCCAGATGGACGAGGAATACTTTCATTATTTGAGGTCGAATCAGAACAATCAGTGACCACTGAAGGGACTATTTGATTTTCCTCTTCTCTTCTTCCTTGTGTTTTCGCTTCCTCACTACGAACTTATCCATAGTTATGAACTCTCTCCTACTCTGCCACAGAAAACTGCAAATCCCCCTAAAAAACATCCATTATTCTCCCTTCCTCAACTCAGGGCTCAACGAACATTGAGTGTCCACACATAAAATCGTACATTATTTTGGGAAGACACTGAGAGTGGTATGTGAATGTGTATGGATGCTGTGTGTGTGAGAGGCGAGACAGAGCCAGCTCGTCATAACTTGCACGTGAGGAAGGCAGAGAGCATCTCAGTACTAATAAAGGGAATATAGGATATTATTATGAGAGGGGGAGTTGGGGTGGGGGGGTACGCGTCGCCTCGTAGTGAGGTTGTGTGTATGTGTGGGATTTCTAGTGTATTCTGGTATGACGTGACCGTGATATGTCTTCCATATCACTTATCAGTTGGAAATTTGTGTTCGAAACATTCTCAAATGGGTAAATTTTGATTTATCACGATTTACGAGTATGTATACATTTCGCAGTATAATATTTTGTTTATATTCAATGTTTTACCCAAATCTTGCGGCACGCTTTGTTAATCTCGCGGCACCCTTTGTTAATCTCGCAGCACCCTTTGTTAATCTCGCGGCACCCTTTGTTAATCCCGCGGCACCCTTTGTTAATCCCGCGGCACCCTTTGTTAATCCCGCGGCACCCCTAGACCGTGTTTTACTCTTTTATGAATATACCCCCAGAGCACAATTTTCCCGTATCGTTAAGGTGCACCTGACTATTTCTTTGAAATAGTCAGGTGACATTAATTAATTAATCGATCGGTTGAAAGCACATTGAAATAGACGGTTAAAAAGATGAGAGGTGTTAATAAACTAATTTATTAATCGATTGGTTGAACCAATATTTTTTTAATTGTGATAGGAAAATATACCCCATAATTTTTACCAAGTAAAAATTAATGATATAAGAATAAGAATAAATAAAAACGGAATAGTATTTTTTTAAATGTTTAGGGTGGCAATGAAAGCAGAGAAAAGAAAGTCATCCAAGAGACAAAAAAAGTCAGGTCCTTCTTGGAGGCGTACTCTTGCTTGAGGTCAAATGGTCCAAGTCCAAGGTATTGATGGCGGCCCGTACTAAAGGACGAAAAAAGGAAGAAGAGATAGAATCCGGAACAGGAATTTAAGATGAAATAGTCCGTCTAGGACAAGTCTAAGCCAGCGGGTCCTCGATCTCATCGAAATGCATTGATGGGATTATTATACGACACAGGGGATTCTCACCCATTGTATCTACGCATTTTAGCCAATTGTTTTTTTTTTAATGCTTTTACCCACAATTTTCATCGCTCGATGCCCACATCAGGGGATGGGAGCGTGGTATTACAATTTGAAGTGGTATTTGAATCACGAGTTTCTGTAATATATGGATACCACTGCATTGTCAACCCGACTCAAATCAGGCCCAGGTCCGACGTGGAGCTTTATCTTCCCGGCCATCCTCAAATCTAAATATACTCGATTCAAGCCCAACATCAAGGCGCCTCCCATTTTCACTCTAGAAAACAGACACAAATCCTTCGAAAGCTCCGGAACATCTGATGAACCACCAGGAAAGAAACGGAAAGATTCCATTTCCAGGAAAAATCGTGAATAAATCCAGAACTGAATTCCAGGTTTTCCTGAAATGAAGTTGGAACAATTCGAAATTTAAACTCTCTTAATCATAATTCCTTTCCTAGTCATTTTGGCTTAACAAAGAAAATAATAGGAAGAGAATCAAGAAATAGATATTTTAACATAATTTGGATAAATTATAAATAATTACCTGTAATTATTATACATAATTAAACGGCAATCTTTCATTGTTACCAAGATTCTTTGATAAGAATGATAAAAGGCACTAAATCGAATTTGGGACAGGTTAGAAAGTCGTTTACTATATAAAACTACCGGTAAATCGATTAATCTAGCTGAGTGAGAAAAAATACTTCCAGAATGACTAAAAGTTGAAGCCGCCCGGAGTATGGTTAGTCTCGAATAGAATCTCGATTCTAGTCCACTCTCGGGCGGATGTCATGCGCTGTAGGTAGCCGTGGTTTGAATTTATCGTTAAACTACAGGTCCCCACTGAGAAATATAAGGCCTCAAAAAGTGTGCTGATCGGTGTAAAAAAAACTTACTAAATTATTTATATTTCTTGTGGTCCATACCTGCTAGGAACAAAGTGTTAAAATGTTCATCTCTAAAAACTGAAAGAAAACTACCCTTTATTTTTCAAAAAATTCTACTATTTAACTGGTGACCTCTTTTCCAAATATACTTAACTTCTACCTACATTTTTTTGGTAGATTATGACAAGCCGCTACAAAATAGGAATTTAAAATTTAGACCAAAAGAAAATCTGAAAATGTGTCTATGTAGTTCTGGAGAGAAGATCTATCGGCACCACTGTGGTGAAACAGTCAATATCCACGGCAACGAGAGTGTCTGAGAAGACTTCTTTGTGTAACACGGTCCTCTTGCCCTATGGGCTTGGAAATTCAACCCCTATACCTGTATACCAAATAGATAATCTTGTGTGAACTCAAAGAGAAATTAGATGGGGGGTCGTCTACTCGCCAGTAGTATTGTAACACAAATGCCGAGCCCGCAAATTTGTCACACTAATGCTGAGTCCGCCATTTTGGTGACGTCAGCTAACGTGTTATTGAGTCGCTGATTTTTAACATCATAAGGGCCTACCCAACATGCAGTATGCATTTCTCTCCGTTGTATCTCTCGTTATTTCCCCTCAGTCGTACGTATTTGAAAGCGAAGCGAGCTTCAAGCTCCTCTCCCCTCAGTTGTACTCCTCAGCCTTTTGCTCTTTCTCCCTCCTGTTTTGCCATTTTCGTTTTTCTATCCTTAAATTCAAAGAACTTGTCTGTTTACTACCTTTTCATCATGGAAACTTCGGGGTTAACGAAAAGATTTACCATATTTCTTTCCCAAACAAATATTCTTAATTAAAATCAAAAGTGAAAATTTTATTCCGCTCCTAAAATCCATTTTTTATCATTCTTTGAAAAGTGTGAAGATAAATTTGACTTTCTGTTAGGATAATCTTAGAAGGAACCAAAAGGGCTACGAACTACGATTATTATTCATATTAATTTTCTGCAGTATTTTTATATGTGTATCCCTAATTTCTAATACCAGATACTATCATAATTGGGGATCTGACAACATAACCAAACATATTCTAGTGTTCATATGCTTTCAATCACATTATGCAGAAAAAACTAAAAGATTTTGTGTTCTTTCGTAGAATTATATTCTAATTCCCATCCTCTTTGCGGTCGCAGATAGTTCCATATGTTGTAAGGATACGTGGTTATAGTTATTCGTTGGCTGCTGTTAAACAGGATAGGGTGTTAACGGGGAAACTGTAGCTTATAAAGGTCCTCCCGGTTGAAGTAACTAAGACCCATGAGGACAACACCATAATATAATTTGCATCCTTTGGATTCTTTAATACCAATCACCACAGTCGCTGAGGTGCGGCAGGAGTAGTTTGAAAAGGGACAACTAGGGAGACGGGTGGACGAGTGTGGGTTGTGTAACTGGGTTGGGATATGAAAGACTGAAGTACATAATAGAGGAAATAGACATCTATTTCCTCTTATGTTCTTTAGTTTTCATTTCTAAGCACTGCCCAGTTGCATAGCCTCCACTTGACTACTTGTTTCTCCAGTTTGTTTGTTTTTTGGGGAGGGGGAGGAGGATTGCTCCTGCCCTTTTCAAAAACTCCCATGATTGGAATGGCGGAGTTCGGTGGATGGAAATTGTATCATGGTGGTGGCTTTATGGATTTTTGGATGCTTTAGCTGGGACCACTTTTATGGGCCCTGATGTGATTGTTCATACTTTGTTTTGTTTAGTAGTCGTTGGCGAATAATTATAACCAAATAAGTTCAGACCTCCGACCTAACATGTAGCGCATAACTGCTAGCAATACAGTTAATAGGTTATTGTGATTTAATGGGAGGAGTGTAAGTAATAGGAGTGCTGATGATATTCTGAAACTGTACCTGGCATTAGTTAGGCCTCATCTTGACTACTGCGGTGCAATTTTGGTCACAATATTATAGGGCGTATATTGGTTTGCTTGAGTCTGTGCAAGGAAAGATGACAAAGATGATTCATGGGTTGAGGAGCTATACCTTAATACCTTATGGTCAAAGGCTTAGGAGACTAAATCTTCATATGTTAGAAAAAAACACTAAATATCTTTAATGTCGTCACTAAATCGATCGGATATATTTATGATATATAACTCTTGGGTTATGGCTTTAACCATATTAGATTGTATATCCTTAACTCATTAGCTCATTAAATTAGGCATCTATTGCTGAAAAGATTAGCTTCTCCTATCCCGCAGAGGAGAGGGTGGGGATTAGAGAAAATTGGTTAGTCTAGATAGCTGCTCCCATAAAGCTGTTTTATTGGAACCAACATACTTAATCCACATTGGTTTTATATTTAATTCTAGTTAATCAAATATGTCTATACACTGTTTCTGAGATAATAATCCATCTCATTCTGCACTAAATGAACCATCATTGAAAGGGAGATTTATGATGCGGAGTAGTCGCGCTTGCACTCCACCTATAAACTGGTGGTCAACAAGTTTGGAGTAAGTGTAACATGATCTCCGATTAGAATTGGGAGCATGAAAATCTATACGAAACGCTATACAATGTTTTAGTTTTTGAATATCATCTATGATAGACCTTTTCATTAGACTGGAAAATTATTCAGATAGATGAAATAATAAATTTTCTTTCATTTTCCCATTGAGTATTGAACGTGAAGTGAACATTAGATATTGTCCGTTGAATTTTGGCAGATTAAAATAATAAATTTTGACATGATAAATTTTGCCTCATTTTCAGATTCACTTTTTTAAAATTATTTTTCACTTTTGTAATATCCTGCATCCATCCACATTTCATTATAAACCTAGGCAATGCTTTTTATTTTTGTTTCCTTTCCTCTTCTATATATAATACAAGTCTGATACTGTTGAAATCCTATATACCATGTAGCTTTCTTTACTCCACCCTGCCCTTTAGCTTTTTCTTTTTTTACGAATTGCTGAAAACGCATGAGATCCAAAAATAATCACATTTCATATACGAAAAACTCTTTTTTTTTTTGTACCTAAAATTCTTTGATTTGGTATAGAACACCGATGAATAAATTTGACCGATGTGCTTCCAATCATTCTTGTCTATACGCGTTTGCCAAATCAGGAAATACGTCGGTATATTTCCATATAAAATTAAAAGTAAAATATCTGAAAAGCATTTCTTTTATTGTTCTTTGTACGCGCTCTACAAGACTAGCTTTGTTTAGTGAATGAACAGGATATACTCCACTCTATAATCGTTTTATAGGCCTTTATTCCTCTTTCATTTGGACTCTTTTTCCATCATCAAAACACATACAAGGGTTGGACAAAATAATTGGAACAGTAGAATTTTAACACCAATAATTCAATGAGCCATTATACTCGTATTATGACTAACCATCCAAATTTCATTAACAGTGTTTTGTTTTTATTGGAGATTCATAGTTTGATTTATCAATTTTAATTATTATTTTTATTTATTTTTCAATCGTGGTATAGATGCTAAGATGCGTGACTTCACTGAGTTTGAAAGAGGCAAATTTTTGGAGCTTGAATTGCAGGATCTTTCCTCACCAGAACAGCTAAATTTCTTGGTTTTTCGAGAGCTACCATACCAAGGACCATGGCATAATTCAAGAAGCAGGGCAAAACCTCCAGCAGGAGGAGTAATTCCGGCAGGATTTGAAGCTCGCTGAAAGAGACCGACGAGTGTTGAAACGCATTGTGATGAAAAATCTCCGGACAACTGCCTCTAAAGTGACTGCAGAGTTGAATCAACATCTCACTAGTCCCGTTTCAACCGAAAAAAAGCCGGATATCATGGAAGAGCCGCCATCAAGAGACATCTGCTTTCTCATAAAAAGATTCAGAAATGGCCAAAATGGGGTAGATATCACAAGGGCTGGTCAGCAGACCAATGGGAAGAAAGTAATATTCTCCGACGAGTCCATTTTTCTCTTTTCCCCATTGCAAGGCGAGTTTATGTGTGGAAGCCGCCCTTGGGAAGATTTTAATCCTGACTGCCTTCTTGCTACAATGAAGCACGGAGGAGGGTCAGGGATGGTTTGGGCCGCCATATCTTGAAATTCTTTTGGTCCAATCGTTTCCCTGCATGGTAGGATCAACATCAACGAATATCTAAATATTTTGGAAGATCAAGTCCATCACATGGTTCTGAGATTATTCCTTGACGGTGAGTGATTTTTCCAAGATAACTATGTCTCAATACAAACAGCTCATGTGGTTGAGAATTTATATGAAGAGCATAGAAGTGAGCTACAACACATGGAGTGAACCTCACAATCTCCAGATCTTAATATTATTGAGCATTTGTGGTGCATCTTGAAGCGAAGTCTTAGAAGTCATTACCCTCCTCCATCGTGTCTGATATAGCTGGAGCAGGTATTGCAAGGAGAATGGCTCAAGATTCCTCTTAATGAAGTCAGAAAGCTGTATGAATCAATTCCAAGACGCATCGACGCCGTTCAGAAATCAAAGGGAGGACCAACTCCGTATTAAATAAATATTCATTGAATTCAATACGTGTTCCAATTATTTTGTCCAACTTGTGTAACTTGGAATCCATCTGGTTTCTTCCATGATATATCGTATAGCTCTCGATACTGCCTGATCTGTCTTTTCCGTTAAAGGAATCAGCCATACATATCTAGAGTAGACGTCAATTACAAACAATATATAGCGTACACCATAATTATAACTTTGAAATTTCTACATATCAGAGATCAATCTGTTAAATATCATTTCTACTTTGTGCTTTAACATGTTTTGTCCCGAATCCTTTTCGCACGCCTTTGTGCAGATTATAATTATCTAATCTTGCGAGAAAATATTCTACATCTGATCATTGCGTAACCTTTATACAGATTGAAATAGTTGATTGACCTCAGCTAAAGATATTAGCAGACTCGGGGATCCATACATCTGTAACAATTGTATATTTCTCGTATATTACACTCCTCTAAAACCATAAATAAAAAATATATTGTGTTAAATCCTATTTATTTTGCTTTCAGACTAAAAGACATAATTTTAATTAGAATTTTACGAATATTCACAACCTTATTACTTTGAACATATTCACTGATTCTCTAAATCAAAAGAGTCGGATCAAGTCTATCAGGAGAACGATTTTCAATATGGAGTGGATAAAAATGCTCAAAGTGCATTTTTAATCCAAACTTCATCCTTTTGAAAATGAATATGAGAAGTTGTTTTTTTATATGATCTAGGATTTTAATATATTTTTTAAGGAATCGTTATCTAATAAAAATATTTTATCTAGGGGTGACCTTAAACTTTATTCTTACAATGATGCAGGCTAGTGTGATTGCCTCCTCTGAACTACCATGCTAAGGCTGATTGATAGATAAATATCATATTAAATTCTCTTAACACGTAATCGGGGCGTAGTTGTAAAGATCCATGAGAACAAATTCTGTCACAAGTTCCATAGTGTTCCTTCTCATATTCAGAAAACAATAAAACTTATCAAACGATACATTTTTTTATATACTGTTTAGGTGATTGTAGGGTGAATTTTTTGTCATTCTTCGATTCCATTATTGACTGCAAGATAAAAATGATTACTCACATTTTGCAAACACTTCATCTGACGAAAATTTAGATTAAATTTGTTTTCAAGTTTTAGCAAAGTATTGACTTCATATTTGTTGTTCAACGCTGGTTTAAATCGTGTAGGAATGAACTCTTCGTACATGTTCCAAGAAATACCGAAATGTATACTTGGAAATTGACCGTTATAGTTTGCACCGTAGTTCTTCATTAGCCGATCTAAATGTAGGAAGGATCATGTTTTAACCTGCGTATTGCCCAAAACACCAGCCTAAACTCGTCATTCTAGCATAGCCGGCTTTTCTAGTAATCTTCAAAAGGCTGAATATATTAATTTAGTATTCTTATATAATCTTTTTCACGTGGAATCGAGACATAGCTTCTTACGCGGGACTATACAAGTGAATTTGGGCAGGCACTAAGGCAGACAGTCTGATATGGTTAAGGAGACTTCGTCGTACTCTGAATATTTATGTTTTCTTTCATTTCAGCATACCAGCGGAGTTGCCACTTCGCTCTTTCCAAATCTTTAATTAGTCTGCATAGTTGACATGTTAATAAATACATTAGAACAATAATTAAACCAGATCGTTAATTTTTGCTGTTCCGGAAAAAGAGAAGTACTATTGTGTTTGTGCAAACCACTAATTTTAATGCAGAGGAAATTGGTGTGTAAGATATTAATTTTAATCTTACTTCACACACAAAAGGTTAGTGGTTGTCTTTTCCACGTTCTAGCTAAATCGTTGAGTAACTCGAAAATGTTAGACTAAAAAGATTTTTAATTACCTCATTATTATCCCAACTGAATCCTTGTATATCTTTTTAGTATCCGATAAATTAATCTACCTCTTTCAGGACCACTAGCCTCCAGTGTTCCCAGAATATCATCTATCTACTCGTTTCTTTGATCCTTGCCACTCTCATCAACTTTAACGGTAGGGGATGCACAACATTATCTTACTGTTTCAAATAGTGTTGTAACGCCATCAGATTAAATTGAATACATCTATTTGAAGGGTTGTGAGAATTATTTAGTATAGCAGTCAACTCTCTCTTCAAATCTAAAAGTCTTTTTCTGAAGCTTGAGGAAGCTTCTACATGCACGATATTAACTTACGTGGAAGGTTGTTCCTTCCAATCTTACTCTCTGTTCTAACACCTATCCTTTCCAGCCTTCTAAGATTAAAAATCCTAGAAGGCTGGAAAGGATAGTTGTAGAAGTTTTGAGGAAACAGATTTTGGGCCATTAGGAATATGGAAATATTCCTATGGTCTGAGGATAGTGTGAATACCTCTGATATCTTTGCATCTCTATTCTGCATTAATTCATCTCAAATAAGGAAGGTATGACTTCTTCTATCAAATGATTACACATCATACACATCTCTGCGTGAAACATAACTCCATTTTTAAATTTTTCATAGTCTTTCGGCCACACAATGTAACACCATATGATTCCATCAACGCTTTGAGTAAACATATTATCTCTATAACTCAATATACAATAAATTAAGTACATTTTCCTGCTGGTTGTCGACCCAATGATGGAGGAAGTACATGGAAAGACAAATATGAATTTAATCAAACTTCCTTCAATCGCGCTTTCCTTTTGCGCAATGAATTAGGTAACTTGCTCAAAGACTACTTACTATATGCATTATCTTTGTTAGATCATCTGAAAATGTAACGAATTTTACTCATACTGACAAATGGAAGCGGATATATCTAGACAACCCAACCGTTTCATCTTTATCTAACCCCTCATCTATCGAACGCATCGGTGAATTTTTGCCGACAGTTAATTCTGCTCCAATTAAGGTGACTGATGAAAGTGAAAGGAAGATACCCATCGACAAAGAAGACCTGATTTTCTAAACATTACCGACGATATAATTACAATGAGCTTCGATGATGAAAATGTAGAACGTGTAATGGAGGGGAACGTTTAGACAACGAAGTTAGTCCATGTAACACCATTCTTTTATTGGATGAAGGAGAAGTAACTGAAGCAGAAAGAACTTCGTAGCCTCACTCGCAAGAGCATCTTTTACAACAAAAAGAAAATCATTCTTGTGTATAAATTATACCAGTAAGAGAAAATAGGCAAGGAAACCTCATTATTTATGCCATGCAATCGTACATAGAGCGGAAGAAGCGGGCTTAGTGAGTATTCTGTGAGCTTTCACACTTTATATTGAATCTGCAATGAGTTCAGGCGGGGGATTATCGTGTATATATAAGTTCTGAAATTACGGAAGCTACAGGCGATACGATCTATTTAAATATTTCCTTCTTCCAACTGCATGAATCGACACTTTTCGATTGTATCATGTAACGATTCTAGACAGCATTTCAGTTTGCGGAAACAATTGAATTTAGAATCTTCAACCTTATAATTAGCATAAATACGAGGGGCGGACAATAAGTTTTGCAATTCGGATATAAGGAAACGAGATATGAGGAAAAGTGTTTTATTATTTTTCACTATAACTACCCTCGACTTCAATGCACTTGCGCCCCTTGTCCCTGAGGCTTCGAATTCCCGACAACCAGAAATCTGCCGACTGCTGTTCAATCCACTCCTGGACGGCGAGCTGCACATCTTCATCGTCCCCAAACCGGCGTCCATGCAGTGCAGCCTTGAGCTGGCGGGATAAAAGGGAGTCGCTAGGGGCCAGATCTGGACTGTAGGGGAGATAGTTGAGCTCCTCGAATCCGCACTTGCGCAGGGCAGCTTGTGAAACTCTGGCCTTGTGGACTTGGACGACGTTGAAGTCGATCATGGGGCGTCAGGTTTCTAGGGACCCAACGGGCAGAGACCTTGGTCATGGCCAAATTATCGTGGATGATGTTGATAACTCTATCATGTGATATTCCTAGTTCTCGCTCGATTTCTTCGACCTTCACCCGTCGATTTTCGAGGATCATCCTCTCCACACGGGCCACATTGTCCTCGTTGGTCAGGTCTGACGGGCGTCCTGGACGGGGGTCATCTTTAAGGGACTCACGACCATGGCGGAACTCCCCATTTTAGCGAGCAATGGTTGCATAGGAAGGGGCGGTGTCGGTGTACACTGCAACCATGCGTTCATGGATCTCTTTTGCATTCTTGCCTTCCTTGGTCAATAATTTGATCACTGCGCGGTGCTCAACCTTCTCCATTGTTGAAAAATTTGTGACTGACGATCTGCGATCAGCTACTGCTTCTTAAATAGACGAGGCGGGAGCGTGCGGCTGCAGGTCCTGACTTGTCATAACTTGTCCTAACACCCCCACAAACAGCCATCCCCCTTCCTCTGTTTTGCCCTACCGATTCGCAAAACTTATTGACCACCCCTTGTAGGATTCCTGCAGGACATGCCATAATGCCATCTAATTTTCGATTTGATTGCAATATAATCTATCGAGGACATATAAATTTTACAATATGCGCTTTTATTTCCTTAGTTCTCTCAAAAAAAGTTGAGGAGAATTTTTCTACAAAAAAAATTCTTGCTTCCATCACTAATACAGTAAGTCCAAGAGTTGGCAAGAAAGTGTAATCTTTTGTATGAAGACGGAAAGACTGTAATCTTTAGTAAGTGATAACTTTAGTATGAAGACTGTATATCAGTTCTCCTTGATAGAACGTGAACAGAAATGCAGAATCGTCATATTTTACAGCTAAGTGAGAAGAACGGCAATTCCAATTAATCCATCAACCAACATATGAAAAGTCAGCCCCACTTCTCTCGATTGGTCTTCAATATGAAACCTATTACTATCTAATTCGAAACATCAATGATACTTACATTAAAAGAAAGATACTTCCGTTTAACCACAACATATATTTTTCTTGCTATAAGTTCCATGATAAAGTTACGGCCTATCTTAAAGATTGTGAATGAATTGGCAGCAAGTGTCTCAGGCAGTGTGATAGAGAAAGAAATCGGGGGATTTTATGAAATGAGTATAATCGAAGATTCTACAAGCAATCATGTTTAACATCCAGAATGAGCTTGATACTTGTTCAAAGATTTGGATGTGTCGTAGATGTAGTCACATAACCATTCAGGATGCAAATAGAATGAGACGATAGGAGTGTGAGATGTTGTTTTGTGTCGAGAATAGAGGTTAATACTGCCATGAGGCCGAGAAGCTATGAGGACGAGCACGAGGTCGGGCGACGCAGAGCAAAGTCGTGGGAACCGTGAGAGAATCGAGTCACTTCCACTGATAAGGCAGGAGCAAATATCCCAAGCACGGGGGCACAAGAAGACGCTGCTCGCCTCTCCGGGCAATATCAAGAAACTCCGTTGAAGTTCATCCCTATCCCTCGGTGGAATGTTTGATTAAGGAGATGTCCTTTCTTGGCCTGAGGCATTATCGCTTGCGGCTGGCCCATATATAATGCTAGACACAGCCAGGAAAAGGCAGTATAGGCCCGCCTTTCTCCACGAGACACGTCGTGTTCTTGATTCAGCTCCATTCCCCTTCTCGAGCTCGAAGACAAGAATACTTAACAAAGGAATTTAGCCCCAGTCAATTGGCTATCCTTGGATCCGGTTTTAACATTGTCTGGCGCAAGTACTCCATCAAATTCACTCCTCCAGGTAAAACTCCATCGATTACGATTTACTCGTTCAATGACCCATCCCACACGTCTTCTCATAAAGCCTCAACCTCCAAGCTAGGCTCCAGCGACTAAATTGTGGTTTCTTGACCAGTCGACCCGTAAAGTGTATGTTCGTATATTGGCTTAACAGCAGCCGCTTATGAGCTCACATTTTATCTTATCTAATCGCTCCCGGTAATTCTTTAATTTGATCTCTGTAAACATTAAGTATCCGTTTGCAATCTTTTTCATTTTTATATATCGTATATCTATTGTAATTATTTCAAAATTATTTTGGGTACCCTCCGTTTTATAGCCCCAGAGGCCCGCAACCTTCTTTATTATAGTAACGGCCAATTGCACTTGATTCTGTAGATAAATCCTTCCACGCACTCGATTGAGATCCCCGTTCCCTTATCTCCTTCCTCGTCTGCCGCTGCAAAAGTCACTCAATTGAACTTGACCGCCCACTCAGTCTAAATATAATATATATATATATATATATATATATATATATATATATATATATATATATATATATATATATATATATATATATATATATATATATATATATCCATATGGAGCTCGGCCGTGAAACCTGCATTTAATATTGAGGATAAATCCCAGAGCCACGAGAAACGGATGTAGCATCTTTTAATTTTTCACTACGTTTCGAAAACTACAAGTTTTCTTCTTCAGGCTAGAATAAGTTTACAAAGTTAATATATATGAAGAAAACTTGAAAAGGCCAACAAGACATTATTTTAAAAGGTGACCAATTACAAAATATCAGTAAAAAGTACTACAAGTTAAATTAAATATGACTTGGCAACAGTTAAATTTGCTTTAAGACTGACTCAAAAATTAGTTAATAAATTTAAGGATTATTGCAGAAATTAATTACAAACTATAAGAGAAATTGACCTGGAATTATTTAAAGATAATAAATTTAAACTTTTTTTTAATTTTGTAAAGACTGTAAGAGTTAAAAAACATTTAATATAAAAACGGAAAATTTGGGTACTTACTAAAGCGGATCCATCCTAGAAAGTGAATGGTGGGTTTAACAAGGGGCTAGTATTTATAGGGTACATTGACGCTTGGTTTATTAAAAGGCAAACCAACTAACAAACTGTAGTTAAAATTAGTTAATTAATAATGATATTGCACTTAAATCTTCATTGAGTGTAGGTTTGTAGTGTTTTATATATAGAGATTCGAGGGTTCTTAGGCAATGTTTGTTGTTGTTAAAGGCTAATATCATTATTAATTAACTAATTTTAACTACAGTTTGTTAGTTGGTTTGCCTTTTATTAACCAAGCGTCAATGTACCCTATAAATACTAGCCCCTTGTTAAACCCACCATTCACTCTCTAGGATGGATCCGCTTGAGTAAGTACCCAAATTTTCCGTTTTTATATTAAATGTTTTTTAACTCTTACAGTCTTTACAAAATTAAAAACAAAGTTTAAATTTATTATCTTTAAATAATGCCAGGTCAATTTCTCTTATAGTTTGTAATTAATTTCTGCAATAATCCTTAAATTTATTAACTAATTTTTGAGTCAGTCTTAAAGCAAATTTAACTGTTGCCAAGTCATATTTAATTTAACTTGTAGTACTTTTTACTGATATTTTGTAATTGGTCACCTTTTAAAATAATGTCTTGTTGGCCTTTTCAAGTTTTCTTCATATATATTAACTTTGTAAACTTATTCTAGCCTGAAGATGAAAACTTGTAGTTTTCGAAACGTAGTGAAAAATTAAAAGATGCTACATCCGTTTTTCGTGGCTCTGGGATTTATCCTCAATATATATATATATATATATATATATATATATATATATATATATATATATATATATATATATATATATATATATATATATATATATATATATGAATGCAATGTCCCGCAGGAAAAAATTAAATGGTGTTTCTGAGTACTTTCGAACTTTATTAAATTCCTTATCAAGGATAACTACAAGAAATAATATTATATTAGAGGTATATATACGAAAGAAAAGTATGAAAGACCGCCTCAAAAACAAGAAATCACCAATGAGGAAGACGGAAGGGGGAAGGTAAAGATTCACATTAAGAATTACAAGAAGCAGGTAGTAAGGTCAACTGAGAAGATGAAAGGGTAACAGATTAAAAGAAATGGAAATACCTGCACAAACAGGTAGACAACTTTTTGTTCGCATAAATTAACATAAATATAATGTCCGAAGAGGGAAAAATAACAGTGCTTTCTTTGTCCACATGTCAGATAAGGAACATCTAATCAACTAGAACTCGGCAAAATTTATTTATCGTTCCAATGACCCTATAAAAAGGAATATCATTGAATGTGCTTTTATAAGCCAATGTGATAATTTTAACCTTTCCCCTGGATTATATAAAATAGATGCTATAATTAAAAAACTAATACTTAAAGAAATTAGTTCTGACTTTTGTCCTTAGTTTTATATACAATCTTTAGTTATGTGGACCCATTTTGTTTTTTAATTATGTTATGTACATTGTATTTTCCCCACTCTTTCGCTCCTCGTGTCTTATAATCTCCCTAGTTATGCTATCTCCATTTCTTTTAATCTGTTACCCTTTCATCTTCTCATTTGACCTTACTACCTGCTTCTTGTAATTCTTAATGTGAATCTTTACCTTTCCCCTTCCGTCTTCTTCATTGGTAATTTCTTGTTTTTGAGGCGGTCTTTTATACTTTTCTTTCGTATATATACCTCTAATATAATATTATTTCTTGTATTTATCCTTGATAAGGAACTTAATAAAGTTCGAAAGTACTCAGAAACACCATTTAATTTTTTCCTGCGGGACATTGCATTCATTTGCTACCCTCACGTGATACTTTGTGAGTTTTTCATTTATATATATATATATATATATATATATATATATATATATATATATATAATGATCATTCTACGACATTCTGTTCTAAATGCTATTCATATTATAAAGTGAACAGGACAGAAAATATATGCTGGGTGACGAGGTCAAAGAAATCGATGGTAAAAAAATGGAAGGACGTGTATTACGACATTGAAACGTTTAAAAATGTGTGATCATTCATTCTTTCCTTATATATTAGTTTTGCCGATTGTCTGTGAACTCTGCTAAGGATGTGAAAACCTATTATAAATGTAAGAATTGTCGCCCAGAGACAAAGATTTTTGAAAGAAATAGTGATAAGTCCCCTTGTAAACCGTTTATCAAAGAGGTGATGAGAATAAAGGAATAACAAAAAATGTGAAAAGGTATGTGATAGCACATAATTATGAAAAATTCGATGGAAAATTAATCCATGAAGAGTTATTTCAATATTTCAATCCCATTTTTTTCATTTCGAATCCAATAAAGCAGAGACGAAAACTCTTTAAGATAAATCTCGTTCAAGACTTAATATTCAAGGATGCACTCTTATTAATGTCATCATCACTAAAAAAAACTGCCCAAAAGAATGGGACTACCCGAAATGGAAAAAAAAGGTTATTTTCTTTACAAATTTTTTTCTGAAGAAACCCTGTATTATGTCAGTGAGTTCCCTGAAAAAAAGATACTTAAACTATAAGAAGATGAACACTGAGGAAAAGTATGTTTTGACGGTACTTTTTTGATAAGTTCAAGGAAGAGGACTACAACGTTCGTACAGTGTCATTATGTATTGCATTCATGATGTTTTTATTTTTCGTTTATGTTTTGAGTATCTTAAGTGTTCTTGTATCGACAGATACATCCTCGCTGTGTTACAAACTTTATAAGGACGTCTTCTTTAAAAATTATCGATAGGAAAAGAAAGACCAAGAGCTTTTCTTATAGGACTACACGATGGATTATGTTTAAAGAACACTTCAAGGAAATCCCGATTTTCCATGGGAGAAATGAAGGTGAGCAAAACCTATCACTTGGTGGGAGAGTGTTTTCTACGAGTTAAAATAGGGTCTATCAAATATGAAGGGGTTGTGAGAGAAACTGATGAGGAAATAGTTGAGGTACTAAATGGTCATTTTGCATCAGTATTTACAAAGGAGAAGCTAAATAGTCTTATGTATAGTACTCATGAGTCAGGGAAAGAGGTGTTTACTACCATTAGTGTGGATTGGAGGACGATAAAAGAATTAATAGGTGAGTTAGATACTACCAAGGCCTCCGGCCCTGATAATATTTATTCTAGGATACTCAAAGAAGGGGTAGAAAGTATCTCAATAGCTCTGGAGAAGTTGTATACTAGGTCACTGGAATATGGAGAAATACCCGATGATTGGAAGAGAGCGAATGTAGTCCCCATTTTCAAGGGAAGTAAAGAGGATCCAAATAACTTTAGACCGGTTAGCCTAACTCCTGTAGTCTGTAAAATTCTTGAGAAAATAGTTAAAAAAAGGGATTTGCCAACATCTAGAGAGGGAGGGGTTAATCAGCGATGCTCAGCATGGGTTTAGATCAGGTAGATCATGTTTGACTAATTTACTAGACTTTCTGGAGTTGTAACAGATCAAGTAGATAAGGGAGAGAATGTAGATATAATTTACTTAGATTTTAGTAAAGCATTTGATTATGTACCACATAGAAGACTAGTTCATAAATTAAAAATGATTGGGATATGTGGGGGTGTTTCAAATTGGATAGCTGAGTGGCTGAAAGACAGGAAGCAAAGGGTAGTGCTAAATGCTGTAAAGTCAGAGTGGAGGGATGTTATCAGTGGGGTCCCTCAGGGATCAGTTCTCGGTCCATTATTATTTGTCATCTATATAAACGATCTTGGGGAGGCAGTTAATAATAAAGTGTTAATCTTTGCGGATGATACCAAATTAGCAGCTGTAGTTAAAGATATTGATGATAATTTTAAAGTGCAGGGGGATTTAAATAAATTGTTATCCTGGGCACATAAGTGGCAAATGACTTTTAACCTTGATAAGTGCAAAGTTATTAACATGGGAAAAGATAATAGAGAATTTAACTATGAACTGGATGGGCATTGGCTGAGCTCAGTAGAAGATGAGAAAGATCTAGGAGTAGTAATAGATAAGTCATTAAGATTTTCTAAGCAGTGTATTGAAGCAAGAAATAGGGCAAATAGAGTGCTGGGTTTCATTAAGAGAAATGTCAGTTACAAAAGTAAGGAGGTTATTCTTAAACTCTATAACTCTTATGTTAGGCCACATCTAGAGTACTGTATACAGGCATGGTCCCCACATTTTAGACACGATATTAACCTTCTCGAGTCAGTGCAACGGAGGGCAACAAAGATTATTTCTTTCCTGATGCATCTTGAATATATAGATAGACTGAGGGTATTAAATATGTTCTCGTTCGAAAGAAGGTGTGTGAGAGGGGATATGATTGAGCTGTTTAAATTTTTTTCTGGGATAGATAAATTGGATGTTAGCAAGTTTTTTGAGTTAGATGATGGAAATCGGACTAAGGTCACCACTTGAAAATTAAAAAGCAAGGGTGTAGGTTGGATTTAACAAAAGATTTTTTCACCGATAGAGTGGTAGACTTCTGGAACAAATTGCCGCAGAGGGTAGTAGGTAGTCTAAACTTAAATGTATTTAAGAGTAGGTTGGATGAGTTTATGGGGAGGGAAGGTTGTGATGGTTCCTAAGTTTTGTATATATTAATATTGTTTGTATATATCTATAGCTGCATGATTTAGTTCTTGACAAGCCTTGATTGGTGATACCCTTGTTTGTGGACGCAATCCTCTGGATGTAGTTTTCCTGGGAGTTTGGGTGCCTTAAAAAAAAGGGCCGTTTGACTCGGATGACCTATGATGAGCCCTTGTGGCTTTTGTCATCTGTTATATTATATTGTGGGGGACTTTGGTGATGTGCTTTTTGTGGGTGGGTTTTGACGGATGTGGATGACCTTTGATAGGTCCTTGTGGCTTTTGTCATCCGTGAAATTATGTTATGTTATGTTATGTTAAAATGATGCAAACCATTCCGGGACAACGTGAGTTAGTTGGCTAGTTACTATAATCTCCCACTATGTAGGGAATGGTTTATTGGATGTGGCGAGTGCACTTTTCGGCGGAAGATTCAGTCCATTTATATTATACTATCCACCAACAGAAGGCGTGAAAATCCATTACGTCCAATTTTGCTCTTTATATCCTTACTACATCTAAACCATTTCATATCCCGTACGATTCCCTTGCCGTCGCGTATCTGTGCGAGAACTCAAGTCTACTCAGGAATACATTGACCGCATGAATAAGGAATATTTCGGTATCGCGAAAGTACATGATCTCTCTCCTAAGGATCTATATATTGCAATTCTCCCTCATTCCATAGGTGCTAAACTTACTTTCACACTATGTGGCTTATAAAAACTCACTTGAATTCCATCCTCCGGAAAAAGCAACGCATGCTTTGTGTGGTGCACATAATTCCAGAATTGAAACTTGCACTGAAAAAGATGTACCGAGATCAAGAAAGTTTACGACTTTGGGGAATCAGAAAAAAAGGGTTGGGTTTTCCGCAGAGGACATCAAATTTCTTCTGCGAAAAAAATAGAGGCTTCTGGGTTCTCTCGAGGAGTGGATGGAGAAAATGAGAAAATAACATATGCGAAGAGGGTGAATGAGGCTGAGGGTATCAACATACAAATGGACAACATCGAACAGAATCCTGGAAAACGCATATACTCTAAACAGGAAAGGATTTGTTCCTGCGATTGCTTTGCTCGATTGATCTTAATTAATTACTATATTACATTCAAAATGCCATTTCACAATTATCTGTTGCATAAAAAAAAACACAAAAAGAATGATCATTACTTTTATAGCTTGTATGCTCGAAATCACCCTAGTATTAAGAAGAAAATTCTTTTGATTCTTTCAGATCTATAAATAATAATACTAATGATAATCAAAAGAGTCCATCAATCGTACTCATATATGCTTCTCTCTCTCTTCCTGTAAGTCTGTTGGGAAAGTTCGCTCACAGGATCTGCGGTTTGGACCAGGATGTTATAGAACTAATCAAAAACAAAGATTACATTATGAACTTCTCGGATGCAGTTGGTAATACGTACATAGCGAAGGTTGCAAACGCTGAACATGTAGGAGGTGACTCACACCTTACTAATCTTCCAATTGCAGCATTCACACTCGCCTCTGCTCGAATTAAGCTATACGGCTTCTTAGACGTTGTGCGAGCGGCTGCTCTACCGCGACATACACAGTCCCACTTCATTGCTAGGAAAGACGATCTGAAACCTCGACTTGGATAATTTCTAGGTGATCTCACCAATGAGACCAAAGCTGTATGCTCTGTCATTGCTTATGGAGATTTATTCTGCTCTATAAGTCCTAAATACTACTCGGTACGTATCCAAACGATGAGTAGGGTGTAGTATATATGATACTTCGTACTAAAAGATTTTAACTTTTAACCCTCAAACGAAGGATAAAATTACCTAAAATACTATGAAAAGTCTAGTGGGAGCTGATGAAGGTCAGGAAGAAGCTGATAACCATAGCCTTGTACTATTTCTAGGTTTCAGATCCCAGCAGTACGTTGCAGGGAAAGAGGTGAGAGGGAAAAAGGATTCTACAAGGATTTTTAGAAAAAGAGTTGAAGTTCCGAGCAGTTATCGAACCTTACCTTTCGAGTTCCAAAGGAGGATTACATACCATTAAAAAGTTTAGTTAATATATCCAGCATCTTAGTCAATTATTATCACCTCTTTACGTGTATATCTTTTTCGTTTATATAATTCTCTCTGTTTAATGTGAAGAAAATAAAGATGTTAAAAAACAAGTTTTATCTCTCCCATAAAGGTAAAATAATTTATATTTATTGCAACTTTTTAATTTGTCTATAAAATAACTCATTACATACTTTTGAACTTGTGAGAAGGAGAATTCTTTCATCATCGCCTCTTCAATCTTGGTTTTCATCATATCAGTGAGTTGGTGGGTATTCCAGGAGAGAAAGCGAAATAAAGTATTGTATCGGATGGATTTTATATCAAATGAAACGATGTTCACTACTGTATCACCATCATTCATTAATTTAAGAATGCAATCTGCATAAAACTTTGTCTCTTCATGCAGAGAGAAGGCCAGAGTTCACCTACGAAAAAAAATGATCTATAAACTCGTTTTATTATCTTTCACCAATGATTTAATCGTCTAAATACAAAAACTGGAGATTTTCAAGTACTTCTTTTTCATTATTGTACTTGGGAGATGATGGAGCTGAGACATTATACATAAATTTAATGCAATTAATTGGATGATCATGAATAAATCTAGGTTGATGTTCTAAAAAATCAACCGCGTATGAATAGGTTTGGATTAGATTTCTGACCCATCCTCAGAAATCTGCAGGAGCTGCTGAGTATGGATTTGACACGGTGTCGATAGAAGATCATCCTATGATTTCTGACACATCGACAAACTGAGTGACAAATAATTTAAAAAATATGCCGTATATCCAGGAATAGATGAGTGGAATATGGATAAAAAACAAATATGGTTTACATGCTCAACAAGAATGTCTTATTCCCGGCTTTATTTATTGTCTGTGTTTGTATTGAGGTCGCACAAGATTATCCGTGAACAGCGTCAAATTTGGTGGAGGAAGCGTTATGGAGCTGTTGCATAGTTTTGGCTGAAGGTACTGGCCAACTTGTCCGAGTGCAGGGCAGAGTGGATGATCAAGTTTATAAAGAACTTCGGCAAGCACATACTGTGCCCCATATGTTAGGTGCCTCTGCCAAACTTTTCATTTATTTTATACCGGATAATTCACCTTTTCACACGGCAAAGTTGATGCAGAATTTCCTGGATTAAGAGGAAGTAAGTGTCATGGTCGGTCCTGCTCAGAGCCTCCGCCTCAATCCGATTAAGAATTTGTAGAAGACGCCATAAGCGAGAAGAAAGGGGCGAAACCAAAGCACCATCGAAGGACATTGAGAAATATTACAAGAACATTGCCTTCGGTTAATGCGCTCCTGTGACAACCGAATATACTGTAACAACCGAAAATAATTTCTTGTGACACTTATATTATTGTACCTTCTCTTCTACGTCTGTTTTGTTATCTTTCCGGATCATTTCGACTGCCATATTTTGGACAAAAATACTCCTTTGCACGTACTTCGAGGTTTCCTTCATCCTAACATGTAAAATGTACATGTAGAACTTATAGCCATGCTAATTTTATATCTGTAATGTATTATGTAATATTACCATTGAAGATACTGTAGGTTTTGTAATGGAAACCTAAGTGTTCGAATCATTATGACCATATAATATATATATATATATATATATATATATATATATATATATATATATATATATATATATATATATATATATATATATAGATATTTATTATATATGCGTTTAACCAAAGTTGGCTATAAAAAGCACAGTATTTCTTTTTAAGGAAATTCTGTATCTTCAACACGAAGTGATGGCATGGACTCCCCATTAGTTCCCACAGTTGCAAACGCTATTTTTTCTTACGGCGAAAAAAATCCATGGTTAAGTAACTTGTCTATAGGATTTAATCAGTTAGTGTTTAAAAGATAAATTGATGACTGCTTTCTCATTTCAAACAAAAAGACCATGCCCCTTTATTTTTGAGTTACTTAAATCATCAACACCCTAATATTAAATTTTCAATGTGGACAGAAACAAACAATAAAATCTCTTTTCTTGACGTCATTCTTACAAAGATTCGCCCTGAGTTTAGTACCTCAGTCTATAGAAAACCTACCACTGTAGTGCCCACTTACAAGGAGGAGTAGAGCTAGCAAGGAACCTCACAAATTGAGCACCCCATTGGTCCTATGAAATCTTGAAATGGTCACAGAAACCAAATACTAAATAATATGCCATTTGTTAATAATTAATGTATCAATGCAAAACATACTATATACTTATAAATAATGCAAAACCGCTAGTTAATAATTAATTCAAAGCAAACTGCATACAGGTAAATAATGCAAGACCATTAGGAAATGAAATCGCTTTGCTACCGCGGTAAACACACAAGCATTCACACATTAGAAAACAGGTGCGAGCCGACTTTTTTTTTGCTCGCGCTGTGATAAGGAAGAGAATTGAAACAGCTGTTCATGCAAGCAATAAATCTGATCGAGAAGAAGTCTAGCCCATCATGTTCTTTTGACATGGATCAGCGAAAGACGGAATTTTATTTGCTACGAATGTCGGACCTACCAAATATTTGTCAGATTTCCAAATACAAAGACCCTCTCAGTGTACACGCGTCTACATTAGCCTATGCACATATCCTATAGCCAAGTAGGCTCGCCCATCTCTCGAATTAGAGTATATCCTGCATCCTGCATATTTCAATAGGATAAAAAGGAATGTAAAAGAGACACATCAGAATAGTCACTAAAAAGATTGAGACCATCATTAATATCAATGAGACAGGCTTTCATACAAGGACGTTAAGAGAGTCAACACCGAAAGCTAGATACAAGGACGTGAGCATACGACAAACCAATAGGAACTCAGCGATTTCACTTGCCAGAAGTTGATGCCGACCATAAGACCAGGAATAAACTTACACCCTGCCACTTTTCTAATTTCGTTACCTACGCTAAGGAATAGATCGGTTACCGTTAGGCCAGCCCATAAGTGGATAACCAGTGAGGGCATCTTGAACATTCAATTGGAGTTAGATATAATTCTACGGTATAACCAACCATAACTGATAAACCCAGCCCCATACTACTACCAAACTTCGCACCCGTTTCTTCAGTTGCATCTGTACACGTTTTAAAATTGCCAGCATCAAAAGCCGTATCCACAGAACATACAAAATTTGCTCCGATCGGTTTCACTTTAATTCCGAAATAGAAAATCTTAGGAACTTTATTTATTTTAATTCTTTTCAGATCATTTATTTGACAAGCCAACCTCAAATTTATCATCAAAACTTTGCCAATAACAGTTCTAAACAAACAGTGTTTCTTAAAATATCAATCTTGAACATTTTACTGCTAAATTCAATATAATTTGACTGTTCTTAATTAGAACTTTTTCAATGTCAGTTCTTTCCTATTAATTATAATACTCGTTCAATTATTTCATACTTTCGTCACAAAGAATCATTTCTTTTATATCTACGATTCTTCATTGTTTTTAAATTTACGTGTGCGATCTACCAAAGTCGCTATGTAAGCCAAACTAGTCTACAACTAAAATGTCGAATTTCTAAGTACTTGCGACTATCACATAGAACTAACATTTCTATTTCTAAACCTGAATTCTCCTCAATAAGACAACACTCACCAAAACATAACTACCCGTTAGTCCTGATTCTTTTAGTTCATTAACTTCCGCTTACTCTTCTCTCGAATTAAAAATTCTAGAATCTCTATCAATAAAACAAATAAATCCAGAGCTTAATGATATCTCATCTTCCCTCAATCGTTTACTATATAAGCAAATAGACGAACAAACAACCAACTAAATCCCCCAACGTAGCTTTCCTCTCGGTTTGTTCCCTCCATAATAATCAGTTGTCGATATCAGCTCCGACGAAATAAGGTCAGTTTCTGTCCAAAGTTTTTTTTGTTTCGTTTTTGATTCTTTATTTCTGTATTTTAAATTTAAAAATTGTCATCCTTTGAATTAAAATTATTTTTTTACATTTAGATTTTTTCCCCTAGTTTTATATTTATTATTCTTATTAGTTACTCACCTGATTTATTGTCACTAAAACACTGTAATATTTTAACATTTACAAATCTTAAATTTGTCACATAATCTGCCAAGTGCCTTTCCCTTTATAACGAAAATATAACATGCTAAACATCTAAATGATGCTTTAATTAATTTTTACATTTGCTTTTCTTGGTTAAACGCACATTTATTGATCGCTGAGTAATCATCTTTACCCATTGTAATTTAAATGATTTTAACTTATAATTTTTCATATATTCGTATTTTAACTAATATTTAACTGATTGCCCTACTTTTACAATTCTATGTTATGGTAATACTTTCAACTTCCTTGTATTCCTATTTGATGCTCAATCGCTGAAGATGATCGTTGTTAATGACAGAAATTTCCGAAAATTACTATGTCTGAAACTATCACTGGTTTTCACATTCCTAAAATATATATACATATATATATATATATATATATATATATATATATATATATATATATATATATATATATATATATATAGTAAACCCCAATATTTGAATCAAATTTATTTATAGCAACAGAACTAGTTTAGGCAAATTATATTTGATGCCATTTTCAACAGATTAATAAAAAAGCAAAGCAAGCAGCTCCATTATATAAAGGTGAATAAAATACTAAACAAAATGAAAACAGAGGAAACAAACTGGAAAAACATAAAAACTTTGGGTGGATTCAGGTGGAAGTTAATAATCTCCGAGAACAATTGCTTCCGGTGGTTTAAAAATACGATTGACGACCGTATTCGAGATATATCTGTTGAATTTATCTTGCCCTTCTGTTGAATTTAAATTATCGACTTTGTTAATGATGATAGATTCTGCAATTCTCTTCTCACTCACATATCATCCACTCATCTAACCAAATTTCCAAAATTAAAAATCTCGACCTCAGTGGGAAGAAACTGTTAAGCTTTGACGTAAATAGTTTGTTTACTAAAGTCCAGGTGGAGGAAGCGCTTGATGTTTTTTCGAAAATTTTTCCCAATCTAGATATTAACCTACATTTACCTATCTCTAAAATTATTAAATTAGTGCGTTTATGTGTAACTGATGATGTATTTTCAGCTGAAGATAGGTTTTCTGCCAAAAATATGGCCTAAGCATGGATAACCCCTTTTTCCCCATGCTATGCACTCCTTTTATGGAAAACTATGAAACCACCCTCCTCTCTAGAATCCATTCCTAACCTCCTATTTGGTTCCGATATGTAGACGATATCCTATCGGCATGGCCCTTAGACAATAACAATTTTAATGGATTTTTCCACAACCTGAATTCGTTACACCCATCGATAAAATTCAAAGTAGAATTTTACCGTTTCTGGACGTAAAAAGCCACCATTTAAATATATAATCAGATACAGTGCTTAGTCTATCGAAAACCTATAAATCCAAATGCTTACATACATTTCTTCTTATTACATGACAAATCTGTTAAGATATCTGTTCTTTTTTCCCTTTTTTCCGAGCCTACAGAACATGAGACCAAATCTTCCCTCAAGATGAAGTTAACCACCTTATCTGCAATTTCATCGAACTAAAATACCCAATTAACTTCATAAATAGATGCCATTCAAAAGCACGGAAAACTTCTATTCCATCTCCACATCGGGAAGGGATGAATTTAAAAAATATATTAGTTTACCATATGCTCCAGCCTTAGCCCCCTTAAAATCGTATGCGAACGGAAATGAGATAAATATTACATTTAAATATTCAAATACCATACAAAAATCCTTGCCTAAACTACGTCCCATCAATCAAGAAGCTTGGGTATACCTTATACCATGCCATAATTGCAATTTGTCATACATTGGAGAGTCGGGCCACTTTAAAAAAAGGATAAAAGAACATCTAGCAAATATAAGAAGAGGTGCAATTTCTTCAAGTCTCTTTAAACACATGAAAAATTACGACCATAGAATTGATTTCAACCAAGCAAAATTATGTATAAATCAAACAATTATATTGAGAGGAGAATTGCAGATCTATCATCATTAGCAAAGTCGATAGTTTCAATATATCCGAAAGGGCAATACATACTCAACAAAAATATCTCGAATAAGGTCGCCAATCGTATTTATAAACCAACGTAAACAATTGTTTTCGGAGATTAGTAACTTCCCCCTGAATCCACCCAAATATTTATCTTACCACTTTGTTTCCTCTGTTTTCATTTTGTTTAGTATTTTGTTCGCTTTTATATAACGGAGCTTCTTACTTTGCTTTTTCATTACTCAGTTGAAAATGGCATCAATTATAATTTGCCGAAACTAGTTCTGTTGCTATAAATAAATTTGATTCAAATATTGTGGTTTAATATTATTTTCTCACTGATATATATCACGCTAATGTGATATCTTCTAATATATATATGTGTATATATATATATATATATATATATATATATATATATATATATATATATATATATATATATATATATATATATTAGGGTGTTTCATATATTGTGAAGTGCAATAATTTTATCCGCACGGGTTTGCCCTTGGACCTTTTCTATAAAAAGCGCTTCATGCAGCATCTTTGCGAAATCGAACCATGTTAACAGGTCGTACATTTTTGTATTTTCTGTAGTTTCCGGTGGATGCGAGGGTAGTTTCATGGTAAGGGTATTAACTTTCCTTCTGAATGACAGGTTGACTTTTTTTTCAGATTATTTCTTCCACAGGAATCAAGAACCTTCTCTGGCTCATTCGTGGAGAAGTCACCGAATCCAGGTTTCTTGGGAACCCGCCTGCCCTTGCGGTCATCCTCCAGCTCCATCAGGTGCAGAGGGAGACCTTTCCGGAGGTGGCCAAGAGATCCTCTCGCAAGCTACACGAAGTGTCGGAGAAAGCGAACCTCACTGTCAAGGCGGAGAACGTGATCCGTTGTAACATCAGGAACCTTCACAACGAGAGTACGTGAGCCCCAAGAAGGAAGACAAGCGGGAGACACCTGCCGCCGTGACAAAGAGGCAGGTTTGGAAGTGTGACCTACAGGATGTCTTCGATATCGCTAGTGGTAAGATCGGGGAGGCCAAGGGCTCAGAAGAAGATTTGGCCTTTCTGCAACTGCAGAAGGATGATAGAGAGTCCTGTTCAATGGGGAATGTCGATAAACTCTATACGTCCGCTATCGCCAAGAAGTCTGACGAAATGAGGAAATGGCAGATGAGGAAGAGGAAGCAAGAGGCTGAAGTGGAGAAGTTGTTGAAGATGGTTGCCCTGGAAGACACTTTCGATTCATCCTCTGTTTCTTCTGGATCATCTGTGTCGTATGAGGAATTCCAAGGCTGCCCTTCTCCCCAAAAAGCCCACGGAGGAGAAGGCCATCTAAGAACTTAATGACCCCATCTCTGGCCACGAATTGGGACCGGGAAAACCTTTCATGTCATTAAGCCTCTGCAGCTTTCGTTGCTACAGCCTCAAGCTTTGGGCATGATGTCTTGAAGATCTCTTCTTCTGCCTCCACGGTCCATTGGATGAGGAGAAAGGACTGAGAAACTGAAGCAAAACGCAATAAAGAAAAATCCTTCCGTGATCTGCCTCCCCTTGTTCTTAACTGGGATAGCAAACTGATTCAAAGTGTTGCCACATATTAGATCTCAGATGAGATGATCGCTGTTGTGCTTACTGGGACCAACTTCGAGGAGCTTATTGAAGTACCTATCACCATTGATGGGACCGGGGGAGAAGTATCGGCTGCTGTCCTTCGGCTGCTGGAAATGTATCAGACTGCTGACAAGATAATCGCTCTCTCATTTGATACGACTGCGCCCAACAGTGGCATGATTAGCGGACCCTGCACCATAATTGAACAGTCCCTTTGAAGACCTCTTTTTTGGCTGGCATGCCGGCATCACATTAACGAGGTGGTACTGAAGGACACCTACAAACTCCTCTTAAGCCCTCCTCGGGTCCCGAGATTTCCCTGTTCAAGCGACTCCGAGAAAGATGGGATTTTTATGACAAGACAACCGTCGGTACCCTCGACGATGAAGAAACTCTGGATGAGACAAGCGAAGCACAGAGGCTGAAGATGATAGACTTCCTCAGGCGATTCATCCGTAACAGAGCCCATCCCAGGGAGGACTATCTCGAACTCCTTCAGCCCTCTCTTATATACCTGGGAGGATGGAGCATGGATTTGCTTCGATTCTGGGCCCCTGGTGCCTATCATAAAGCGAGATGGATGGCAAAGGCTATTAACATCCTAAAGATTGCCCTGTTTTCGCAATAATTAGAGCTAACGAGGTCGGAAAAACGTGGAGTCCGACGACTGGCCCGTTTGGTCAGTCTCCTTTACGTCAGATTATGGCATGAGACAGCCATCTCGAACTCTGCACCGAAGAATGACCTGGAGTCCTTAGCAACTCTCCAGGTGTTTATGGATAGAAAACTCGGGTCAACGGCAGAGAAGTCCCTCCGAAGGCAGCTCAGGTACCTCTCCGGGCAAGGAGCGGAGATAGCGTTCTTCGACGAACGAGTGTCTCCCAATGACCGGACGGCCATGGTCAAGAACCTACGCCGTCCAACAACCTCGAAAGCACTCAAAAGACTTGGAAAGAAGAACTTTACTCTCCATGATGGTCTTCCCGAATTGGTGACACGGTGAACTTTAGAGGTTATTAGGGTCTTCGCTGTAGGATGGTCACTACCCAGAACGTGGAACATGCTCTGCAAGATCCACGAACTCGAGCCACCGTCCGAGGCCTGCATGTCGCCAATGATGCAGCAGAGAGAGGATTGGCACTGATCCAAACACTCCAAGCCCGAAACAAAGACAAGCAACGGAAGCAGTTCCTCCTCAAAGTTGTTCATCACGACTGCAAGACTGTCAAGAGAACAAAGGCTGGAGTGGTCGCTAAGTTCCCTCCTACTCCTTGAGCCCCGTCCACCAACGACTTGATTGCCCTGCTCTACTTACAGAATTGTTCTGCATTTCTGGTGCTTCCTTGGAATTTCTCACAACTTTGTTTGGTAATTTTTGGTTGAATACAAATTTTATGTCTTCTCCTCCATTTGATTTTTTCGAAGTTTCACTTGAAATGTGAAATGTTGTCAATCTGTGCGACCAGTAAATATTGAAAAATCAAACAATTTTTTTGCATAAAGTATTTATGGGTCATAAGAAACAAGGGGCCACCTGTATTGACAACTTTCAACACATTTCATATATATATATATATATATATATATATATATATATATATATATATATATATATATATATATATATATATATATATATATACCGACCAATTACCAGAGAAAATCCGAGTATGCAAAAATGAGTTTACGATAAAGAACAGTTTTGGATGTATACAACGAAATTTATCAGGTGATAAGCTATACCCAATAAATTGAAGTTTCTTAAATTATATTAACACTCAGATTTCTTTTAGGGAGAACAGGCATTGTTTAATTATCAATTAACTTCAGATCAATCTCGGTGACACTATATCATTATATTACCGTCAGTCTTCCAGGTAACATTTACCACCAAGATGTTCTTTTAATTTGAGCCATTGCAAAAACTGTCAAGTATTCCAAATGTGTAGTCCATAATTTTCTGCCAACATATGATAAAACATGTTTATTTAAGACTGGAACTGCCCATTGGCCAAGCAAGAACGAACCGTTATCCAAATTTTGAGAAAGCACCATTTCAAGATGACGGAGTAGTTTCTCGAGAGATTAGTGAGATTTTGGCCATCAATGCCTGCAGGCAGACTGTGTTACGACGGGTAGAGGAAGACAACCTTCAGTCTCGCACACCCACAGTCAAGTCAATGTTCTATCGGAAGAATAAGAAGGCTTTTCTTACATTCGTCAGTGAGCACGTTATATAGAAGGATGACCAATGGACCCAAGTCCACTTCAGTTCATTTTGTTTGGATATGATGGCCGAAGGTTCTGTCCTCGTAGAGCAGGTCTTAGGGATCATTTCAGTAGAAAAAACTCGGCTTCATGTGCGCTTACGGCGGAGTACAATGAATAAACAAGTCTACACTGAATTTATGCTACAGCGTGCCTTCCCCCATCTGCGAGCCTCCGCAAGAATTGAAGTTGAAAATTTCCTTTATGAAGGCAAATCAACACTAATCCCTCTTGCATCATCTCATTCTCATCTCTTAAAAGAAAAATAATAGAAGCAATGAGCATTCATGGTTGACCTTTCATGAATGTTTGATACGGAAAACCTTAGGAAATCTCTACGACCTGAAATTTCTTTTGAACTTGTGCAAATAAGAGACAGGCTTGGAACGTGTTTTTACCCGTCACTTCAGATATGATTTTTGCTCGTTGTTTTATAAAATGTCCCATCTTCACCTTGAATGCTGCTGCCCCTGTGAATTGGTGCGAATTTTTGCTTAATCTCTATATGGCTTTAATTGAGAAGAGAAAGATTTTTTTGTAACCAACGAGGGCATCTTCACAAGGTGGAGATATAATGAAGAGGAGAGATGAATGAAAGATAAGGGCAAATAAATGAAAGGAAGAATAATAGTGAATAAATTAAGGAAAACAAAGACTACAGTAGTAAAACTGGTTAATCCTAAGTTATTTGAGCGAATGGGTGTCATATCAATCTCCTCAAATAAAAGTGTACAAAAAGCATGTACACTTCAACCAACGAGGAAACCTTTTCATTCATAATAACTAAAAAAAATCCTTTATAGAAATTACCTATTCATAATGACTAAAAAAAAATCGTCTATGGAAATTACCCTTGCTTACAGTGATTCTTTCGCTGCCTTAAGTTACCCTCTCCCCACCCAGTAAGTTGTTCAGCCCAAAATGGGAAACAAGAATGTTTAAATTGAAAAAGGAGTTGAGGGTTTTCCTCGGAGAGTGATAATTTGAGACTTTCTTGTCGCTTATCTTTTATCGCTCCAAGTGGCAGGGTGTGGCCCTCTTGCGAGCGATAACGAAGGCAGAACTGGTCGTGTCATTCATTAGTTCGTGCCATTCTCCGACCGGGGCCGCGCCTTCATCGAAAAAAGGTCCCAAAATTCGTCTGCCATGATGAAGTTTACTTCGGCTTATTAAAATATAAATCCACTTAAGCGATTTTGCCTTGATTAGTATTTTTTCCTTGGATCGGTTGCTTACTTTGCCTTTGTCCTCCTCCGTTGTCTCTCTCTTATGTGTTTTTTTGGAGGGCGACCTTTGTCTGTCTGTCTCGTTTCTTTAATGCGCTTCTCAATCACTGTCTGGATGCTTGGCGAAGTTCGATTTTATGGGGAGGGGGGACTGTGTGTTTAGGTGTCTCATCCTCTGGTCTTAGAACTTAAATTATTTGGATTTATTAAAGGCTTTTAAATACTCGGAAAATATATATTTTTCACATTATCATTTCCCCTAACTTACAATTTTTATGAACCTATCCTCATTAAGTTTTAGGCAAAGTTTCCCTTGTGGATTTTGCGTCTAAGTTTTAAGCAAATAATAATTATAGTAATAATATTGATAATGATAGTAATAATAATAAAAACTAATAAATAAATAATTGTATCTTCACTTCTTAACTTGAATTTCAAAAGATGTAATTAGAAAAATTAAAATCGTCCCAATCAGAATAAAGTAGTGCTTTGACTCAGCAATAAGTGATATTACTGAGGAAGAACCGGTACCAGTAAGCCTTAAAGGTTCTGGAGAATAGGCGATATGTTTGAAACAAGTGAGTTTGTCGTTGTTTGAAGCCCGTCGACTAAAGGGGTGCAGATTAGTGGAACCGGTGCTCGTAGGCCTGGATTGATCTGGAAAACGAATATACCATATGGAAGAACTGAGCTCAATCTTCCTGGAAACCTGTCGATTAAGGGTACAGTTTGGAACAACCAGAGCCAACAAGCTTTAATGGTTCTAGAGAACAAGCGAATAGTTTGGAAGAATTAAGTTTCTTATTCCTGAAACACACATACTGAGGTTGCAGGTTGACAGAACTAGATCGCGGTACGGGTTCGATCTCAGCTAGCGCGGCTATAAAACTATCAGTGGCGTCAAGAGGTTTTAGTCCAATTTGCGGTTTCGTTGAGCTTTCCTCCGCTGAGGTAAGTAGCATTACACGCCTCTCTACGCAGATAGACAATCATGACACTAGCGATGGAGTACCGTACCAGTATGATGCAACTTACTGAGCCAGTAAGCCTTAAAGGTTCCATCGAAAGAGCGAGGAGTTTCTAAGTACTGAGTTTGTTCTTCCTTGAAACACGTTGGCTAAGGGTGCACTTTAGATGAACCGGTAAAGAATCGACGAAGAACAAGGAAACTGATTGCAATGATTTGGTCTGTTCTTGTTTGAAGCCTGTCGACTAACGGTGCTATTGGTAAGGAACCGGTATCAGTAAGCACTAGGGGTTTAATGAACAAGCAAAACTTTTGGAAGATCTGATTTTCTTCTCCCTTGAAACTCGTTGACTAGGCAAATTCCTTCAGTGGAATTGCTGCTGATTTCAGATAATTTGGAGGTGGTAACGTGGTTTTTATCCTTTTTTTCTCCTTTGGGCTGACAGTTGGATGGGCAAATTATACCAACTGTGGTCTCCATTCTTCATTTGCCTCTCCAACCATCCCTCCAGGCGTTAGCAGTTAAGCTCCACATGGATATAAGGTATTGCACCGTCAGCAGGCTTCATAGGCGGAGTTTCTCCTTCTTTGAGGCCCGAACGGTAGAAACCTCTTCCGGAGGAGTACACGATCAATCCCAGGAGCAGACCTTTCCCAAAATGGTGGAAGATTGAACTTGGTGTCTTTATGTGAAAAAACGATCAAATTAGTTTCCTAGTGCAGCTTCATTTTCCTGCCTTGAAAATTTAGCGGTTTGTTCTTCTTGAAACCAATCAACTAAGGTAGAAGTTTCTTGAGAAGACACAAAAATTTTAAAACAGCTATGTTTCAAGGACGCAGTACCCACAAATATTAGGATTTATGTATAACAAGCAAACAGTTTGGAAAACTGAGTTTGCTCTTCTTTGAAACCTTTCGACTAAGGGTGAAATTTTCAATAACCGGTATCAGTAAGCCTGTAGGATTAGGATTCTGGCGGAATAGCGGAAAATTTAGATGACCTGAATTTATACTACCATAAAACACATTGAGTCGGCAGATCCATTCGTTGGAAATGCAGTGAGCTCTAGCTATCTTGGAGGAGATGGCGAGGCTTGTCTCATCTCGTTCACTTTAGGTATTTGTCTGCTGTTGATCATGATGTGTGAGACCCCTTTTTCCCAGAGTATACCGGGTTTTGCAAAAGTTCTGTTAAACTCAGGGGTTTTTTTATCTATAATGAGATTGACATGTGTGATAGAAAAAGTTGCTTCAAACAAACTTGCAGTTCAACTTTTCTAGCACGTATCATTAAAACCTCTTTTCCATTGTGTGCAGGTGTGTCGATATTGAAGTGAAAATGAATAGAGATCTCTGCTCTGCTCTGTTGCGCGCAGGCCACAGCAATTCCCACATCGCCAAGCGGTTTAATGTCAGCCGTATGACCGTCCCCAGAGTTGCGGAGAGACTCAAGAACGGGGAAGACCACAAAGATTGACTGTGAGAAAGGCCATCGAAAGTGCCCCGAAGCTCAAAATGTCTGCGCTCGCAAAGAAAGAGACCATCTCGGTGGCCAAGAGGTTGAGGTGCGTGGAAAGACCTGTGTTCACCGACCTTATGTGAGAAAAACGTCGGGGGCAATGCCGTCATCTTATCATCGACTTAAAGAATCATTGCAATGGAATTCTCATTTTTTTCTGATGAAAAAGCCTTCACGGTTGATCCGATCATCAACAACAAAACAGGCTCACCATGGCCGATTACAGGGACACTTTGGCATCGAAAATCATGCCCTAAGAAAGATCAAAAAGATGGCGGACTACGTCTTTTAGTAGGAGGGTTCCCCGACCTACACGGCAAAGACCGTGCAAGAGTAATTGAGATCGAACATGAACTTCTGATCGAAGGACTTTTACATGATGCATCGCCCTATCTCACTCCCCTACACTACAGCATGTGGGTGCATGTCGATGGCAAGGCCTGCAAGGCTCGCCATTGCAACGTCGACGAGCTGAAGTCTACTGTCAATCGCGTGTAGAGAACAGCATGAGAAAGGACTTCGTTCGTAACGTATGTACGGCCTTTAGGTCTCGCCTGCAGCGCGTGCTCGCCGCCGAGGGCAGTTTCATTGATTTATATTACAATTTAAATATATTTATATGTATAAACAATAAAAACGTGGCTAATTGCATCAAATCTACCATTGTTTCATCTGTTTAGAGCGTTATAACGAGTGTTAAAGGTCTTTACAATACCTGGTAAAGGTTTGCGAACCCGCCACCACGTGATAGAGTTCAGGAACGTGAATAAGCAATTAATACCTAATGTGATGTCTCAATTCTGCCTTGTCATTTCCTCTCCAAACCTCTCTTCAGACGATAGCGATCCAGCTCTACATGTATAGGAGGTATTTTCTTGTATCCCTATGGATACTCCTTCCCCCTTCACTTGGCTTCGCTAAGGCGGAGAGAGGCTGCATTTTAATGTTTTTGCCGAGGAGCTTTCTCCTCCTCGGAGACCTGCACAGTAGGTACGCAGTTCGGGGAGCGACAGAAACAATCCCACTGATCCTACCCGAGGACTTGAACGGTAGGTACCAACTTTAGGGGATAAATCTATCAATTCCAAGCATCAGATCATTTAAAAACTGGTGGAAGAGTAGAAGATCGATTTCTTTCAATATAAAAGAATTCACAAAACGTTGTCCTACAACCACTTCGTTTTCTTGTCTTGATCTTTCCCTGCTCTTGGAATGCACATGTAGACTTGGGAAGCGTGGGGGAGGGGGAGGATGTATACAAACTCAATGGTATCGATTACTTTCCCATTTAAATATCTTTTGCTAGACCGCTGCTGAGGGGTAAGCCACCTTGGTAGTGCTTGGATCGAGTACGGTAGTGCATATTTGAGAAAATAACTGACCTTCTATCTCAGTCGAAGATTTTGTATCGGTCGATGAGGCCGTTGAATTCTTCCCCTGAAGAGACTGGTAACTTTTTAATGACCAATTTTCGCTAAGTGAGTTGAGGAGAATTCAGGTTTAGAAATAGGAATGTTAGTTCTATGTGATAGTCACAAGTACTTAGAAATCCGACATTTTAGTTGTAGACTAGTTTGGCTTACATAGCGACTTTGGTAGATCGCACACGTAAATTTAAAAACAATGAAGAATCGTAGATATAAAAGAAGTGATTCTTTGTGACGAAAGTATGAAATAATTGAACGAGTATTATAATTAATAGGAAAGAACTGACATTGAAAAAGTTCTAATTAAGAACAGTCAAATTATATTGAATTTAGTAGTAAAATGTTCAAGATTGATATTTTAAGAAACACTGTTTGTTTAGAACTGTTATTGGCAAAGTTTTGATGATAAATTTGAGGTTAGCTTGTCAAATAAATGATCTGAAAAGAATTAAAATATATAAAGTTCCTAAGATCTTCTATTTCTAAATTAAAGTGAAACCGATCGGAGCAAATTTTGTATGTTCTGGGGATACGGCTTTTGATGCTGGCAATTTTAAAATGTTTACGGATGCAACTGAAGAAACGGGTGCGAAGTTTGGTAGTAGTATGGGGCTGGGTTTATCAGTTATGGTTGGTTATACCGTAGAATTATATCTAACTCCAATTGAATGTTCAAGATGCCCTCACTGGTTATCCACTTATGAGCTGGCCTAACGGTAACCGATCTATTCCTTAGCGTAGGTAACGAAATTAGAAAAGTGGCGGGGTGTAAGTTTATTCCTGGTCTTATGGTCGGCATCAACTTCTGGCAAGTGAAATCGCTGAGTTCCTATTGGTTTTGTCGTATGCTCACGTCCTTGTATCTAGCTTTCGGTGTTGACTATCTTAACGTCCTTGTATGAAAGCCTGTCTCCTTGATATTAATGATGGTCTCAATCTTGTTAGTGACTATTCTGATGTGTCTCTTTTACATTCCTTTTTATCCAATTGAAATATGCAGGATGTAGAATGTACTCTAATTCAAGAGATGGGCGGAGCCTACTTGGCTAGAGGGTATGTGCATAAGCTACTGTAGACGCGTGTACACTGAGAGGGTCTTTGTATTTGGAAATCTGACAAATATCTGGTAGGTCCGACATTCGTAGCAAATAAAATTCCGTCTTTCGCGGATCCATGTCAAAAGAACATGATGGGCCAGACTTCTTCTCGATCAGATTTATTGCTTGCATGAACAGCTGTTTCAATTCTCTCCCTTATTACAGCGCGAGCAAAAAAGTCGGCTCACACCTGTTTTCTAATGTGTGAATGCTTGTGTTTACCGCGGTAGCACAATGATTTCATTTCCTAGTGGTCTTGCATTATTTACCAGTATGCAGTTTGCTTTGAATTAATTATTAACTAGCGTTTTTGCATTATTTATAAGTATATAGTATGTTTTGCATTGATACATTAATTATTAACAAATGGCATATTATTTAGTATTTGGTTCTGTGCCCATTAAAGATTTCATAGGACCAATGGGGTGCTCAATTTGTGAGGTTCCTTGCTAGCTCTACTTTTCCTTGTAAGTGGGCAATACAGTGGTAGATTTTCTATAGACTAAGGTACTAAACTCAGGGCGAATCTTTGTAAGAATGACGTCAAGAAAATAGATTTTATTGTTTTTTTCTGTCCACATTGAAAATTTAATATTAGGGTGTTGATGATTTAAGTAACTCAAAAATAAAGGGGCATGCTCTTTGTGTTTGAAATGAGAAAGCAATCATTAACTTATCTTCTAAACCCTAACGGATTAAATCCTATAGACCAGTTACTTAACCATGGTTTTTTTTCGTCGTAAGAAAAAATAGCGTTTGCAACTGTGGGAACTAATGGGGAGCCCATGCCATCTCTTCGTGTTGAAGATACAGAATTTCCTTAAAAAGAAATACTGTGCTTTTTATAGCCAACTTTGGTTAAACGCATATATAATAAATATCTCTCTCTCTCTCTCTCTCTCTCTCTCTCTCTCTCTCTCTCTCTCTCTCTCTCTCTCTCTCTATATATATATATATATATATATATATATATATATATATATATATATATATATATATATATATATATATATATATATATATATATATATATGGTCATAATGATTCGAACACTTAGGTTTCCATTACAAAACCTACAGTATCTTCAATGGTAATATTACATGATACATTACTGATATAAAATTAGCATGGCTATAAGTTCTACATGTACATTTTACATGTTAGGATGAACGAAACCTCGAGCTACGTGCAAAGGAGTATTTTATTCCATAATATGGCGGTCGAAATGATCCAGATAGATAACAAAACAGACGTAGAAGAAAAGGTACAATAATATAAGTGTCACAAGAAATTATTTTCGGTTGTCACAGCGGCGCATCAACCGAAGGCAATGTTCTTGTAATATTTCCCAATGTTCTTCGATGGTGCTTTGGTTTCACTCCTTCCTTTTCGCTCATGGCGTCTTCCACAAATTCTTAATCGGATTGAGGTGGAGGCTCTGAGCAGGACCGACCATGACACTTACTTCCTCTTAATCCAGGAAATTCTCCTTCAACTTTGCCGTGTGAAAAGGTGAATTATCGGGTATAAAATAAATGACAGGTTGGGCAGAGGCACCTAACATATGGGGCACAGTATGTGCTTGCCGAAGTTCTTTATACACTTGATCATCCACTCTGCCCTGCACTCGGACAAGTTGGCCAGTACCTTCAGCCAAAACTATGCAACAGCAACATAACGCTTCCTCCACCAAATTTGACGCTGCAGTTCATGCAGTTCACGGATAATCTAGTGCAAGGTTTTCGACAGACCAACCTCATACCATTCGAACCAAACAAATCGTATTTCGATTGAACGCTGAAGTGGCGAAGGATAATCTAGTTCTCTTGTTCTTATGGCTGACCCATGGCTTGACTGCTGGTGTGCGAGATCTTAAAGATCTTTCCGCCAAGCGGTGTGATACTATTTCCTGGAGACACTAATGCCCATAGTTTCATTTCCTTCTCTGTAAATCCTGGCTGTGTCTTGGTTCGATCCTCTTTTGTGATATGGACGATAGATTGGTCTTTGAGGTTTCCATAGGCCAACCTGTAGAAAATCCACTGATACATAATCTTGTATCGTAACGTGATATAGCATTATGTACGACACTTTTCTGGCCTTTAACCCTTTCAGCTATGGCTCTGATGGAGAGCTAATCCTTTGACGTAGCTTAACAACTACCTCCTGGATCAAGGCAGGTGTAGTGGGTCCCATAGGCATGTTTTTATATATATATATATATATATATATATATATATATATAGACATGTGCCGCCGGAAAGTTTATCGATTAAGGAAAGAATAAAACAGAGGAAAAATAAATCTATCTATAATTCTTTTTCTATCCGTAGTACCTCATAAGGTAGAAACACACACATAAGAGAGAGAGAGAGGTAGAGAGAGATAGAGAGGAAGAAAGAGATAGAGAAAAAGAGAGAGAGTGTGTGTGCGCGAGAGACGTTAGGGAAAGAGTTAACTTAGCAAAAGCCAATCTATCTAAACTATATCAACTCAGAGGCCTGAGAAGACACAACAAAATCAAAGTATATAAGGCCACTCTGCTCTATCCAGCGATCCCACTGAATGGGCTTTTCAAAACCAACCTGCAAAGGCTTCAAAGAGTTCAGAATTCGGCGACGTACATATATTATAACGGACACGAGGAGAAGGAAAAGAAGAAAAATAATTGAGCTTCACCAAGAAATAGATATGACATCTATCAACGTATCCCTTCACAACAGGGCGAATAAAATATGGGACAAATTAACCGATATCCTAAAGGAAGATGAACTAAGGACCATGGAGATCCCACAGGAACACCGACTCAATAATAGAGGCAACTTCAGGAGTGGCAAACCCCATCCGGGAGGTGTGCCAGCTTCCTTATATACCTAGGAATGAGATTGCTTTAAGAAGTAAAGCATGATATGAAGATAAATTAATCTGCAATAGTAAAATAAAAGAAAAGTGAGAACAAATTAAGAGTAAAAGAGGCGCGTTAGCCTCCTAACCATCAATAACCAAGAATGGAGCCTAATAAATTAATAGAAAACAGAAGAGATGGCTGGTCACCCAGCAACTTTATTAACTCAACCTATTCAATTTCACAACTTTTCTCTTCCAAACACTATCCACTCAACTCCTGCTAATCACTTTTTTCCCCCACTTATTCAAGACGTAAGTATCTCAAAAGTTCTTGTGAACTATACTGAGGAGCCACCGTATAGAAAGGCCTAACAATCAAGTTTTCCCACCCAAACATCGCCGTAATATGCGGCCCTGGAAAATTGAAGAACGAGCAAGGCATGTTGATAAAAGCGCATTCCTAAGAATTTTGACAGAAAAGATGAAATATTTCTAAGATTTCGATTTCTTTTCGCTATTTTTTCTTTTTGCTAGCTGTACCTTATCCAATTGCTTCCTGCACTCGTCAATAATATCGCTATTTACTACAGTAACAGGAAGACGATTCCAGTATTCGACTATACTTTAAGTGAAGTTTCTTATCATCCTAGTCCGAAACCACGGCCACTCCAACTTCTACCAGTGGTTCCAAGTCCTATTCTGATTTAGAGTGAACAACTTTGTGTAATCAATTAATGCTAACCAACGAGTTTTAGAGTTTAAAAACAACCTACAAATTCCAAAAAGTCAATTAGAGAGAGAGGGGGGGAGGGAGAATTCTTGAATGCTTAATACTCTTTTGTGCTTCTCTATCTAACAAGCAACGAACAAACCTGTTACATCATAAAGGTCTCTCTAATCCTCAAACAACGACCGCGACTCGAACAAAAAACAAATGCCAGAGCGAAGCAATGAATGACCTTTGATACTTCTGTTTTGATTCATTCCTTTGCTCTCTCAAGGTTAAGCTCGACACGACTTCTCTCGACACCAGTTGTCCTATGATTGATCGCCGCGAGCGGAAATGCCGGCACTGACCCTTAAATCCATATTCACCTCCACCGAGAGCAAAAGGGGGTAATGTGAAGAAAGACATAAAGGTAAAAGAGTAGGAACGGGAAAAAAAACTATTAAATTAATGCAAAAGAACGCTCTCAATTCCGACACCATTCTCCCGACAGACGAGTGTCCCGACAAAAGGCGTCTACACCGATCAGGGATACGAGAGGAGGAGGTTGACCTTGCACACAACTAGGTCTTACGATTCCCACCCTGGCGGGGGGGTTAAGATGGGTTACATAGAGTAAAAAAGAAGGGCAACCAATAAGGGTATTTTCACTCAGTAGATAAAGGGAGGGATCATTAAAGGTGGACGATTCAAAAAAGGAAGAGGAGAGAATGTTAAGGATGATGCTGGGACCGAGACTAAAGTAGTGATGTGAATTTTGAAGTTTGGAAAAGAGATCAGTCGAGAAATTGATCGATTGTGTCAGATAAATCCCAGAAAATAGGATGCGCTCTCAGGGACGTCTGTAATCTGACTGAGTGATTGATATTCGAATAAAAACGATAGAAAGGATAGAACTTGAAGTTAAAAAAAGAACGACGTTGACAAAGAAATAATATACCAATCATTGGCTTCCTGACCTCACCGAGGCGAATTTATACAATACATACCTTAAAACAATAAATACACTATAAAATTAAACTTAGAAGTAAGTAAAGTCGTGAATATCGAGGCAATAAGTTGGAATGGAAACCATGGATACGATAAACAGGTTTGAAAGAGTAGCGTTTAAAAGAAACGAGAGAATAAACAAGGAAGAACGGGATTTTGAATGTTCGCTGAGCTCGTTCTGGCGTTCCAATTTCACAAGTGAAACAACTTGGGCTCGAGAAAAGGCTGTCCTGACGCTCTTCATCTAAAAGGGGCCGGTGCTGTAAACGCACCCCACTACCGCCACACATGACCAGACCTACACCTTAAACACCCCTACCATCGCCCGTAAGGTAGAGTTTGAAGGACGTAGGGAACACCTATTCATGAGAAACCCGCAAGCCACGCTTTCTTCAGGGGCCAGAAAGGCCAGATAAGGGGACCAAGCCAAAATTTGTCTTCAAAATATTTGTTAAAATAGACAGACAACGGCAAGTAGATAGAGGAAACGTGGGAAGAGAGCAAAATATGTAACAGTTCGATAGATAGGGATATGGATAAAAGACGAGATGAAAGTGTAAGGGAGAGATATAAAAGGTAAAAAAGATTGTGTAAATGAGGGATAAGTGGTGTTGATGAATGAATAGTTGTGACACTAAATACTTTGACTGAGCGAGTGAATTGTAAGCCTCGAGGAACAAGTTCGCACAAAGAACATATAGACTCTAAACTACGAACTTGCAGTCCTTTACGGAACTTGGGAAGAGAACGATCCTGGTGATGACCCCTGACCGATAGCCTCCAAATGGGAAAACAGCCAGAAGGAAAGAGCGAGTGAAAAAGAGCGTTGTAAGATTAATAAAGAGAGGGGAATAGTATATAAAGAGGGGGAGAGTTGAAATATATGGCTGTATAACCATATACAGCCAAAGAGCAAAAGAATGAGTATGGAAGTTGGTGAAAGAGAAAAAGTGTAAAGAAGAAGCCGATGAAAGGAATATTAGAAGAAAAAGAGACTAGAATGGGATGGAGAGAGATTGAAAGAATCAGTAGTGAAGCGTGGACAGAGAAGATAGTTAGAAAGGCGTAGTTAGAGAAGAGTGAGGAGAAAAGTGTGGATGAAGAAAACATGATGAGTGAATAGAGATCGGGAAAGAACGCGTATAAAAGGAGTTAGTATTAAGGTGTAGAGAATGAAAATATAATGAAAAGCAGGAGAAAAAGAGTGGATAGAGGAAAAGTTTAATAATGAGAGGAAACAAAATATTGACCATGAGTTTCGTTAAGTGGTATTTAACCACAGGAGGTGAGGAGTTTAGGGACAGCTCTGAAGGCGCGAACAGTACTATTGCGGGGTGAGGTCCGAGTCTCCACCCCCCCAAGCCTTGGTCAGTGTGGTGTGGTCCGAGTCCCCCCCCCCCACCCAAGCCTTGGTCAGTGTGATGAGGTCAGGTCCCTTTCCCCCCCGCGGACAGTATTATATAGACCCAAGTGAGGTTAGTCCGTTGCATTTTGTCAGCTTGAAACAGTAAATCTTGAGATGATAATTTCTGTCTCATTTTCAGATTCATTTTCTGTATGAGTTATTTTTAATTTTTATAATACCCAGCGTCTATCCATATCTCATAATAAACATAATCAATTCCTTTTATTTTTGTTTCCTTTTCTCTTGCAAATATAGTATTCGATGCATAATAATTTACATCCGTAACTTTCCGATAGACTGTGAATGCTTGTGTAGGCCTAGTAATATTATAGATATTCCCTGTAAATTGAAACTCCCAAGGCCCTACTTTACACTGACTTTGGTCTGTTATAATAGATTTGTGCAATTCAATTCTATAGTCAGACATGGTATTTTGAGGGTAAACATCCAGAGAGGATGAGGAAGGAAGGGTAACATAAAACTCTTTGACTCCATCTTCACAAATGATAAAAAACCTTCCTCAACTCCTACCTTTATATAATTTCACGAATGCATGTGCTCAAGGCTGGTATGTGATGTCACATGCCTAGACATTTGAGTTAAACGATTTGAGTACTCTCGCTATTTTACTAAATATCACTTGTTTTTTCCATGATACTTCGCTTTAACTATTTTCTCCACTACATATTTCTTACAGGAGTCAAACTTTATTTTCTGTAGTGCTTCTTTATAAACCCCACCTTCAATATGTTCTCCATTTAAATCTTCAATATAATACAGGTCTAATATATTTGAAATCCTATATATCTTGTAGATTTGCTCACTCCACCCTACCTCGTATCCTATTTTTAAATTACTAGAAACGCGTGAGATTCGAACATAATCGCCGATTTTATATAGAAACCTCTTTTTTTCACCTTTAGATCTCTTATTCAGTAGCCCAACATCATATATAACTTTAAACGGTGTGTTCCCAATCATTCTATGCCTAGAATTATTATAAGCTCTTGCAAAATCATCTAACACGTCGATGTATTTCCATGTGTGATTAAAAGTAAAATATCTGAAAAGTCTTTCCTTTATTGTTCTTTCGTATACGTTCTACAAGACTAGCTTTGTTTAATGAGTGAACATGATATAAGCCGATATTATATTCGTTCAATAAGCCTTTAATCTTCTTTCCTACAAACTCTCCTCCATCATCAGAATATACATATATAACCTCGAATCGATCTGGTTTCTTCCAGGAGATTTCGTATATCATTTGACACCATCTGATCCGTCTTCTCCTTTAAAGGAATTAGCCAGAGATATTTAGAATATACGTCAATTACAAATAGTATGCAACTTACACCATTATTAAAACTTTAAAACTTTGACATCACAGTAAGATCTAGCTACCAAATCTCATTTGGACCTTGTGCTTTTACGTGTTTTGTCTTGAATCTTTGTCACACGGGTTTGTCTAGTGTATATCTATCCAAACCTGCCAGAAAGCTTTCCACATCAGATCTCTTAGCGATCTTTTTTACAGATTGGAATAGCCGATTTACCCCACCAAAAGATGTTGGCAGACTCGGGGATGTATCTAAGCGTAACAATCGGCGGTTCATTTTTAACTGAATATCTGGTCAGTTTAACACTCTTATATAACTACTCAATCAAAGACAGCTTAACTTAAAAAAACAAACTCAATTTTATTTTACATCTAGGTTAAAATACATAATTTCAATTAGAATTGCATGGATGTCCGCAACCTTATTTCTTTGTACACATTTACTGATTTTCTGAATCAAAAGAGTTGGGTTAATCCAGTCATGAAAACGATATTCGATATGCAACGGATAAAAATTATCAATATGTATTTTAATCCAACTTTATATTTTTTAAAATTAATATCAGAATTTTTTATAGAATCTAGATTTTTAATAAACATATCTGTTAAGGAATTATACTCTAATAAAAAAATATTTTTATCTGCGGTGAACTTAAACTTTCTTCTTGCAAGTCTTAATGACGCAGGCTGGGGACATTCCATCCTCTGGACATCCATGGAGAGACTGATTGATAAATAGATATTCTATTAAATTTTCTTTGCACGTAATGGTGACGTAGTCATAAAGATCCCCAAGGACAAATTCTTTCACAAGTTGATAGTGCTCCTTCTCTTGTTGAGGAAACAATGGAACTCATTAAACGATACATTTTATATATACACATATTCTGTAATGGTAGGTTGAAGATTTCTACATTCATCGGATCCATCGTTGAATGCAAGATAACAAGCATTAACCGCATTCTGTGAACACTTCATCTGACGAAAGCTTTGATGAAATTCATCTTCAGGTTTTAGAAGAGTATTGACTTCATACTCAATTTACAGTGCGTTTTTAAATCGTGCAAGAATGAACTCTTCATCCCCTTTCCAGTAAATACCGAAATATATACTTGGAAATAGACTGTTTGTATTTGCCCTCACTACACACTTTAGCTGTTTTACACCATAGTCCTTCACTAGTCGATCTACATAGGGGAGGTTTTCCTGTTTTAACCTGTGTATTGCCCCGAACACAAGCCAAAACTCATCCTCACTAAGGAATAGTTTATCGTTATATCGAGTTCTTCCGTAGGTGTTTTCAAAGATCACTCTAACATAACCGGATTTTGTTCTAGTAATCTTCAAAAGGCTGAATATATTAATTTTATATTCTTGTTGTATAATTTGATTTACCTAGAATCGAGACATAGCTTCTTACGTGTGAGTATTCGAGGAGATCTGGACCGTCACTGATACAAAGTCCGATAGGATAGGGTTTCTTTGACACGACTTGAATGTTCATGAATTGCCTCGTGTAGAGTTGCCACTTAAATTTTTACAATCCCTTGATTGGTCCGTCTAGTTGCCATCTTTCAGCGGTTAAAATGATTAATAATTCAACCAGTTCCTTAGTTTTTTTGTTGATGATAAAGAGAAGTACAACGTGTGTTTGCGCGATCCACTGAGCTTGATGCAGAGAAAGTTGACGTGTGAGTAATATTTTCTAACTCTTTCTGACGTTGCGAGTTTTTATGATAGATTTAGGGAAATTATAAGATATTAATTTTAATTTCACTTCCTACCAGTAGGTGGGTGGTGATCTTTTCCACGTTCTGGCTAAATCATTGAGTAGGTCGATAATGTTAGATTGTGGAAATCTTTTACCCTTCGATTTTAATCACCCCATCATTACCCCAACTGAATCCCTGTGCATCTTTTAGTGTCTGATAAATTAATCTACCTCTTTCACGAACACTAGGCTCCATTGTTTTCAGTAATTTATCTGTATAACCGTTTATTTTATCCTTGCTACTCTCATTGCCTTTAACGGTAGATGTGTTCACGACCTTATCATACTGATTCAAATCGTGTTCCAGCGTGTTCTGGTAAAGGATTACACGTCTATCTGGTAGGATGTGTGAATTATTTAGTATAGTAGTCAACTTTCTCTCCCAAAATAAAAGTCTTTCTTGTGGTAGGATTAAGTTTCCGGGTACTTTAATCTCTTTTTCGGGATAAACAATAATTTTTTTCATCTTATAAGGTTGGAGAGGATAAGTGTTAGAACAGAGAATAAGATCGGTAGAAACGATCCTCTACGCTGATCTTTTAGTTTTTTCTTTAGACGTATATGAGCTGGCTTCCGAGTTAACATACATATGAACCGTTTGAATCGTGATATCTTTTGTTTATGCGATGATGTCATAGGAACAATACCTTTTTTATTAGATTAAGACATATTTCACATATACATTTGACAAAATCACTATCCATGCTTCATATGATTGATTTTTTCCTCTTTTAGAGTGTGGGGGAACGTATGAAATAGATACGCGTATATTTTCATTCTATACCTTATTCTAAAAGATATACGTTCTTGATTTCGTTTGGAAACATACCCATCCGTAAGGTAAATCGTACAGTGTTTCTCGGACTGAAGTCGCAGAGCAGATAACCGTAGGGCTTTGAGATGGCCTCTTTATATATGCTCATGAAGCTGTTCCGTTCCCCAGGCATTATTTGGCCAGTGAATATATTTATCTGGGAGATGTCTCTCCTCTGGCTAAATAAGACTAGATTGTGGCAATTCAAGGCAATATCACGCATATAAGAATTTTTATAAAATAGATTTTGGGCCACTAGGAATATAAAGATATTCTTATGGTGTGAGGCCACTGTAAATATATCTGATATATTTGCATCTATCTTCTGCATCAGGTCATCTAAGATAAGGAGTGTATGACTGCTTCCGTCCAAAGATGACACATTATACACTCCTTCGTGAAACATTACTTCATTTTTATATTCTTCATAGTCTTTCTGCCATACAGTGTAACACCAAATGATTCTATCAACGTGTTGAGTAAACACCTTATCTCTATTCCGGAGTATACGTAAGAGGAATTGGAACTTTCCTCTAGAAGTTGGCCCAATGATGGATGAAGGACATGGGGATATAAATTTAAATTTTTTCACGCTTTCTTCACTCATACTTTCCTTTTGTATAATGAATGAGCCAAATTTTTTTCAGATGACCATATACAAAATCTTTTCTCTACAAATTAATTTTTTTTCATACTTCCTTCACTCATGCTCTCCTTTTGTATAATGAATGAGCCAACTTCTTTTAGATAATTATATACAAAATCTTCTTTTCTCTCTTTTTAAGTTAATAAAAAATGATGTTTATTCCTCCTGCAAAACGAAAGTGGATCTACCGAAACAAGCCAACCTCTTCCTCTTTACCCAACCCCCCCTCGAGTGAAGGTGTCAGCGGTGAAATTTTACTCATATCCGATTCTGTTCCAACTAGTGGGTCTAATGAAGAAGACGACGACGACGATGATGGGCGTGATAAAGTTTTTCATCGGCAAAGAATACCTAACGTTCGTAACAATAGCTACGGTGTCATTACACTGAGTTCCGACGATGAAGATGTAGTAGTTGTAGTAGAAGGTGAACGTTCAAATATACAAGATAGATCATGTAACAACACCATTCTTTTTTCGGAGGAAGAAGTAAATGAACCGGGTAGAACTTCGTGAGGGGAAGAAGTTGTCCTATTCAAAATGTTATACATACTACATATAAAGCGGCTGGAGCAGAGCATACGTGCTGGATGAAGAGGTCGAAGAAATTGGTGGTCAAGAAATGGAATACAGTGTATTATGACATAGAAACTTATAAAAAAGTTGGATCATTCATACTTTATCCTTATATATTGGTTATGTAGATAATCTGTGAACTCTGTTTTGATAATGAGAATGAAACTTATGATAAATGTAAGAACTGTGATCCACGAACAAAGAATTTTGAAAGAGATGGTGAAAACTCCCCTTGTAAACCCTTTATAGAAGAGTTAATATGAATAAGAAGGTCGAGAGAAAATGTGAAAACATATGTGATGGCACATAACAATGCCAAATTCGATGCCTAATTCATTTATGACGAGCTGCTTCAATATTTCAATCCTAATCTGTTTTCTTCAAATCCAATGAAACGGGGACAAAAATCTTTAAGATAGAGCTCGTTCAGGACATAATGTTTAAGGATACACTCCTATTCATGCCATCATCGTTGAAAAAACTGGCAAAAACAATGGGAATTCCCGAATTGAAAAAAAGGTTATTTTCCTTACGATTTTTTTTCAAAGGAAACGTTGAATTATATTGGTCCAGTTCCTGAAAAAAGATATTTTAACTATGAGAAAATGAACAATGAGGAAGAATGATATTTTGACAGTAACTATTACCCGAATTTCCAGGATGGAAAATATATTATTCGTACAGAGTATATTAAGTATTACATTCAAGATGTTTCTATCCTGCGTCTGTGTTTTGAGTAGTTTAGGTGTTCCTTCATCAGGAGATTTAACATAGATCCTATGCAGTCTTGCTTTAAGGTTTATAAAGATGTCTTCTTAGCAGAAAATTCAATTGCAATTATCGACAGGAAGAAATCAAAAGCTTTTTCTTATAAAGTTATACGTTGGCTTATGTTTGAAGAACATGTTAGACGAATCCAGATTTTTCATGCAAGAAACGGTGGTGAGCGAAGCCTTTCTGTTGGTGGAAGAGTATTTTTTCCTGACGGGTTTTCACCACCAGGAGGAGGAACTGTGTTTCTTTTTCATGGATGTTATTGGCATGGATGCCAAAAAGAAAACTGTAATCTAAAACAGGATGTTTCCGTTAATGGACGTGGGTCGTTGCACCGATATTATCAGACTTTAGAGAGTGATCGAATTCTTAGTAGTAAATGCAAGGTTATCATCCTCTGGGAGTGTGAATTTGAAACCATGATGCAAACCATTCCAGGGCGCCGTGAGGCGGTTAATAGAATATCTGCCGATGTAGGGAGTGCACTTTTGGATGGCAGATGTAACCCATTTATATTATACTACCCACCAACCGAAGGTGTGAAAATCCATTATGTCGATTTTTGCTCCCTATATCCGTACCTCGTGAAAAACAATCCCTATCCCGGTGGATCACCTCGGTGTTGCGTATCTGTGCGAGAAATTCCGTCTATTCAAGAATTCCCTCAGGGTGTGAATGAGGCATATTTCGGTATCGTGTAAGTTTATGTTCTCCCTCCTAATGATCTGTATATTCCAGTTCTTCCTCAATCCGTAGATGGTAAACTTACTTCCACACTATGTACTACATGCGGTCAGCAAAACTCACGCGAGGGCCATCACTCTGAAAAGCAGCGTATGATTTGCGGAGTGTAAACCAGCCCGGAACTAAAACTTGCCCTGGAAAAGAAGTATAAGATCAAGGAAATTTACGAGTATTGGGAGTTTGAAAAAAAGGGATGGTTTGTTCGCAGAGTATATAAAAAAAAACATTTCTAGAAGAAAAAATAGGAGCTTCTGGATCCCCGCGAGGAATGGTTGGAGAGAAGGAAAAAATGGAATATGTGAAGAGGGTGAATCAGGCTAAGGGGATAAAAATACAAATAGACAACATCGAAATTAATCCTGGAAAGCGTTTTAAAGCAAAGCTCTGTCTAAATAGGTAAGGATTTCTTCCTTCGATTAGTTTTTTCTGCATTAGTATATTTCATTCAAAATGTAATTGTTATAAATATTATCACATTATACAACGATTATGAAGTTAATAATTTCTAAAACTAGAAGGCAATAATGATAATAATAATAATAAAAAAATTGAAGTCAATAATAATAATAATAATAATAATAATAAAACATTAATCTTGATCATATTTTCTTCCTTTTACAGTCTATGGGAAAAATTTGCTCAGAGGATTCGCGGTGTGAAAACGGTCATCTGTACTTCGGATCATGATGTAATCGAGCTGATCAAAAACGCCACTTCATTGTGAACTCGTTGGATGTAGTTGGCAATTCATACATCGCAAAAGTGGAGAATGCTGAACATGTAGAAGTTGAGTCCCACGTAACGAATCTTCCAATTACAGCATTCACAACCACTTATGATCGAATTAAGCTCTATGGCCTCTTAGACTCGTTGGATGAACGGTTTTTGTACTGTGACACAGACAGTGCCATCTTCATTGCTAGGAAAGATGAACAACAACCTCGGCTTGGAGAATTCTTAGGTGATCTCACCGATGAGATTAAAGATGTGTACGGTGCCGAGGCGTATGGAGAGGTGAAGTATATACTTCGTGCTAAAGGATTAACCATTAACACTCAGAGGAAGGATATAATAACCTACGATGCTATGAAAAGCCTAGTTGAAGCCGATGATGATAGTCACATCCCTGTACCATTTACGGGTTTCAGAGCCGAGGAACACGGTGGAGTGAAAGAGGTGGGAGGGAAAAAGATTTTTAGAGAAACCATTCGTAAACACATCGAACTCCCAGGGAGTTATCGAACCATACCTTTCGGTTTCAAAGGGATCTTACATGAGATTTCAAAAGTCACTATACATTGAATCTCTGCCAGCTATTATTAGCTCTTTATGTACATAATTTTTTTTCAATCATTAATAATATTGTCTCATCAATATCAATAAAATAAAGATAAAATAATACGTGTTATACTACCAATATTGTATTTTATCTACAAAATAACTCATCACATTTCCTTGATCTTGCGAGAAGGAGAATTCTTTCATTCTTGCCTCTTCAATCTTGGTTTTCATCATATCAGTGAGTTGATGGGAATACCACGAGAGATAGCGAAATAACACGGTTATAGTGTCAAATATAGTGATGTTCACTACTTTCTCGCAATCATTCACCAGGTTAGAATGTAATATGCAAAAAGACTTATCCATTCACGTATTGAAACGATCGGATAAGCCTCCTACAAAGAAAAACTAATCCATAAGCTCGTTTTTTAATTTTTTACCGATGATTAAATCTTCTAAATCCATAAACTGTAGATTTTTTCAGTACTTCTTTTCCGTTATTGTAGTTGAAAGGCGGTTGGACTGAGCCACTATACAGAAATTCAATCCGATCAATTGGGTGTTCATGAATAAGTCGACGAAGATAATCGAAAAAATCAACCGGAGATGAATAGTCTGGGCTGAATTTAGAATCCGATCCACAGACATCTTCAGGTGCAAAATATTTACTAAGTCTAGGTGTGGTACGGTGTGGATGGAGGATCATCTTAGAACGTGTGGCACACAGAGAGGTCTAGCGACAAATAATTTAAAAGATGTCAACTAGACGGACCGATTAAAGGATTGTAAAAGGTTAAGCGACAACTCCGATGTTATTCGGGTACAATAATTCAAAAGCGCCCTACCGATTTACTTCCATGTGTGTGGTGTATGTGTATGTAGGGGGGGAGGAGACTGAGATTCCTTTGAAAAGGGCACTGACCAAGGCTTGGGGTAAGATGGGGGGACCACTTGTGCCCACTTGCCCGCTACCGATTTAATCCCATGTGTGTGTGGGTCTATGTGTTTATGTGTATGTGTGTGTGTGCAGACTGAGGTTCCTATGAAAAGGTCACTGACCAAGGCTTAGGGTTAGGGGTGTGGGGGGGAGCTCGGACCTCACCTCAGTGACCAAAGCTTGTGGGGGGATAGTGGGGGAAGGAGACTCGGACCTCACTACACTGACCAAGGCTTGGGGGGAGGATACTCAGACCTTACCCAGCAATACTACTGCGAAGAACAATCCCTATAGCTCAAAGGTCATGAAACTATGTGAAGGCTGATTAACCTTGATTTTTTTTTCACTCCATTTCACTTTCATTCATTTTCTCTCTCAAATATATATATATATATATATACATAGAGAGAGAGAGAGAGAGAGAGAGAGAGAGAGAGAAAGAGAGAGAGTGTGCGAGAGAGAGAGCGTGTGTTACAAGGAAAAGAAGTATCTCAAAGGCCTTGCAGCCCATGTCGAGGAGGCACTCATTAGATGATGAAACTTAGCTATTCTAAGTTAATCTAGATTCAACTATCCCAATGGCACGCGCTAAAACCTTGATATCATCACATCATGTTCTAAAGTACATGTTACCGAGTCTACTTTTGAACTGGTCGACACTGCTACTGTTGAGAACTACCGCTGGCAGTCTATTCTACGTGTAGCAGATGTCGTACGTAAAGGACTTACCCACCGGAAACGTATTAAATCTGGGCAACTCCACCTTACACGCCTGATTTCGAGTCGCATTGCGGTTAAAGGTAAAGCACTTCGTGTAGTCAAGATTTTCAAAACCCTTCAAAATTTTGAAAGTCTCAATGAGACGTCCGCGCTGTCTTCGAGTCACGAGCGAAAAAAGACCGAGCTCTTGCAGTCTTTCCGGGTATGGCTTGTTCTTTATCGATGGGATCAGTTTATGGCCCTGGCTTACCCCTTTTTCCAATGATCGATGTCTTTTCGATAGTGAGGAGACCAGAACTGAACCATGTACTGTAGGTGAGGTCGCACCAGTGAGTTGTACAAGTGTAAAACAACCTCCTTGTTTCCAAAGCTGAATTGCTTCCTGATGTAATTCAGCAGGCGCTGATCCCTCTTATCCACCTGTAACCCCTGCTTCGAGAATCTAAGATCACTGCTAATCAGCATACCTACGTTGTTCTCGTCATCAGTTGATTCAAGATGCATAACTTTTAACTCGTAGTCTGACTAGGAATTCGCATACCCTATGTGCATCACCCTGCTCTTGTCTAAGTTGAAAGGAATCAGCAACTTGTCAGACCAATCGCCGATCATCCGTTGGTCCTCCCTCAACCTCTCAAAGTTTTCGGGAGTCACTACGTTTGGTCCAAGTGCTGTGTCGTCGGCAAATTTCGCGAGGCGGCTCACCAGTCCATTTATGTCGTTGATGTAGATGATGAATAACAGAGGGCCGAACACGGAGCCATGAGGGACTCTGCTCGTTACTGATAACCACCGAGAGACGTGGCTGCCAATAGTAACCCTCTGTTGCCTGTCCGACAACCAACTTTCTATCCAGTTTGCGACTTTTTTTCTACTTTCAAAAGGCACGCACTTTCGCCATCAGTCGACAGGGGGGCACTTTATCGAAAGACTTTTGGAAATCCAAATAAACTATGTCTACCGCTCGACTTCATTCCGTGAAAGAATTCGAGCAAGTTCGTGAGGCAGGAGCGCTTTTTTGGAAGCCGTGCTGGGTGTTCGTCAACAGGTTGTAGGACTCTAAATGATCCGTTATTCTATCCGCTATGATGCCTTCCAGTACTTTACACACTATTGAAGTGAGACTTATCGGTCGGTAGTTTCCAGCGGTGCCACGGTCTCCTTTTTTTGTGGATCGGGGTGACGTCGGCCATAAGTCAGTGCGTAGGGACTTTACCAGTATCAAGTGACGCGTTGAAGCTGTCAGAAAGAAGGATGCCCACCTGATCTTTCACCTCACGCAGCACTCTTTCTGTAGTATTTTTTTTCGCCTCAACTCACCTGTGCCCACTCTAATCCCGCCTTTTATTTCAGGTTTTGGTGGAGGATGGAGGCCATAGCTGCCTGGAAGCATTGGCGGGCCCCCATCTTCCGCCGAAGACTTATTCTAGGTCAAAAGATATATATATATATATATATATATATATATAGTATATAAAGTGTAGTTTTTTCGAGTGCAGGCAAACAAGGGAAGCTGGATGTAAAGCCAGGTGCGTATCGGTGAGAAGATCGTGTGTTTATAGGGGTGGTATATATGTATATAAAAGAGGGGGGGGGACACGTAACACCGTTAGGGAGCAAGCTGTGTAGTAATTTCTTTTCCCCTCCTTCCAGCTTCTAAGGTACCGCTGATTGCTCTCATTTCGAAGTGAGGAAGGAGTCGGGGAGTGTGGAGCCGAGAAACTTCTGTGTGGCGCGATTTTGAAGACCCCATCTGTCTTTCTCCCCGGTCCGTCGTCAGCGAGGAGAACACGAGGCCGGGTTGGATCTAGCCAGACGCCACCACCCTTTCACACTAAAGGAGAGCGAGAGGATGAACTTTAAAGAGATCGTCCCGGGGAAAATTAGTGGCTACAAAGTCGAGATGGCTTGTAGTTGTGGTTGGGCCAAAACCACATTTTAGTGTGAGAGCAAACTCACAAGGTCCCGTGTAACCATTGAATATATTTCCTTAATTTGTCCTATACGCTTAATATTATTACCTTAGTCTGTATTATCTGCGTCTTCTTGTTCATTCTGTATATATTTTTTCTGTGACTGTATTGAGTGGTATATATATATATATATATATATATATATATATATATATATATATATATATATATATATATATATACACTCGTAAGTTTTGTTTAATAAAGAAAATTGAGTATTCAAGTTTCCTTGATCATCCTTCCGATCTAACAGGCGTCTTACGAGCGAGTGAGCTGACCCTTTTTGCAAGTGGTTTCCAGGACCGTCCGCGACATTAGCAGGAAGCCGTCAGGACCACAAGGGATTTGTAAGCATTCAACCCACCGAGCCTTCTGGAAAACAACTGCAGGCGAAGATGATGAAATATCCGAGTAAGGGAATTCGGGCTTTGGTGAGAGAGATGGGTGTAATAGTCGCCACCATGAAGCTGAACCAGAAGGAAGACCTTCCTTACTACTCGTACAAAAAGTGCAACAGACAAATTCTGACAGTCAGTGGCAAAGAGAACCGCTTGACTAGGTCAAAGAAACTCTTGAACAAGCTGAAACATCCTGTTAGGTAGGGGACGATCTGGTTCTTCTCAGCTGAAAAGAACTTCTCCCAGGACAACGTGTGGCTTGACTATAATCCATGCGACGTTCCATGTATCATGAAGACCAAGTTCCCCCAAACTGTGCTGGCCTTTGGCTGTGGAACCAGTCATTATGGTGTCATACTGCCCTACATCTTTGAAGAGGATTTTAGGCACAATTCAGAAGGCTATGTGGAGCTGCTGGAAACTGTGGTACAACCCTGGCTGGAAGAGGTTGCTGCTGGAAGGTTATATCTCCGGAAAGAGACAGAAGTGGTCGTGGGAGGATTTCTACGACTTCACAAGCATCACTTTTTGGCTTCCCAATTCCCCGGATTTTAATCCCATGGATTACGATGTGTGAGGCGCGGTGGAAAAAGAGACCAGCCGGCCTGCCTGCAACCTTAAGGCCGAGCTGGTAGCCAAGATCAAAGAGGAGTTTTAAGATCTTCCCAGGGACACAGTGATGAATACATGCGACAAGATTCGGAGCCCTTTTGATGTCGTCTTGGAAGATGAGGGCGGCTACTTTGAGTAAACTGTTATCTCCTCTCAGTCATAATCTAGTTGATATTTTTTTTAAATTTTCAAAATGCATCTATTTTTATCTGATATATTAGGGGGGAAGGGGCGTTTTCTGTTAGGCAAACGATAAAATTTAGACTGAACACCCTGCGCATGGTTTGGTTTCACTGTATATTGTTAAAACTGAGTATTTACTTGCTTTCAGAGAATAAATCTAGCTTTGTATCTCGTCGATTCTCCCCAAATGGTGTCAGACTTACTTTATTTTCCCATCGAAGGAGTCCGAATGGTGCATGCCCTACCTCTCTATAACCTCGGCTTTGAAGCTGGGCTGCGCGAATGGCCTTTTTAAGTATTCTGTGCCTGATCGAGATTGACTTGAATCTTGAAATAAGGCTCCTTAAGGGGGCAGATTGCATTTGCATGAGGATACAGGTAATCCAATGGCGTTTCCTGGCCACTGAATGGTGACATGAGGGATCGGATAGAGAAAAGAGAAAGTTTTAATAAACATTAAGAGTGAAAGGTTATTGGCGAAAAGAGAAAAGTATAAAATAAGCTTGATTGGACAAACTTATTAAAATTTCTCGAAGATAACGTGCCCTTCCGCTCCCATACCCCCAGTTTGCCTCCCTGACTTAATCTCACCCCTCCATCCCCACTGGGCGTTTAATATCGCCTCGTTCTGCTGTCACCAAATCGATCTTCGCTATTGGGGTGGAGTCGGGCAGAGGTGGACAGAGGGCGTTGGTTGAGTCAACCCACAACCAGCTACTGACTCTCGCTCAGAAAAGTAACCTGAGGATAAATTTGGTCTTTTTCAATACTGATGAAAACTGACCCTCCCTCGGAAGTTGGCGCTGCCATCTTTTCGAAGGTTGGCCACATTATGGATAGTTGCGAAGTTCTCCTGGTCCCTAAACCCGTAAATATTCTCGTCTTTAGACTACACACACGCAATCTCATATATATATATATATATATATATATATATATATATATATATATATATATATATATATATATATATATATATATATATATATACACTATATATGATAGTGAAACCACACATATATTTCTCATAAATGATTCAAACATTTATGAGAAATTAATTATCTTCCAACTAATTGAATAATAAAACCGAGATCTTCAACAAAACTCTTGCCAAATTGCTTAAACGATCCAACCCAGACCTTCTACATCGTTTTAAACCTACCAACCCATCACTCCCTCGTGTGTATGGTCTGCCCAAAACCCACAAAAGAGGAACGCCACTCCGACCTATTATATCGTGTATTGACTCTCATGCATACAGACTCTCGAAGTGGTTAGCTTCCCTTCTTGCTGGCGCCGTTGGATTGACCTCTCCTTCACACATAATCTAATCCTCTGATTTCAATGAAAAATTGATAAAAATGAACATAGAAGGCAGCCGCTTAGTTAGCTTTGATATCGATAGCCTGTTCGTTCAATGTCCCAGTTAACGAAGCCCTCGATGTTCTATTTAAGGTATTAGACAATCCGATATTAAACCTCCCACTAGGCAAAAATAAAATTAGAAATCTTGTAAAACTATGCGTTACTGACAATGTATTTATTAGTGAAATGGGTTTCTTCCGTCAGAAATACGGTCTTAGCATGCGTAATCCTTTATCGCCTATATTATGTAACCTTTTTATGGAGCATTTCGAGGTTAATTTACTTCCTTCTGTTATTCCATATCTAAGTTTGTATGGTTTAAGTATGTAGATGATGTCATATTGATTTGGCCTATAAAAAGTTTAAATTCATTCAACACTTTTGTTAAAAATCTTAATGACCTCCATCCCACTATCAATTTTAGAGTAGAGTGGGAAAACAATAATTGTATAGCCTTTCTCGATGTCAAAATTGTAAGTCATTGACTAGCTTCACTGTGTACCATAAACCGACACATTCTAACTCTTACATCCATTTCCTTTCACATCATGATGTTAGCATTAAAAAAGCCGTTGCAACAGGAATGTTCTTGAGATCTGTTAGAATCAGTGTTCCTTGCTTTTTAGAAGACGAGATTATATACACAACCTGCAGATTCATTGAATTAAATTATCCCCTCCACATCATCAATGAGAGCTTATCTAATATACTACCGTCCCAAGAATAAAAACAAAGTGAATAGCACGAATTGTCTATCCCTCTCATTTTCTCCCCTCCTCAAAGGAGTAAACAGTTATTTTTCCAGGTCGACGTACGTTTAAATATCCTTTTTCCATCCTCAAGTCATTCGCTTCGACTAATCCCATGGATCAGCCAGGTGAGGCAGGTGTATATGCAATCTCGGGTGAATCGACTAACTGTCCCTCATTCTACATAGGAGAAACTGGGAGAACATTAAAAAAAACAAACAAATATATGAACATAAAGGTGATATCAGGCGAGGCAGTATTATATCCAGTATTTTCAACCCTATTAGCAATTACAACCACCAAATAGAATTATTCAGTTTCAAATAATATATAATTGTAAAGATTTCCGTAAAAGAAAAATTGTAGAATCGGAAATAAGCTCTTCTCACAGTAACGAGAGGATAACGCATAAGGCTGGATCTAGAAGTGGAAAAGATAAAGATATGGAATTACAATATTAAGGCATTGTTAAAGAAATATTTTTGCCAAATAAAATTTAAAATTGCCTTTATAAATAAAATAAATATAAAATATTTCTTTAAAATAAAGAATACGGTTCCAAAGAGTATTAGGAGTTCAATAATATACTTATTTAAATGTCTTGGGTGTTCCTATGGCAAATACATTGGAAGATCCGTGAGAACTCTGAAGGCAAGATTCTCGTCTCATATGTGCATAAGTAATCGAACTGGCAAAATACATCAAACTATAAAAAATTCGGAAATCAGAGATCACGCAATAAAATTTTAAATTCACATAAATGCTCAATTAAACTTCGAGTCTTGGAAACATTATATATAAGACAGCTCAACCCAGACTTAAATAGTGATTTGTCGTCGGTTCCCCCCCTCCCCCTACTTGACTAAATTAAAAAAGGCAATAGTGCTTAGTATTAGGTTGAGGAATAAGTTCTTCCGTTTTTTTTTATGTTGTGTTGATTTAAGTTTTGTTGGCGTGATTTGTGCACATATTAAGAAACAATAATAAATAATGAGAGCAAATTGTGCAAAGGTTAGGCTACGTCTCTTAACAGCGTAGACTATTGGGCTTTTGCTTAGGCCAAGTCTTGAAGTTGAGTAATAAGTCATTGCGGTTTATTTAAAAGTTGTGTTAATTTAATTTTTGTTCTGTACCCTAAAAATGGAATGTCAAGTTGAAAGAAAGGCGCATTTTCGACACTTGTTGTTATTCATTTTCAATCAAGATAAGAACAATGCAAACGCAGCAAAAGCTCGTCGCGATATTTGTGTTGTGTACGGAGAAAATGCTTTATCAGAAAGGACAGCTCAATGGTGGTTTTCACGTTTCAAAAACGGTCATTTCAATCTTAATGACGAAGAACGTTCTGGTCGCCCCATTAAGTTGGATGAAAATCGATTAAACGACCTTCTTCATGAAAATCCTCGTCAATCGACTAGAGAATTGGCTGTACAATTGGCGTGTGATCAGAAAACTGTAGTGAATCACCTTCATTCGATGGGGAAAGTTAAAAAAATCGATGCATGGGTTCCGCACGCTTTGAGCGAAAGCAACAAACTTCAACGCTCCACGATTGCCGCAGATTTGATTGCTCGTCACAAGGCTACTCGTGGATATAATGACAAAATTCTTCACCGCATCATCACTGGCGACGAAAAGTGGTGTGTTTATGTCACCATGAACCATCGAAAACAATGGCTTAGCCCCAATAAAAAACTACTTCCGCGATTAAAGCAAGGACTTCACCCACGAAAGACGATGCTTTGTGTGTGGTGGGATTGTGAAGGCATTATTCTTTATGAGCTTCTTGCGAACAACGAGATTGTCAATGCAGAACTCTCCGTTCAACAAATGTATCGACTCGCCGAGCTATTCGTGAAAAGCGACCTCATCGACGTTATGGAGTCCTTCTGCAACACGACAATGCTCTTGCTCACATTGCTTATATGACAAAAGACGCTATCCAAACGCTTAATTGGGAAATCCTGCCGCATCCTCCATATTCGCCAGACTTGGCGCTATCGGATTTCCATCTGTTTCGATCGCTCTCCAACAATTTGCGCGGCGCTTCGTTCAATACTGATGTGGAATTAAGAACCTGGTTAGACGAATTCTTCGAGTCAAAATCCAGAGATTTTATTGCAGAGACATCGAAAAACTAGTTGAACGTTGGGAAGAAGTCGTAAATAACAACAGGGAATACATTATTGATTAAATTTCATATTGTTATCAATTAAAAATGAAGTTTTTCTAAAATTGTTAATGGTAATGACTAAATTTGATAAAACCGAAAGAACTTATTCCCTAACCCAATATATCGTTTAATAATATATATTTTTTTAAATAGTTCAATATAAATATTAAACTCGTAATCCTACCCATGAAATTTAAGTAATTTCGCTGTTACTAACTAATTTAAATTAAAAGAAAAAATTCCCCCTAAAACTCTGCCCTTATACTATAAATCTAAACTCTAATTTTTCCTATTCATAGCTAAAGTATCAATGTAATATCTGTACTTTTAGAATTGTGCTTCAGTATATAGTTTATAGACTTAAGAAGATGATCGTATTATGGTTGAAACGTCGCCACTAAATAAATAAAAAAAAATGTCAGCACCAATTTTCCTTCCCTTGGATTTTTGTTAAAAAAATTTATATATATATATATATATATATATATATATATATATATATATATATATATATATATATATATATATATATATATATATATATATATATATATAGTAATATAGTAATGAATGTAAAATACTGGGTGGTCTAACTATAACTAAAACCTGTTACAGGAAACACGTAACCGATAGAATAGAAAAAAAAAATTAGGACTGAAACTTCTGTATAAGTTAAGAACGCTCAGCCAACGGAACAAAAAGAAAATTTATAATCCAATAGTCCAATTAACGCTAATTTATCCGGCAATTGCGATGTGTACAGAAATAATCTTCTCAAATTTTAGAGGATTCAAAACAAGGCAATGTACCTTATGATTAATACTAGAAGGCTAGAGATAAAAGAATAGAAGAACTACATAGAGAAGCCAATATCGAACCCCTTTAACAAGGTTATCATGAAAAGGGCGAAAGCGGTCATTGATAAGAGCAGGATCGAGACCTCACCGACTGTTTCCAAGCAGAATGAGGATAAGAGGCGAAGAGGAGGTAGAAGATAAATATATACACATAGAAGGGAAGCTTAACACTCCGAAAACGAACCGTCAACAATGAATAAACCACGAATATGACAACCAATAAAGAGAGCTGAACTAAGACACAGAAAAAGAAGGTAAATAATAACTGATAAAAATACCGATCAAAGAAATTAAAAATAACATGCGTTGTGTTCAGGAATCTAGAACATACACACTAAAAAGAACATATCTAGCTAGATAACTACGAAAATATGCAAAAAAAACTAACAACGGTTTAAACGCCTGCATTAAATACTAGAAACCAACCACTGAATTCACATCAACCTGGAACTCTATGACTATAAATCCAACATATAACTACTTAACAAAAGCCAGAGATAAGGTTGACCTCGAAGCAAACTTGCAACTCTCCAACTCCCTTCCATTCCTCAACAGCACTTTAAAACCGTCTTTCTAAACGGGCTCTACATACAAACGAGGGGGGGCGATACACATCGTGGTATTAGCACTACGTTTAGATGTAGGGTCATGACCACATAGGTCGCCTGTCTAATCTTCTACTATTTTCGCGCTCCCTCTCCTCTTCCTTTCCCTGTCCTCCTCACAGGATGGAGGGTAACTGGCGAAGAGGAGGAGCCCGTGTTCTCTCGCCCCTCCTTTTCTCCTCTGCCTTCAAAACGAAAACAGAGAAGAGTGGGAGGGCCGAGGGGCTCTGGACGCACTAGCCTTTCACTATCTCGCACCTTTACTTCCATCTATAAGACTGGCTGGTGCGTTATCCTCTAGTGACTGTAAGAAGAGCTCCTTCTGAGGGTTTGATGAAGAGCTTAGTTAGCTTCCATATTGCCTTTTTAACTACATAATTATGATTCCACAATTGCAAATAAGTCTCGATATATATATATATATATATATATATATATATATATATATATATATATATATATATATATATATATATATATATGTATGTATATATATATATATATATATATATATATATATATATATATATATATATATATATATATATATATATATATATATATATATATATATATATATTGTCAAGGGAAGAAGACGTGTGACCAAAAAGTCTCTAAAGGTACACACTACTACTGTACGTCAAACAGCCACTATCGGCGCTGCGTTTGGCTACAATTGAATTGGGAATAAGGTAAGGACCTTCTACTTAGAGTGCGATATTATAGGTTGGCTCTTTAAATGAAAATACGTTTGCCGGGTTCTTCTCAAGGGTTATTCGAAAGAGAAACACCTCTAAAAAAAAAAAATTTAATACAATTAATAAGCCACATATAAATATGGAAATTTAAATAATAATCAGTACGACAAAAGAATATTACAACACGCCCAAATTAAGAAAACTAGGTCCGGGAAAATATATAAGTGATGCAATAAGTTGGATTTAATGGAAGACTTATCAAGTCTATCGGCGTTACACCAAATGGGGAATTCTTCTTAGGACTGGGAACGAAGAGGTGGGACTTACGAGGAAAGGACTCCAAGTTACTTCTGGAGGATGAACTGGAGAGGTAGGAGACCAATGGCCTCGTCTTCGTCGATTAGGGCCCAAATGCGAAGGCTTCCAGAGAGACTCCGAACGGGAGTTGAGATTATCTCGGCTCCAGGGAGAAGTAATCACGAAATCGAGATTCGTCAGCGGATGACAAGAATTCTCAATCAATGTAGTGAGACAATAGAAACCCAGGACAATCTTCCGGGGTATAAACGGGTTTCCGTAATCTTCCTCTGATTAGGGCGGATTACACGAAGATGATCTACTGACGAGATCACAAGGGCGAGGGGATCAGTTCACGGGAGACAGATACTAGGGTCTGGACGCCAAGAAGCTAAGGTTCTCTCTATCTGCTAAGGATTTGCAGACATCACCTTAAATAGGAGCCACAGCAATAGTCGGGAGAGGCTTCGCGCACGATGGCCTCCAAAGGGGATATTGGAGGCGGCTTAAGCAAACATGAACCTTGATAATCTTGGGCATTGACGAGGCAAACGGGAAATGAGAGCGATTCCCTTCTACCACAAGAGGAGGAAAATGGAAACGGCTGCCCTCTTGAAGCGCGAAAGCGTTATCAAACTAGGGGAAGGACGGTAATAAAGCACCCCAAGTTAAACACAGCAGCGTTCATCTGTCTCGAGCAGAGAAATTCTGTGTGAAAACTGCGTATTGATTTTCATGCTTCCACACGCCTCCCTTCCTAAAATGAGATTTCAGAAACACCTAGGGGGTGGAAAATGTGATTAGAGAAAACAATTTACCTTGATGGGATACAAGCTAATAGGGGAATCTTCAACTTCGGCCTACATAGCTGCGAACGAAAAAAAATTCATATGAGGTTGTGGAACTTAGGAGTTAACGATAAATAATAATAATACCAAAAAAACAACAAAATTAAACATGGTGACTATTACAATTAATTACAAAAGAAAAACAAAATTAAAGGCAATATATATATATATATATATATATATATATATATATATATATATATATATATATATATATATATATATATATATACAGAGGGGCAACGCTTACAAATTTATACAATTGTGAGTACACACCTTCGGTGATTCGATCTTACGAGATAAAAGAAAGCTCCTCTATGGGGTTCCTACTAAGACAGTCGGCCATACAATTTCCGGAATCTTTACTATAAAATATGCGAAAATGGTACTCCATCAACAGTAAACTCCATCGCATGAGTCTACCGTTTTGACTTTTATTATTTTTTAAATATGCTGAAGGGTAGTGATCAGTTTCGTTCACGAACTCCTTTCCCACTAAATACATTTTAAATTTTAGAAGGGGGGGCAGAAGTGAGCCTATCCTTAAGTTTATCAAAGTGGGCGGATGCCTTGGGGTTCCACACGAGGGGATCTGAGGATTGCTTCTTAAGCCAGGCTCTAAGTGGAGAGGCTAAGGCGACAAAATTAGGGACAAAACGCCAGTAGAAAGAGATGGATCCCAAAAGGGAGCAAAGCTGTTTCTTCGTACGCGGAAGAGGCATACTGGCAATAGCCTTAACTTTATCATGCTGGGGGGTCGTCTGGTTTTCCCCGATATGGAAGCCTAAATAACGAATGGAATTATAGACAAAATGACATTTACTAGGCCAATGGTCAATCCATGTTCCTGTAACCTTGAGGAGGAAGCGAAGGAAGACTAGGTGTTGTTCCCATGTACGTATGGCAACGTACATATTATAGCAATAAAACGACACGTCATCCAGGATTCGACGCATCATTCTATTACAGCTACTGCAAGCAGTAACCATACCGGAGGGAGTCTTTATGAGGTATGCAACGGGTCCTCGTGCTTCTAAAACGGGGAACGGGTGTTTCCTACTATGAAAGGAGCCTATTAGATTCAATGGGGAGGAGTAGTAGTACCTCACCACCGGGTCGGAGACGTCGATCTTTTCCCTTTACATCGAAATAAGTCCGGTGTTTCTCCAAATTAAGATCCGTATTTTTATACGCGATCTCGGCGCATTCCTCTAAGCGGTTTCTCGGGTCCAATACGTACGAATACGAGGTTTTAATTTCTTCATCGAGTCAGGGATTTGAGAGCGACTGGCAGATACCGATGCCATTCTTGAGGCTGAGCGTGGCACAGCTTCTTCAGGACGGCCTTTAGAGTCCCGTTTAATTTTTCGCAGACTCCGTTAGCCGCAGGATGGAAAGGGATTGTAAAGGGGGGTTTTATTAGAAGTTTTCCCACGTATTCATACGTTAGAACGTAAATTGTCTGCTTCTGTCAGACAATATCTCTTTAGGGATGCCGACTTGAGAAAAGAGAGCTATTAATGCTTCCGCGTATGTTATGCTATAGATTCTTTTTAGAGGAAGTGCATCAGGGAACCTCGTAGCGAAGTCCACGAGCGTAAGGATATAGGAGTGTCCTTCACTCGACGGGGGGTGAATTGGGCCAATCAAGTCGATAGCCACTCTAAAAAATGGTTCAGAAATAAGGGGGTTCTTTGAAGGGGGCAGGTGCAATCCGTCCTTTGGCAAATATCACAGGATCAACAAAATTTTGCAATCACTTTGGCAGCGCCGGGCCAAAAGAAATATAGAAAGATTCTTTGGGCAGTTTTATTGTGGGTTAAATGGCCAGCCAATAACGCATCATGGGCAAGGCGAAAAACCTGGGGAATGCGAGAACGAGGGATGCAAAGGGAACATGTCTTAGAACTCTCCTCAGTCGAGCTAGAACGATAAAGGAGGTCATCTTTAACGAGATATATAACCTTCCTTGGGCCACAATCAGAAACTTGATTATCCTGCTGGGGTTTACACCCGGCATCTGTTCACAGTTCCATCTTCAAATTCAAGCCTCCTGGGGGAGCTTTTATTAAATAAAAAGTTGACGTGATGTCCTGGGGAACCATTAGTTGGGGCAAAAGCTGGAGTTATTGGGGCTAGCAGGTGGTTGAGAGAGAGAGAAGCATTGACTTGATTGACTTGTTGGATGGGGTAAGAGCGAAGGTGAGAGTTTTGGGGGCAGTTGGTTTTTACATGTCCGGGCACGCCGCAAGTGAAACACAAGATGGGCCGCCGGGGGAATTGAATGGTGAGGGATTATTTAGGAAGGGCTTAATATCCCTCGGTTCTTGCGAGGAAGGAAATCTAGGTTTGGGGGGGACCAGCCACTTTGACAAAATGGGGCGAACTTTTAGGGGAGGACTTAGAGAAATTAGTCTTACTCTTGGGAGATGGAGGATGCGATTTCTTGGGGTCCTTCGGATATAGATTATGGCTGGACGCGTGTATATCCGCCTCTTACAGGCATTTCTTAAAGGTAGACGCTTGTCTATCTTTTACGAATGTACGGATCTCAGATGACAGCACAGCCATTAACTGATCACGTAAGACGAAATCGATCAGAGACTCGTATTCGCGTCCTACTTGAGCCGAGTTCAGCCAGAATTGTAGGCATCTCTGAAGGATGAAGCCAAACTGGCGGTAAGTTCGGCCAAGTAATATTCTTACCTGGCGAAACTTAACCCAATAGAAATCAAGATTCATATTGAATGCCGATAGAAATTCGGCCTTGAGAATCGAATAATTAAGGGTGGCCTCGGCAGGAAGAGATATGAAAATTTCCCGAAGATGACTGTTGAGCAAGGGAAGTAAGCGTGCGACTCCATTCTCCTCGATGTCTCACGAATTCACTTCGAAAATCTTTTCGAAGTGGGTTAGGTAGGCGCTGAAGTCTTCGTTATCATTGAATACGGGTAACTTAACCAAAAGGGTTTGAGGGGCTTCATTCCTTGAACTAACGGAAAGGGTTTCATCATTATCCCTATTTAGCTCTCGCTTATGTTGACGGTTTCTTTCTCTATCTTCTGCTTCTCTTTGCTCTCTTCTTTCTTCTACTTCTCTTTGCTCTCTTTCTCTTCTTCCTTCTGCTTCTCTTTGCTCTCTTCTTTCTTCTACTTCTCTTTGCTCTCTTTCTCTTCTTTCTTCCCTTACATTTCTTTCTTCGTTCTGGATATAAGCAATTAAATCCTTGCCTGTTAATCCTAAGATTTGACTTTGTTTGTGAAATCTATCAAAGGACGATATCCTTGACAGTATTTGTGCATCCAACAGCTCGAACGTACACGGAACACACGACAAAGAATATGGGCCCTTACGGAAGTTTTTCCTCTTTTTTAAAAAACTAGTAAGATTTACCCACAAAAAAATGCACACCAAAGAAGAAGAAATATGAAACACAACAGCAAAAATGTAATCCCTATCGGATAAAAATTTTCCGTCCTCTTAATCCAGCTTGGGATTTAGTTGAGGATTATCACCAAAAAGAGGAAACTTATGTACTCGCGAGCACACAATTAAATAGTTAAAAAAAAGTTGAGAATTAGTTCCACAATCGTTGAATAACTTTGAGCGAGCTTAGGTAAACTTGGTAAGAATAATTAAATGGGAGGAAATAAATTTAACGGGTTCTTAAGTAAAAAAATTTATATATATATATATATATATATATATATATATATATATATATATATATATATATATATATATATATATATATATATATATATATATATATATATATATATATATATATATATATATATATATATATATATATATATATATATATATATATATATATATATATATATATATATATATATATATATATGTGGAGGGACGAAGGCGTGTGACCAAAAAGTCTCTAAAGGTACACACTACTACTGTAAGTCAAACAGCCACTATCGGCGCTGCGCTCGGGTACAATTGAATTGAGAATAAGGTAAGGACCTTCTACTTAGAGTACGATATTATAGTTTGGCTCTTTAAAAGGGAATACGTTTGCCGGGTTCTTCTCGAGGGTTATTCGAAAGAAAACACCTCTACAAAAATAAACTTTAATATAATTATTAAGGTACATATAAATATTGAAATCTAAATAATAATCAGTACGACAAAAGATTATTATGCCAGGCAAAAGTTAAGGAAACTAGGTCCGGGAAAATATATAAGTGATTCAATAAGTTGGATTGAATGAAAGATTTATCAAGTCTATTTGCGTTAGACCAAATGGGGAATTCTTCTTAGGACTGGAAACGAAGAGGTGGGATTTACGAGGAAAGGACTCCTGGTTACTTCTAGAGGATGAACTGGAGATGGGGAAGACCAATGGCCAAGTCTTCGTTTATGGGGTCCAGAGAGACTCCAAAGGGGGTTGAGATTACCTCGTCTCCATGAAGAAGTAATCACGAAATCGAGATTCATCTGCGGACGGCAGGAAGTCTCAATCAATGTAGTGAAACGAGAGAAACCCAGGACAATCTTCCGGGATATAAACGGATTTCCGTACTCTTCCTCTGATCAGGTCGGATTACACGAAAATGGTGTACTGACGAGATCACAAGGGCGATTGGACCAGTTCACGGGAGACAGATACTAGGGTTTGGACGCCAAGAAGCTCGGGTTCTCTCTATCTGCTAAGGATTTGCAAACATCACCTTAAATAGGAGCCACAGCCATAGTCGGGAGAGGCTTCGCGCACGATGGCCTCCAACGGGGATATCCGAAGCGGCTTATGCAAACATGAACCTTGATAATCTTGGGCATCGACGAGGCGAACGGGAAATGAGAGCGATTCCCTTCTACCCCAAAAGGGGAAGGATAGACACGGCTGCCCTCTTGATGCGGGGCAGCATTATCAAACTGGGGGGAAGACGGTGATAAAGCACCCCAAGTTAAACACACTTGCGTTAATCTGTCTCGACCAGAGAAATTCTGTATGAAAACGGCGTATTGAGTTTCATGCTTCCACACACACACACACATATATATATATACATATATATTTATATATATATATATATATATATATATATATATATATATATATATATATATATATATATATATATATATATATATATATAAAAGTTGGACGATGAACCAAAGGACGTAGAGTAAGAAATTCGTTTCCTTAATACAACGTTTCGATGTTTATTTTACCCATCTTCTCGTAATGATAAAACAAATTAGGAATATGTTAAGCATTTAAAGTTTTAAAATTAAGAACAACATTCAAATTATGGAAATGGGGGGATGGAGAATTTTCCGCGTTAACATAGGGAGTAATGCAAACTTATAGTTTATTTCGTTACAATTTATGTTGAAATATTTAAATAGTAAAATGGGCAAGATAAATATTGGTAGAATCATTATATCCACATCAAGTAAAGACTAACCTTTCCCAATCGCTTTTGAATGTAAGACTTTGGGAAAAGAGTTCGGAGAGAAAGAAGAAAAAGAGGATTAGGTGGTTGGTTAATATCTTATAGTAGAAGTAATGGATGAGAAGAGGAATTCTAATTTAGAGAATGGGAAATGTATTCGATTTCATGGATTTTTTTAATTTGTGAAGATACGGGAACGGGGCTAGTTTTCAAAATTTTAAAATGTTCCTTGATACCTTCTGTTTTACAATTAACAGAACACAACTGAACAGGTGAAAACTCTTTCTTACAAAGAACTTTTTTTAGTCCTGTGGAGAATTCCTTTATGTGAGCAGAACCTTGCTTTTAGCGAGCACCGTATGCCAATATAGTCCCGAGATTACATCTGGGAAAGTAAATTCCTATATGACGGAGCACTTCGCATCTGGCGGGATTCGATCCTTTCAATTGAAATATTGTCCTAAGTGGTGTTTATTTCTAAAAATTATCTTAAAATTGGAAAAGGCAAAGAACTTTTTAGGAACATTTGTAATTTCTTTTTTTAATTTGTTGGTTTAAAAAGAAACATATCCTGAATAACTACGTAACGGATATCTTTACAGACGGGAATTTCAATTTCAGTTGATAAATATTGTTAGCTGTGGTCCTCTCAACTAGAACCACAATAAAACCTATTCCTTTGAACTATGTATACTCACAGAAATTCAACTTCTTTATGGAATTTAGCGTAGGATGAACAAATGTTGTATGCACGGAATATGTGTATTTATAGCACTGATTTTATAAGAAAAATGGTAAAAGATGAAGAAGTTGAAGGCTTGACCTTTAAAAGTTGGCTTGCCGAAAACTTGGGTTTGAAATCCTGTTAATGAATAGGATATATAAATATCCCAAAATGGGGTTGGGGTTGGTGATTGAGCTCCTTTTTGCACGTAAATTCAATTTTGAGATACATACGGTTGGCACATTGCGGGAATCTATCACATGAGCCTTCATAATTGAAAAGGAGGTCGCAAATGTGCGAAAAAGGTGAAAAAGTGGTGCGATACCCATACAGACGCCAGGCCAGCATTTGGCACGATATGAAGGCACCAGGCAAAAGCAGATTGCCATGAAATCCAACCAATTTGTTTGTCCACATTCAGTGGATTAATTTCTATATAATATTAGGATAAAAATACATCAGTAAAGGAAAAACTAACATTTATAAACATACATTTTACTCTAATATTACTGATATGGATTTAATAATGGATTGCCATGAATTACCGATATGGATTACTATAAAAAATGGATTACTCTATTATTAATATGGAAAATGAGAATCATTTTGCACAATTCTTGAGATGGTAAAACCTTGTTCGCTATTCATGAGTGTCGAAGTATACTTTTGTCGAAGAATTCTATTGTTGATGTTTTAAGGAAGCTGGTTGGATCCTATTAATTATACAAGACAACAATACTTTAATATTGGCTGAGTGGACTTTTTAAGTACTTTATTGCTGAGAGAGTGTCACAGCGTTTAATCCATTATTAAGGAAAATCCGTCTCAAACACGTAAGGATTTAGTGAAACGCCCAGGAATTATCCCAAAATAAACATATATTTTAAAATTTAAGTATTAACTACAAAAAACAAAACAGTAAACATATTTATATCCACATACGAAGGTAACCGAGGCTAAACCTGTTGGCACCTGGGCCTATTACAATATCTATTCATGACAAAAATATAAAAAAAAGGCTCCATGTAAAAAAAACTAATTGCTGATTAGTTATTTTATAGCGACCTTTTTAGATTAGCGTTATACATCAAATTAAATTACACTCTTCTACTAGTAAATATGACGAGGTTCACGCACAATTGTTTCTACTTCCGTTAAATCGTGTAAAGTAATAAACTCGTATTAACGCAATACGAATATAAATGTTCTTTCTAACTTACATGGCAGAAGGAATCGGGGGTTGCCGGATGTCACTGGAGGGCTTTTCTCGTGCTTCGGAGATTTAGAGTGACCGATGGTAGAATTTCTTCGAGATAGGAAGGAGGTAAGGAAGGGGCGAGGACGGGGGGGCGATGTCAATTTCTTATCGCAACTTTGCTTCATGTTACTTTTAAAAGACGAAGATAGTTGTTGTGCTCTCTAGCTCAAAGAGTCCTTCTTAGGATACTCTTGAAGCCTATTTGTATCCTAGCCTTTAACGCCGGGTACCCAACGAAGCTTTGGGTATATGAGGGGATTTTTACCGTACTTAACAAATGGAACCTCGTTGGGGCTTGGTTCTTCTCCTCTCACTCTTACCGAGCTTGTGCTGTGAGAGTCACTCCAGTGTGAGCGGGTTTTCCTTTCTCCAGTCAGACTTCTAAGTCTGTAAAGGATTCTTCGGTATGGTACCGATACAAAACTTAACGTTCTAGGTTAATTCGGCACTGCGGGTGGGGGGATGGGGAGGATCAATCATATCGATCTGATCCTTTATCGTCTCTCATCGAATAATCTTGAATCGGCTGAAGGATCGATCTTCTCGAACTGATCCTCTATCGTCTCTCACCGAATAATCTTCACTCGCTGAAGGATCGATCTTCTCGAACTGATCCTCTATCGTCTCCCACCGAATAATCTTGACTGGCTGAAGGATCGATCTTCTCGAACTGATCTTCTATCTTCTCCCACCGAATAATAATTTTTTCTCTTTCCTTCAGGGGCTTATTTATAGGCGAACGACAGCCCCATCTAAGGGGTAAGGGGCCAGGCTGCAGAGGGGACAGCAAGTGGTGAGAACGCATCTGGGAGAGCGAGGAGTGAGGAGGTTGGCACCCAGGTGCCCAAGTCGGCTTGTTAATTAGAGACACCACCAACCGTCACCATCCTTGACGTGCCTTTTGACTGGCACCGCTTTTTGGTGATATAACCACGGGCTTACGGATCTCGTAGGTAATTGGATCTTTTGAGCGCCGTTTAAGGGCCTTTGGTGGTTACCTTAACACATATGGTCGCTCCAACTACTTATGCGGCGGGAAGATCAAACAGGGTAGGCAGTTAGACTGTTATTCCCCGGCTACCGTTCCATCGAGTCTCCTCATGTGGCTCGATTCTCCGGCTTTCTTCACAAGGGACGGGGGGGGGGGAGACTTTACTGTATACGTCCGCCTGGCCCTCCGGGAGGCTTTATGTTGTCATTCCTCTACAATGAGTAATTGGGGGTCAGGGGCGTCTATTCTTGGCATGGTAAAATTTCGTTCGCTATTTATGATACGAACCAACATTCTTGTTATTTATAATTTAAAATAAAATATTAGATTGTTAACCCGAAGGAAAAGAAAGGGCCATATTTTTCCACAACTATATCCTTTTTATTTTTTTCGGCCCCTAATAAAAATTGGCTTACCCTAAATTTATAAGTACTATCTAATTAAAAAGGCATTAAATTAATGAAGCATGTAATGAAATGCAGTTAAAATAGCAAAGGCCATCATTTGACAGGATATCAAGGCGCCTGTGGGACGTACTCATCCACGGCAAGCAAGTGGCTGTAAAGGCAAGTGTGATTGCTACAAAAGCCAATTGACAAGATTGTTTTTAAGGCTGTTAGATCGGTCTCTCTGATGGAGGGGGTTGCTTGGCGTGGAGGAGGAGCGTCCCATAGCCGTGCCCGATAAAGCATCGAGGGGGCAAATCACTATTTTAAGCGCGTGAATAACTTAATCCTATTTCAAGGACTCAAATGAATAATAAAAAGGGATATTTTTATTTACTTGCAAGGAAAGGATTATGTATATCATTTTTTTTCCTATATAGGAAATTTTACAAAATTTATCCTTATTAATTTAAAGGATGGATCCAAGTCTGAGAAGGGGGAGGGTTTCCACGCCGTATCCCCTCTGTTTGAAGTCAGCGGGGCTAAGCCAGGCACTGCTTCAGTTTCATGGTTGAGCTAGTTGCAATACACCTCTCGGTGCGGGAGATAACGCGACGGGCCCGGTTCGGAGACCGGATTGTGATCTATAACGACTCGGGGCATTAGAATCTCCGCATCCTCTGGTTCGCGATATCCGTGACGCCACGGTTTTGGCAAGCCAGGCATAGGTCGAGATTATCTTCTGCTGGGTTCCTGGACATGCAGGAATTGCGGGGAATGAGGGCGCTAAAGATTCCGCGAGGACTAGGTGACAAGAGCAACGTTTCGCTCTTCCTTACACTGACTACATGGCATGAATATGGGCTGCCCTTCGGGCGGCTTGACAAAGAAGATGGGAGACGTTCAAGGGGAACTTAAAGTTACGTGCTATTGCACCGCGACAGTTCCCATGGACCTCCCCCCATGCCGCGACGGCTTCAGGTTGCTTTCTGTCGTCTCCGAATTTGACATACCCGCGGGACGCACCTCCATTTGATGGAGCGCTCCCCTTCACTTTACTACGACGACCGCGTTGTTTCCCAGACTGTTTGGCACATTCTTATTGAATGCCCCATTCTGGGTGATTTTCGCGCACGTTACATGTCCTGGTATCGGGACAGGTGGGGTCGCTACCGGTTGTCTCTTGTGCTGGTTCGTGCACAGAGTTGTGGACTATCTGACATTTGGAAGAGGCTCACTTCCTGCATTTAATTTGACTCTCTTTGGTGTTGATAGCATGTTCCTGTGCCGGGTGTAGGCTGGCCTCTTCCAAACACCGGAACGTGCTTCCTTCTTCTTGCTTTTTTGCTTATTATTTGGTTTTTGTCCTTGTTTGCTTGTTTTGTTTTTAAATCACCCTAGTAAATATTAGGCTGAAGTTTTAATTAGGGCACCTTATGCCTTTGAAGGCAGTCGCAATATAAGCGTGTGTAAAGAAAACCAACAAAGACACCCATTTATTCACACATATTTATCACTATTTTTTACAGCCACTTTGTGGTAATTAATTCCAGGTAATCAAGCGAGCGAGCACACAAGTTCAGATTTTAATAATAATGCTATTAAGGGATGCAATTCCTTTGTGTCTGTCTCTGTATACTTGATGCTGAAATTTGCTGAATATCCGCCCCTCCTTTTACTAATTAACAGTTACTTTCACGATGAGTAACTTAATGGAAAGTTATTTATCCAATTCCCACTGTCAGAGCTTCTTTCTGACACCATTTCTAGTTTGCCTTTCGAACTGACTGCTAAATTTGAGCCTTTTATTAGACGTTCCGACCTTATAGACCTTCCTACAGTAGTTGCTATCACAGAATTTGACTTGACCTCTTGTTGAAGGCAGACAATCCTTTATTTTTCTTATCGCAGGACACCATTCGTCTCTCACAAGCCACCATGTTAACAGTTGAATGTTCCAATAATGTATGATCATAAGAAGTAACTATTAGCCCATCAACACTCTTCTAAACACAAATACTTTGGTTGGTAGTTCGTTTTTCTAAGTGACCCTTAACTTTTGGCCACTGAATATTGGAAGATAGTTTGTTTATTTCCTCACTTTAAATTTTCACGAAAGATAGATATTAGATATATCTAAATATGTGCATAATATATAGTCTCAACGTTTCGTTTAACTTGTATAATAAATATATACATATATACATATATATATATATATATATATATATATATATATATATATATATATATATATATATATATATATAAACATATATATATATATATATATATATATATATATAAACATATATATATATATATATATAAACATATATATATATATATATATATATATATATATATATATATATATATATATATATATATATATATATATATATATATATATATATATATATACATATATATATATATATATATGAATATGTACCACGGAAGGAAACTGAATAAAAAGCAGATTGGAGTTAGCACTTTCGTCTATTAGACATTTTCAAACTCAATGGTGAGAAAAAAAATAAGACACCTAGTATTTATACATAGCACGTTTCCCTGGGATGAGGTCCACATTTTAATGCTATCAGATAAGTCGGATTTTAGAAAAAGTGATAAAATTGGATCTAGCGAAAACAGCCCTGGGCTAATATTGAGATTACTCTCCTTTGTGTGGAAGATGAAACATGATTCCAGAATATTTCTCTTTATAAAATCATTACTTTATAAAATCTACTTTTTATTCAGTTTCCTTCCGTGGTACATATTCATATTTATAGTTATCACGTGCTAACTTTCGTAATATTTCCAATATATATATATATATATATATATATATATATATATATATATATATATATATATATATATATATATATATATATATATATATATATATATATATATATATATATCCATATGGAGCTCAGGCGTGAAGCCTGCATTTAATATTGAGGATAAATCCCAGAGCCACGAGAAACGGATGTAGCATCTTTTAATTTTTCACTACGTTTCGAAAACTACAAGTTTTCATCTTCAGGCTAGAATAAGTTTACAAAGTTAATATGTATGAAGAAAACTTGAAAAGGCCAACAAGACATTATTTTAAAGGTGACCAATTACAAAATATCAGTAGAAAGTACTACAAGTTAAATTAAATATGACTTGGCAATAGTTAAATTTGCTTTAAGACTGACTCAAAAATTAGTTCATAAATTTAAGGATTATTGCAGAAATTAATTACAAACTATAAGAGAAATTGACCTGGCATTATTTAAAGATAATAAATTTAAACTTTTTTCTAATTTTGTAAAGACTGTAAGAGTTAAAAACATTTAATATAAAAACGGAAAATTTGGGTACTTACTAAAGCGGATCCATCCTAGAGAGTGAATGGTAGGTTTAACAAGGGGCTAGTATATATAGGTTACATTGACGCTTGGTTTATTAAAAGGCAAACCAACTAACAAACTGTAGTTAAAATTAGTTAATTAATAATGATATTGCACTTAAATCTTCAATGAGTGTAGGTTTGTAGTGTTTTATATATAGAGATTCGAGGGTTCTTAGGCAATGTTTGTTGTTGTTAAAGGCTAATACTTTAAAATTCTCAAAAGAAATGTCAGTTTTACAGCTTATGGTGTGTTCCCTAATAGATGACTTTTCCTTTCTATTTAATATTTTGTTTGTGCGCCAACTAATCCCCATATGAGCAGAGAACCTAGCTCCAAGAGACCTAACAGTGCTACCAATGTAAGAGGCTCCAGTACAACTGGGACATTTAAATAAATAGACATTATCACTGCGGAACTCCAAAGAGATAGGATCTTTACTGTTAAAGAAACTTCCTATCGATAGTTTGTTTATAAAAACTATTTTGGGGTTGATTTGGGGAAAATATCTTTTAAAAATAAATAGGATTTTTCTTTTAAAAGTATCGTTTCAAAAACCCATCTCTGAAATTAGTAAATATATAGGCATTTTAGGAACTTCTATGCAGGGTTGAGGGGGGTCAATGAGATTATCAAATAGCTTTTTTAAAACTCTATCATATAGGTCAGAAGGAAATAAATTATTTATAAAATACTTCCTAAGAAAAATAAATTCATTATGGATTGATTGGTAAGTGGATGATAGCGAGAAACTTCTATGTATTAAAGTTTTTACTGTGGATATTTTATATCCCACTCTAATATCTCTTTTGTGTTCATACAATCTCTTGTCTAGATTTCTCCCCGTTTTACCTATATAAACTTTATGGCAATCGTTGCATGGTATTGCATAAACTCCTATGTTATGATGTTCTTTGGGTTTCCTGGCAATCATCAATTGGTTTAAGGAATTATTATATTTAAAGGCTAGATTAATACCCGCTTTTCTAAATGTGTCCTTTAAACTATTTAATTTATTATTAAATGGCAATGTTAAACATCTGTTGAAGTCATTAGTGCGGGAAGGCTTATTACCATAGAATGTTTTCCTAGCTGCAAAATGGGCAGACGATATGAACCAATCGGGGTAATACAAATTAAAAAAAATGGTCCTGATAATGACAATTTCTTCATCTAAATTGGAAGAATGACATATTTTGCATGCTCTAAGGTTAATTTCTAACCTTTTCCTTAGAGCATACAAAATATGTCATCCTTCCTATTTAGATGAAGAAATTGTCATTATCAGGACCATTTTTTCTAATTTGTATTACCCTGATTGGTTCATATCGTCTGCCCATTTTGCAGCTAGGAAAACATTCTATGGTAATAAGCTTTCCCACACTAAGGACTTCAACAAATGTATAACATTGCCATTTAATAATAAATTAAATAGTTTAAAGGACATATTTGGAAAAGCGGGTATTAATCTAGCCTTTAAATATAATAATTCCTTAAACCAATTGATGATTGCTAGGAAACCCAAAGAACATCATAACATAGGAGTATATGCAATACCATGCAACGAATGCCATAAAGTTTATATAGGGGAAATGGGGAGAAATCTAGACAAGAGATTGTATGAACACAAAAGAGATATTAGAGTGGGCAGCGAAAGTAGTGGAATATTCTGCCATGTTAGAGACAAGAATCATACGATCGATTTCAATGGAAGTAAAATGTTATTTAAATCGGCTAACTATGTTAAGAGAAGAATCGTAGAATCGAGCTTGATATCGTCGGTTCCTAATTTAAATCTATCTGAGGGTCAATTTTCTTTTAATCCTGTAATAAGATCACAAATAAATGAAATAGTAAAATGTCAGCCCTTTAATATGTTTAGGCCTAACCCTCTACCCCAGATTAGCCACAAGTAGGGGATTGGGGGGAAAAAGAGGGGATCTTGTGTTATGCTCATATGCATTTCTCTTATATTTTCTGCCCAGTGTCAGTTGAAAAAGGGTGTGAGATACACCGAAACTGTTCTGAATTTAATTGTCTTTGGAGAATGTGGTTTAATTCCTCATCTTTTCTTGCGATATTGCATTAATTTTCATCATTATATATATATATATATATATATATATATATATATATATATATACGTGTATGTTTCTGCTTCTAGCAAGCCGGATCTTGAGCAGGAAAAGGAGAGCAAGTACTGAATCTAACCTAACATATATTGCCAACGATTCTGGCTCTGGCCCCATCTTCTAGGGTAGAATATTAAAGATTTATATAAAAATAATTGCTTAACAATTATGTGAACAATGATAATTAATGGCTTTAGGCTAAAAATGTACTAGGATGTAAAGCAAAAAGAAAAATATCAAAATGCAATAAATATAAAGGACAAAAACCTGTATATTAAGATAAAAAATAAATAAATTCAAACAAAATTAATAAAGTTACAAATGGAAGAAGAGGAAAACCTCAAAAAATACACTAAAATTTGTTACCTGATTCCGAGAAAAGCTGTGAACTGAATGAATGAATTTAAAAATTATACTACCAGGAAAGATGTGATTTAGTATTAGTTGGTTCTCTGATCTATGTAGTTGGTTGGTCGAAAAACAATACAAAAATGTTAGCTACTCGGTTGTTTAAATGGTAATTAATTAATGGTGACTAGTTAACAAAAAAAATCAAACGAAATTAATCAGGCAATATATTAAGGTGTGGAAATAGATTCCTTGTATATGTATAGAGTCATCATTAGTCTTTATTAATCTCCTTATATATATATATATATATATATATATACTGGTGATGGAGCTACCGGTGTTAAAAATATGCTAAATATATATGAAACTATTGGAAAATTGAAATGTAAAAATTAATTAAAACACAATAGGGGAAAACAATAAAAACGAAAATAAACAAACCAAAAATGAAAACTCTGGAAATAGAAACTCACCTTTATATTAAAAACTGATAAGAAAACTAATGGAGGAAAATAGTTGAGAGTAAAGCTCTGTTGGGGCTTTGGTTGGTTGCTCGGTTGGTTAAAATGGTTTTGTGGTGTAACTTATATAGTAACAATTTAAGGGAGAAGGCGTAATCAATATAGATATTAGGTAATAGTTTAGCTGTCGAGTTCGTGATAAATAGTAATAAAATAAATTTTTCCGCCGGCCACAAAAAAACCCCAGAAAAATACGATATTATTCTTTATGAAAAGCTTTCGGCCTTAATTAGACCAAAGGTAACGGCTATATGCGGTGGTGTCAATTTTCCGAACCTACTTTTCTAAATGAAACTACGGACAATATTCGAAATCGGAATCCAGAATTGATAAGTGATAACTTTCTTCATCAAAAGGTAGACAAACCGACATACCAACAGAATATCCTAGACTTAATTTTGACAAATAAAGACAATTTAGTAGATAGAATACACGACGGAAAAACACTTAGCAAGAGCGTTCCCAAAGTACTTTGAGTCAAACTAAATATTCCCCCAAATCTTCAAACCGCTCTCTTCTCATCACGAACTTTAAATCTTATAATATTAATTTATTTCACTCCTGCTTTATACTTTTAAATTGGAATTAAATTTTAAACATTGAAAATGCCCCAAAATGTATGTATAATGATTTCCAATGTTCGCTTTTCACTAGAAATAACGAGATAGTGCTATATAATAAACGTATAGGTTTCTAATAGATCAAACCAGATGCTGTGTATAAATAAGGAGATTAATGGATGGATTACAGAACTTAACCGATTGTATAAAATTTTGGAAACCAAAATCAGTGACTAAAATTTAAACCATTACCTTTATTATCGTCACATTGTCAAACGTAACATAAGAACAGGCAAATAAAAGAGGTATGAAAAGAAACTAGTGTTGCTATCAAAACATGGGACACAAGGATTTAATGGATATGGAAATAGTCTTAAGCAATTAGGAAAAACATCATTTTCCTTCAGGATGCCAAGTGTGTCCCTAGTGACAAACTAGAAGATATTAATCAATATTTTGCTGGTGTTTTTACCGTCGAAGATACAAATATCCTACCTATAATATAAGAAGTAATGAATTTTGTCGAAGACACTATTCTTTCAAATATTGGCAAATCGAAATTAGATAAGTTTTTATATCAAGAAAAAGCTAGTTTCCAAAGCGCCCTTCCCTGATAAAATCTATCCTATCCACCTTCAAAAACTAGGAAGCAAACTGTCAAAAACTAATTTGTACAATTTTAGAAAATTTTGAACAAATGAATAGTTCCTAAGGAGTTCAAAGCGGCAAATATACCCCAATATAGAAAAAAAAAAATTCATAAAGACTGATTATAGTAATTTTCGGCCCATCTCCCTTACTTCGGTAATTGGTAAACTCTTGGAGTTCATTGTTAAAGATACGATCGTGGAGAACCTAAAGGTCTATTACATAATAAAGGACACCAACTAAACCCTTTCGTTCTCGATGCTCAATCATAACTAATGAGTCTTGGGGATTAGCAACTCTCCAGATTGTTTCCGGCCCCATTTCATTTTGTTTAGCTTGTCATTCACGCCAGATTTACTCGAGTATATTTTTTTCCAGATTATTTCCTGCTGTTTCATTTTGTTTAGGATGTGTCTTACCTTATATATACTGTGCTCCTTGCCTAGTTTCTTCATTATTAGTTGAAAATAGCATCTTGCAGAAACTAGTCCTATAGTTATAAAGTTATAAATAAAATCTTGATTCAAATATATATATATATATATATATATATATATATATATATATATATATATATATATATATATATATATATATATATATATATATATATATATATATATATATATTTATATATATTTATATATATATATATATATATATATATATATATATATATATATATATATATATAAATTCGTGGACAACTTATATCTATTTTTTTATTACTTCTGTAAAGATCCATAATATAACTATAATAGTATTGCTAAAATTAAAAAATAACAGTCACTCAACAATTTGCGTACCGATTGCTCTCGACAAAGGATGTCTAAAAGAAAAAAAACCCTAAATCAATATACCTTTAATAAAAAAATGATCAATATGTCCACCTCTTGGTCACATACAGCCTTTAATTGCGTTTTAAATGAAGAAATACATTTTATGATATCAGATACCGTTATGTTGTTAATGCAAGAAGAGTCTTCCCTAAAGTGCAGATTCACAAAATTTACTATTTATCTTGCTGTAAACCTTTTCTTTAAGTAAATTCCATATAGAATAGTGCATAAGGTTAGTCAAGCGATTGAGTAGACCATTCATTCCATTTGATAAAATGAGGACAATTTTCTTCTGAAAAATTCTATGTTGATTTGCTAGTATGAGAGGGTGACCATGTTGCTGGAAAATAAAGTTTCCTTTACGATATAGCTGATGGCAATCAGGAAGCAGGCCGATAGATAGTAGTGCGATGGAATTTTATGAATTAACTTTGGAATTTTGTGAATTGATAAAATGGTTCCTCGTTTTACCATTCCATGAAACTCCCTCAGAAACCTTGTCAATTTTGCTAAATCTTGAAGATTCATGATAAAAGCGAGATGGATGGATTTCCCTTTTCTTTGAGTAATAAACTCTGTTATTTAGACTATTTGTTGGTACTTCCAAAGTGAAATCCCTTTCATCGGTAAACAGAAGGATTTCTCGTATCTCGAAATTTATAACGACCATAGAGCAACTTACATGTCTTTTTATGTTGTGTTAAATTAATATCACGAAGGGAAATGCGCATTCTTTTAAAGACTTTTAATTTTTGTCGTTATGAATTCCGTTGCACAGAAGAACGGGAAATATCTACTTCTCTGGAGATCTTCCTTTGGGATAGATGAGTTACGAGTTTTTCCTCATGAGATAAAACAAGTTCTTCTACTTAAATCATTCTATTCTCTGTTGTAGGACTTTTATTATGGCCGCTAATATCATTCATTCGAGCTATCGAATCAGTAGTTTTTATCTTTTTAATTAAGTTATAAACAATTCTAAGACCAAATTTCTATCTGGAAATTCACCAAAAAATTTTAATTCTATTCCAACCTTTTTCTTTAAAAAATGCTTCTATTATAATTTTATCATTTAAACTTAGCACCATTGTTATAGGGAATATAAATGATAACACAACTTATACCGTTGGATTGGAGGAAGTACATGCGAGGCTACTTTAAGGATGCAGTTTATAGTACAAAACTTACAACTTTGGTTATGAATTAAGTATATTATAAATTTTTATCAAGGTAATTTCTAAGAATTTCTTTAGAGTTTGAAAAAACAAAATAGTTTAGTTCAGAAAAACTAAATATGATTATCCGATGCTTTAAAAGGAAATGAATTACAATTGGTGAAGTTCAGAAAATTTATTAAAATTTAAGTAAGGCTGCTTTTTTATTTTATATATAACTATATTTTAGCAACGTGATTTTTTGAAAGGGGGGAAATTTAGTTTAGAGTTCCTTTTAAAAATATTATAATTGGCGAAGTTCAGAAAATTTATAAAAATTTAACCATAGCTGCTTTTTTTTAGATTTTAAATTTTAATCTTAGTAGCGAAGCGCAAGCTCCCCCCGTAAGGGTGAGTGGCGAAGCCATTGCCTGGTTGGTCTTATAAAAAAAGACAAAATAGCATATGTATGTACATATCACCTTTCCTTATTTTTATGGACTAATGAGCATCTACCGCGTCACATGTTATTGTGATTATACGTTCAATATATATATATATATATATATATATATATATATATATATATATATATATATATATATATATATATATATATGTATAACTGAATCACGAAAATAAGAAACGTGAGGAATTTATGAATAACGTTACAGCCACGAGGAAAATGAAACAACGGAGAACTGCGAGGCCTTTCGACTAATGGTCTGCTTAGTAAAGGACCATTAGTCGAAAGGCCTCGCAGTTCTCCGTTGTTTCATTTTCCTCGTGGCTGTAACGTTATTCATATATATATATATATATATATATATATATATATATATATATATATATATATATATATATATATATATATATGAGAAGACGTGGCAGTGGCTTTGTTTAAGTTCCCGGATCCACTGCCGTTGAACTTGGGCTAAAATATCAAATTTACAATACTATTTCAGAACACTTTTTCTTTGATCCCGTATCAAATGCTTACGCAACACGAGTTCTTTTGGGGAACTAAAAAAAAATTGAATCATGTAGAGTTTATAGTAGATTGATGGTGTAGGCAAAGTCTAGAAGTCAGTTAGTTATTGACTGGACTATGTTTGGTCCATTTACGGGTCTTACGAACAAAAAACAGAGTTAGACTTAGCCGACTCTTACAGAAGTTCCTTCATGACCCTGGAGAACATTTTGAGCACTTGGCAGAATTACGAGTAAGTCATCTATATAACATTTTAATCACTTAGACTACTAATTTCCCCTTATTGGTGATTGCTATAAAATATATAATATTTTTTTGTTTTTAAATGATAAAATATATGATGCTATTAAGAGTATATAGTCTTTTGGGGGACCTTCTGTATATCCAGATATAAATTAAAATGAAAAGAGTTTCTGAGAAATTCTCGTTTTTAATTGAAAGAAAATCAATCGGATCAAGTGTTCTAAGCTATCATGAATTAAGCTCGGATGCTGGCTAATTTAAAATGTTCAGAAGTGAGGCTGAAGAAAATTTTCAAATTGGGTGGTGGTAGGTTTTCTCAAAATGAATGTTTTGTGTTTACAGCCAACTTTTGTAACAGTCAAATCAAAAAGATTCTATCATTAGTTTCAGTTTCCATTAAGAAATTAATATTGAGCTGTTTGTTATTTAAGTAAGTCAAGAATAAAAGGGCGCTTTCAGTGTTCTTGAAGATAAGAAAACAGTCGTCGACATATCTTTTAATCACTAAGGGTTTCAATTCCGTAAAACACTTACTTAACCATTGCTTCCCTGATAACATTAAAAGCTGTTAGCAAAGCAATGACCCAATAGAGAACCCATAGCCATAGCTTCATAGTGAAGATAAAGGCTTACATTAAACGAAAATACTGTATTGTCCAATGCCAATTTCAAAAGAGTTGAGAAGAAATATTTGGCTAGACATAAAATGTTATCTTTGTTATGATAAAGAGTATCTGAAATAATATTGGACGTTTCCAGGACCGGTACATTGTAAACAAAGACTATATCAATTGAAGTCATAATGAAAATCAAAAGAATATCGCAAAGCTCAACAATAACAGATCCCAAACAAAAGGTTTTACCAAATTACCATATTTAAAACATCTTAATACTAAGATTAATAAAAGTGTCCTATCATTTGCTAATAACTACTCTCATCGATGTCAGTCTATCTCAATAAATTTCGATTCTCGTTCTTTTAATTCCTACTTTCACTATAAATAATCTCTCCCACTACGTTTGTGATCTCCCATATTATATAAATGTATGCGTACAAACTACCTAAGGCGCTTTGTAGGCAAAACTATTCTACAATTAAACAACACTTGGACCAATTGCAAAGGGCAAACATTCCCCTATCCAACCCTGAATTCTCATTAATTCGACAACATTCACAAAAATATAACCACCTTTTTAGTTCAAATTCTTTCATTCCATTAAGTTCTGCTTCTAATTCTCTTGAACTAAAAAGTCTCGAATCTTTGTACAATAAACATTTAAATTCGGTACCTAATGATTACTCTTGCTCCTCTAAGTTATACAACGAAGAAATTTTCATCAAGGCTCCAACAGAACTTTCCTTTCAGCTACTTTTCTTCCATAAATATTAGTTATCTTATCAAATCCAACGATAAGTGTTGTTTTTTTAGCATATTTATACCTATAATGTTTTAATTGATATTTTAAATTTCACTTTCAAATCAGTTATATACGAGTATATACATATAGCATGATTCTAATTGATATTATTGATATGGGTTATTTTTCGGTTTATGCCCGCCCTCGAATTCCGTGGGCGCTTTGTTATAAATATCTCTATTTTTTAAAAAATATGCAAAGCTATATAGTGTATATAGCAGTTTCAGTACTTAATGTGAGCAAATCTCTAATTATCAATGTAGGAGAATAGCATAACGCTCCCAAGTTTTCCCACCTCCCTTTCGGGCGGGCCGCTTATCAACTTTTCCCTTTCCGGCCCAATATCTGTTGATCTTGAGCCGGAAGAAACCTCCGGCCATTTCAGCTAACCACCGAGTTCCTTCCCGGACTGTTTATCGATAAATGGGAGCCCATCTTCGTTTCCGATAGTTGCCGGAAGTTTATAAAGGACAAAATGGAGTAGCTTGACATCTAATCTACTTCCGGCGCCCTGAAAACCTCTCCCGAGTTTCGAGTATAAAAGACGAATTCTTTTAACCCTCATTAGTAGAACTTGCACAGCGTCTGGCGGGGCAGGAATTGCCATCTATCGGTGTAGTGGTAATTCGTCGAAGCATCAAGTCTTCAGAGAGGAGATCGGTCTCAGTTAGGGAGGCTCCTTACCCCGTGTGTCTGCAAGGCAGTGCGGACCCAAGATCGTACTCATATGTAAGAGCCGAAGCTACAACAGCCTCACTCTGGCTCCCTAAGCGAGAAAACTACATCTCGGCTTTTCTCCGTGACCCTACGCGTCGATAGGTCACTCCCCTCCCCCCCCTCACAGAGGCACTCAAGATTCCTCGGAATTCACGAGCGTGGGGCCCTCTGTAACAAGAAGCTCCCGTCACCGCCTTCTTCCAGCAAGAATCGTGACGGAATTGTGGGATCAGGTCGGTCCCTGGAGAACCTACCTCATCGTCTCCACCCCTTACCTCACCACCTTCACTCACCAGCGCCACCCGAACATCAGGTTCCAAGGTAACCCTTCCCTTTCACATTCCCCGACTCCACCGCGAAGCTTACCAGTATTACAAGTGTATAGGGATTTGTATGGTGAATAGTAATTTTTAAGACAAGTGAGATATCCGAGATTCACTTATTAATTTATCTCTCAAAGCACATTATTTGTATATATATATATATATATATTTTCTTGTTTAGTGTTCATTAAAGCTTTATTTTCATATTGTTGTGTATCTAACTTCCTTCGGGTCGCTTGCTGGCAAAGTTTATTCCAATCCTTCCGTAGCCAACCTCTAAGCACTCTGAGTCAATAAACCAATTCAGAACACGGGCCGAACGAAGTATAAGGAGTAGTACGACGACCTCTCCGCATTCGTTATAATAGGATATATATATATATATATATATATATATATATATATATATATATATATATATATATATATATATATATATATATATATATATATATATATATATATATATATATATATATATATATATATATAAGAGTCGGGGAGAACTCCAACCACCCCTCGACCTATTCCTCCATAATCATGTTACGACGAAAAATAGATTGGCCGCCATCTTCGAATTGAAAGAATTTAGTCAGTTTATTTTTTTTTATTTTTGTAAAGTCTTCGCCTCAAAAGAATCGGTTACGTAGAGGTTTTATATAGTTTAGTTTTTATTTTTGTAAGCACTTTAAATATTTCATTTTTAATTAAGATGTTATAATTGTGTACTTATGGGTGCGAACGGATTACGTGACACGTTATAAACAAATAGAGGCCTAACGAGATTTGGCAATCGCGTCTTTGAATTCGAAACTAATGATAAGCTTTTTCGAATTACGAATATTTACTAGTTTATTTTTTAATTTGTTGGGGGTGAGGGGGGTGAGGTGAATGGGAGCGAAGTTAAAAGTTATATAGAATACAATATGATGCGATTGCAAAAGCCTATCCCCCCCTCCCCTCCCCAAGCACTTTTTTTTAATTAGCCCCTCAGATAAATTGAAATTATCAACTTTGTTAATGATGATGGATTCCGCAATTCTCCTTTCAATATAATTGAAGGGCAATACAAATTAAAAAAATATATAATGAATAGAGTCGCCAATTGTATCTATAAGCCCCCGGATGCAATAAGATTTGAGAATTAGCAACTCTTCAGATTGTTTCCGACCCCATTTCATTTTGTTTAGCATGTCATTCACGCCGGATTTACTCGAGTATATATTTTTTTCAGGTTGTTTCCTGCTGTTTCATTTTGTTTAGGATGTGTATTATCTTATATATACCGTGCTCAATGCATAAGTGAATTTTAACACGGAGTTCTCCTCAAATTGCTGCTTGATGTTTATCAGATGGAACGTTCCTATCGCTCAGACCATCGACATCATTATAAAAACCGTGTACCACCATCCTACAATGTCTTCTCCAAATCTTGGCCCAAATATCTTAAGGAGCATGTTACGTTCATGCACATCAGAGGCTCGGTTCAAGACACCGGACGGTAATCTATACAAGCAAATGGATGGAGTGGCTATGGGGTCACCCTTAGGGCCGACTTTCGACAACTATTATATGGGTCCCATTGAAGAGAGATTATTGGACATCATGGAAAATAAGCGACATACATACGAGTATTGCCGATACGTAGGCGACATCTAGATCAACGTCCAAAACGAAGAACATATGATAAACATCAAACAGAAATTTGAGGAGAACTCCGTGTTAAAATTCACTTATGAATTGAGCACGGGCAATAAACTTCCTTTCTTGGTCGTTGAGGTTCAAAACATGAATGGTAGCTACATCATTAAAGTACATAGAAAAAGTACGGACATGGGAAGATGCCTCAATGCGGAGAGTGAATGCCTAGAAAAGTAGAAAATAAGCGTAATCGGCTCATACATCCACCGAGAGTATAAATGTTGCTCTACGTGGGAACTTCTCCACCAAGAGATAGCACGAGTAAAACAAACACTCGTGATTGACAAACAACTCCAATCATTTTTAAATAATCATTGCAAAAATACGGATAAAATTGTAAGTAATCCGGGAGAAGTCAACAACATCAAAGTGTATTACAGAAACCAGATGTCCACGACCTATAAATTAGATGGAAAAAAAACATCAAGGTAATTATTAACCGTAACATCAAGGTTAAAATTCAAATGGATAAAATTCAACTCATCATTTATTATAAAACAACAAAAGCCAGCAATCTCCTGATGAAAACAACAGCTACCTAAACTCCTCGAATCTCAAGTCAACCAACATATTTTACGAGTTCATCTGCCCCGATAAAGACTGTAAGCTTTATAACAACTCAAAATATATTGGCATGACAACTACAACACTTTCGAGACTTTCAATTATGTATCTTCAAGGCGGAGGGCCTAAAAATCATATGGAGAGGGCTAATAACATTAACCTAACGAGAGATATGATAGTTGATAACACCGTTATTAAAAGAAAAGAGGTTAATAAAGATAGGCTGGACATCTTAGAAGCCATATTAATAAAGGAAAATAAGGCACAATAGCGGAAGTCAATAATATCAACCGGTACGAGAGACGCTGGAAGATTAAAACTAACAGAGACAAGTTCAAAATCGTTCCACTGAGTCGCATGTTGACGTGGCCCATCATCATCGATGGGAAGAGATACAGCTACTCCACCGAAGGCACGGTCCTGGGCCTAAAGTTCTCCGACCACGGATACTCAAGACACTACATGGAGAGGGAGAACCTAGCAAAGAGAGAAATCTCCAAGCTATACAGGTTTAGAGATCTTAGCTCGACCAAGATTAGGAAAATATACCTGATGTACGTCCGGGCTAAGCTCATCTACCCCGCAGTAGTGACTCAAGCGGCCAGCAAAACTTCAATGAGAAAACTACAACTCGTACAGAACTCCGCATCCCTAATAATTAATAAAGCCAGAAGGAGTGACCAACATCGGCAGAGGGATCTCCATAGAAGAAAAAAACTGGACTCTATTAACATCTTCACCCAGAAATTGGGAAGAAGGGTCTGGTCAACCCTTACGAATGTTGTCATTTCGGAACTACAGGGAACTGGTGGCAGACTTAATATACCTGCACGACTATGAGAGGAATTCTCACGTCGTAGCCAGTTTCCAAATACTAAGTTCTGCTCACAAGAAAACATTCCATTAATATAGACATAACAGGAACACAAAAACTAACACAGTACAACCAAAACAAAAAACAGAAAGACCAAATAACATAACATTAAAACAACACAATGTAAATTGCTGAGCTAACAGCCATTAAAGGCTTGAATGTTCAAGAATTTAACTCAAAAATGAGTACACAGGAATTGAAGCACTAACAATAAGATGAACACGCTAACAACACAAAAAGGAACAAACATAGAAAAACACGACATACCACAAATAAGACAAAAAGGAAAAGTCAAAAGAAAGAACATAATGTGATGCTCTCCTACTAGGGCAAAATACCCCTTCCCGCTTTAAATTTCACCAACTTTTATCTACAACTATCTCATCATCTACTAAATTGAGCATACCATCTTCTTCTTTCATTGAGGACTGCGTAGAACTCCTGGCATACTCACTCCTGGCAACTATCTTCGAATTCGATAAAGGAGAAAAGATTTGGGGAAAATTTTTTCCAAGAAACCTCCGAGAATTTGAGGTGCTCGGACGTACGGATATTGAGCACTCGCACTCGAAAGACAGCTTTCGCTACTTTCGCTTTCCAACGCCTGACCTTTTGGAGAAGAAAGAAGATCAGAGAATTACAAGAGCATTTTCCACATCGATCTTTACAGAAGAAACCTTCCTTTCCAACGCCACTTTTTTCCTTACGGGGGACTTAAAAAAAAGAGATTTAATACTAGGTGGTCATAATTAATTCTATGGCTACTTAAACACATCACCACCTCCGCTCTCGCCTTCTAAGGCGTAGCCGTGTGTACTGCCACTCATAACCTAGTTCGAACCATGCCCATCGTGATACAAGGCATAATTCGAGGCGGTTGGGAAAGCAGGTTTGTGGACTAGCCCACTGTGGAACCTTCCGTCATGGGCACCCCAGACAAGAGGCGATGCTGCAACCGTTAGGGAAGAGTTCTCTCTATCCCTGATTGACCGGCAGTGATCATAGAGGGACATAAAACCGTCTCTAAGTCAGCTAGAAGCAGCCTCGATACCCAAACCCCAGAAGAGGCGGCACCCTGGGTGGTGGTAGTTGATTCAATCCCCACCCATCATCAAGTCCGCCATGAATCATCCTTCTGGAGGGCCTCCCCGGGTCCATCATATCATTCATTCATCATTTTCACCCAGGCATTTACACCAGCTATGCTAAATATTGAGGGGGCGGGAGGTTCATTCTCATTTTTATCTCAAATATAACATATTTTTTATCCCAGGCAAACTAACTAGGTACGGAAAAAGGATAACCGACAAGAAGAAGGGGGCTGCAACCCAGCCACAATGGACGACCGTGAAGGAGCGAAGAGGGTCCCCCTTCGAATCCTTCCCGGTCGGGACAAACCCTCCCGGTAACAGACGCTTAAGAGCATCTATGCAGATATAGGAGTGGTTTTCCTACGACTTAAGGCCAATAAAATGGCGCTTTGCGACACTGAAAAAGACTTTGATCTCCTTCTGAGTGAGAGCGCAGCCAAAAATCTCGGGAAAATCGGACTTGTACCCCGGACGCCGCCTGACGTGCAAACAAAAAGATCCGTAATATGCCGGTACCTTGACCCATGAGTAGGAAAACACACGGCCCAAGAAATAAAACAGGAACTCGAAAAAGAACAAGAATGGGCAAAGTTCGAGGACGTGATCAAATTAAGGACCAAAATGGAGAAGACCATAGTCACGTCTTCAAAGTGATCTTCAGATCTACGGAAATCTCAAAGAAAGCCGCCGAACAAGGACTCCTTGCATTCTACACAAAAATCTCTCCCGATCAAATCGAAAGTTTAGAAACATTCGTGCAAGTGCAAGTGTGCTTCACATTCTACGCGCTAGACAGGCACCCAACCAAGGAATGTACCTTCAAAGGAAAAACATGCGCTGAATGCTCAAGCCAAGATCACAGGTGGGATGAGTGCAGAAGCACAGAAAAAAGTGTTTAAACTGCGCAAATGGGCATATAACTCTAGCTATGTCATGCCCAGATAAAAAAATAATTGATTCGGAGGAAAAAAACTGAGATTCACATAGAGAGGGAAATAAGGAAAAATACTTCCTACGCCGCAGTAAAAGCAAACGGAAGCATCACTGCAATTGTCGCACAAACCACAACAGTCAATATCGAGGGTAGTATGAGGCCCGACTTAATTCTGTGCATAATGCATGCCCACTTTGTCAACATGGGAATACGAAGCAGACGCAGACAAAACGGAAGTTCACAATGCACTAAAACAGGGCATGATACACATCGCCCCAGAATCATGCAGCAACATCTCGTGCGGTGAATTTAAAAAGAAAAGAAATGGACTCACTCGATTCCCAGGCCGACCAGAAAAAACAAAGTTAGGAAGAGACCACAAACAGATATAAACAACAATGGACACGTATCAACCTAGGATTTAAATATTCACCTTGAACACTAACGGCTGGAAGTAGAAACACATAATCTACTCGAACATATTGGGTTGAGGAATAAGTTCTTGCGGTTTTATCAAATTTATTCATTACCATTAACAATTTTAGAAAAACTTCATTTTTAATTGATAACAATATGCACTTTAATCAATAATGTATTCTCCGTTGTTATTTACGACTTCTTCCCAACGTTCAACTAGTTTTCCGATGCCTCTGCAATAAAAATCTCTGGATTTTGACTCGAAGAATTCGTCTAACCAGGTTCTTAATTCCGCGCCAATTGTTGGAGAGCGATCGGAATAGATGGAAATCCGATGGAGCCAAGTCTCGAGAATATGGAGGATGCGGCAGGGTTTCCCAATTAAGCGTTTGGATGGCGTCTTTTGTCATATTGACAATGTGAGCACGAGCATTGTCGTGTTGCAGAAGGACTCGATAACGTCGATGAGGTCGCTTTTCACGAATAGCTTCGGCGAGTCGATAGGTTTGTTGAACGTAAAGTTCTGCATTGACAATTTCGTTGTTCGCAAGGAGCTCATAAAGAATGATGACTTAACAATCCCACCACACAGACAGCATCGTCTTTCGTGGATGAAGTCCTTGCTTTAATCGTGGAAGTAGTTTTTTATTGGGGCTAAGCCATTGTTTTCGATGGTTCATGTTGACATAAACAAACCACTTTTCGTTGCCAGTGATGATGCGGTGAAAAAATCTGTCCTTATATCCACCAGTAGCCTTATGACGATCAACCAAACCTGCGACAATCGTGGAGTGTTGAAGTTTGTTGCTATCGTTCAAAGCGTGCAAAACCCATGCACCGAGTTTTTGAACTTTCCCCATCGAATGAAGGTGATTCACTACAGTCTTCTGATCACACGCCAATTGCACAGCCAATTCTCTAGTCGATTGACGAGGATTTTTATGCTGAAGGTCGTTCAATTGATCTTCATCCAACTTAATGGGGCGACCAGTATGTTCTCGCCAGTAACCGCAATCTGTGTGGAAATTTTTTCACTTACAGTATCTGCGGTAAGTGGAACGCACTTCCAGTGGAAGTTGTCAACAGGGAATCTGTTGATCAGTTCAAGTCAAGACTAGACAAAGTCTTGAAAAGTGACGGTTTAGGGATGCAAAACAATTGAGCAGCCATGTGCCCGCTCGATTGCTAATCAAAGGTACCCTCTTTGAATGGACCGTAAGGTTACTTTTTTTCCTTGTAACTCCTTGTAACTCCGTACACAGCACAAATATCACGACGAGCTATGGCTGCGTTTGCATTGTTCCCGTCTCGATTGAAAATGAATAACAACAAGTGTCGATAATGCGCCTTTCTTTCAATTTGACGTTCCATTTTGAGGGTACAGAACAAAAATTAAATTAACACAACTTTTAAATAAACCGCAATGACTTATTACACAACTTCAAGACGTAGCCTAAGCGAAAGCCCAATAGTCTACGCTGTTAAGAGACGTAGCCTAACCTTTGCAAATTTTCCTCTCATTATTTATTATTGTTTCTTAATATGTGCACAAATCACGTCAACAAAATTTAAATCAACACAACATTAAAAAAAAAACCGCAAGAACTTATTCCTCAACCTAATAATAAAAAAGGAACACTCAGACTTAATAATCCTAACAGAACATGGCATGAACACAGAGGTGGAGAGAATAAAAATCCCCAATTATTAATTCATAGCAACCAACTACTCCCAGACAAGATATGACGGAGTTGCAATAGGTATTAAAAAAGGAATTCATTTCACAGAAATAAAAGTTCTAGAAAATCATTTTTAGCACTAAAAATAAAAATGACCACAGGTGTTCTGGTCATAGCCGGGGCCTACCAACCTCCAAGACGCTCGTACCTGTAGATACCCAATTTTATTAAGCTCTTCTGTAGACAGGCCTCAACCTTTCTAGCCGGAGACCTTAACGCAAGGTGCAGGGAAGCAGGGTACACAACCCATACAAATGGAACGGGAAAAACCTTTCAACTCTTAATGCAAAGAGGCCTACTAAACAAAGGAGGACCAGACTTCTCTACTTAACTTACAGCCCGAGCCTCGACTAACTCAGACATTATTTTAACTAATCAAAACTTCAATCTAAATCACCACAAACAGCTAGGCCCCGCCACCCCCTCCGATCATCTAAGTATAATTACCATCATCTCAACTTCGCCCATCCAAATAAAAATAACACGCAGAAAAGCAACCAGCAAAACAAACTGGGATGGATACAGACAGTACTTAAACACAATAGAAACTGGATCCCTTAACAACCAAAGTAAAGAGGAAATAGATGGTCAACTAGAATTAATTACCAGAAAAATCAAAGAAGCGGACAGTATACACACCGCAACAATAGAGTACAGGACAGTACCTGCACCTTTATGGACCCAAGAGATCTAAGATGAAATGGAAGAATTTCAGAACATAATAAATGAAATTAGGGCATCGGGAAATACGATGCAAAGGTACAGAAGTATAATCACAATCAGAAGGAGAATGGACACTTTCATCGAGGAAAATTCAGACCGTCTCTGGATTAATATAATAGGTAAAATAGAAATAGAGAAGAATCCAAGGAAATTCTGGAGACAATACAGTAAATTACGCAGGTCACAGCCAAAAGAGGGAATAAGCCTGATAATACAGAACCAGATAGTAGAACAAAATGAGGAGCTTCAAGAACACTTCCGAACAAACTGTAAGAAACCTTTTTCTATTTCACCGGAAGAAAACCAAGAATTCGACCAAAACTACGAAGAAATCTTACATAGCCTGGAAACACAACGTGAACGTACTATACCGTTTAGAAACGTTGGGAAAGAAAGCCTTTTACAATGGATGAATACTTGACAGTCTTAAAATCCTTTAAACAAAAGGTTCCAGGACAAAGTGGGATATCTAAAGCTCACCTAATCAATGCACCAGAAAATGTGCACGAAACGGTAGTGAAGATCTTCAATGCCTGCCTAAATCTTCCAACCGAAGCTGGGAAAACCGAAACACCAAGTCGGAAACTTCCGTCCGATCTCACTCCTGGAATTTCTAGGTAAAGTCCTAGAAAAGCTCCTTAATGAAAGGTTGATAAACCACTTTAACCAAAACAACCTATACAACCCACAACAGAACGGGTTTCCGGAGCAAGCGAGGGATAGACACCGCGCTAGCAATCATAATGGAAAAAAATTGCTACAGAAACAGCGCGAGGCAACAGAGTTGATATTGTACTCCGTGATGTTGCTAAAGCCTTTGACAAGGTGTGGTTGCCATCCTTAAAAGCCAAAATTTGTGACCTTAATCTAGAAATAAACCTCTGCAAAACACTCTGCAACTACCTAGACGAGAGGAAAGCCGTATTGCAGATAAACGGCCAAACGAGTGACGCAATTAATCTGTAAACGGATGTCCCACAGGGAGGCTGTCTCTCACCAACGCTGTACAGGGACCTTCCGCATCCAACCCATGAATGTGCGTTGTATATACAACTAGCGGACGATATCACACAAATAGTGACCAGTGACAGAAAAAAAAACAGGGACATCGCCCTTAGAACAGGAAGAGAAATTAAAAACCTGACTGATGCTGAAATAAGGAACAAAATAAAGACAAAGATAAGTTCAAGTTAATGCCCATGAACAGAAGGAAAAAAACCACTCTACGCGTAGATGGAGAGGCATATCCTTACTCAACAGAAGGACGTGTCCTTGGACTAAAATTAACAACAACAGGCTATATTTGCCATCTACCACAAAAAAATCATCGAAGCAAAATCCCCCTTATCAGAACTATACAGATTCAGACAACTATCAACCAAAAATAAAAGAAAATTATACCTGGCCTTAGTACAACCTAAGCTCCTATACCCAATAGTACCATTGAACGCATTAAGTAACTCCCAAATCAAGAAGATCCAAAGAGTCCAAAATCAAGCCACAAGATTCATAACAAATACAAGTTTTCGCTTAGTTTGACCAACATAGGATCACATAAAGTCACCACATGAGTAAATGTAAACGCATAAGACCAAACCCCTTGAAGAAGGTCAATGGAATATCAATGGTTTCATCCACGAGTACATTAGTAAATAAAGAGACTATATAAAATCTAGCCCTTGTGAGTTTCCTAACAGATTAATCTCGGTTGCATCTTATATATATATATATATATATATATATATATATATATATATATATATATATATATATATATATATATATCTTCCCGTTATAAAGATTCCTTTCCTATGGGGCCAGTTGTGCTTTCTCCAAATTAGTGCTCCTGCCCCTATAACTTTTATACCCTAATCCCTTTCATGAACCGCAAATGGTTCAGGTGGCGGCGCTCCAAGGCTTCTCCGCTCATCGTCTTCTGTGACGCTTATTGGCGTTACCATCCCGGGCGCCTCCCAGGCCATCTCAGCAGACCCCCTCAGCCTGGACAACATATTCCTGATGGAATCGATGCCTCTTCTCATCACGCGTTTCCTCTTTCCGAAAGCGAGGAATTTTTCCGACAATCTTCTCACCATCTGTAATGTGTGCCACGGCAAGCTCCCAATAGAGCCTTTATCGCCCCTCAGTAATACCACATTGGACCTCTGCCACCCGGTTATTCCGCAGCTTCGCGCTTAACATCGCTTTTGTCAAGTCCGCCAAGAATCTGGATGATGGCGTTTCAAGAAGTTTTGAGTCTCCTCAAAACTTAAGGTCTATATAGCCATGCCGAGGTGCCCTCTCTCAAGGACTATATAAGGAAACGCCTCACCGGGAAGCGCCATGGTGACGGACTGCTTTGCTTGCCTGAGCCAGTCTGACTCCCGCTTTGACAGCATTTTGTACGGATTTACGTAAAGTGAATTTTTAGCGAGAAAGTGTAGAGAGTGTCCCAACTTGTTGATAGTAGCTCGATAGTTCGTAATAAGTGGACCACTGGCCTTCTTCGTTGAAGACGGTTACGGAAGATTTCTTCGCTTCTTCGTGGAAACGGAGACCGAAGCCTTCCCTGGCCCACACGCTAGCCTGACGGAAGTTTTTTAAGGTAAAGTAAATTTTTATTGGACATTGGCCCCCTTTTCTCTCCCACCCCTTTCCATCTATAAAACCTCAAGTGAACACATTTACACATACATACCATAACGCATCATATGATGCAGGTGAGATGAGGTAAACCTTGCGAATTACTCTTCGGATCCTCTCGGAGGGCCCGAAACCTGACCGTGAAAAAGTTTTTGAGAAAGTATATGGAACCCTACGCATTGCCCTTGTTAGACTCATTGACCTTAATAATGGATACTCAGCTATCTGCACGGAAGAGGCCGATTGTGGAGCCTTGACCTCCGGGAAAGCTGTTGAATGCCTTAAGACAATCCATCTAAAACCGACCACACCGCCACAAATAAGGATTCACCGCAGTTTGATCTGCAGGCGCCTCGACCCCTGGGTTGGGAGCCACTCATCGGACTCAATAAAACAGGAAATCGAAAGGAACCACGAATGGGCAAAGGTAGCTGAGGTCATCAAATTTAAAACTTACACGCACGTGTTTAAGGTTGTTTTTGAAGACACGGCTATGGCTCAAAAGGCTAAGGACAACGGATTGCTGCTTTTTAACGTGAGAGTTTGCCCAGAACAGATGGAACGTGAGGAGTTTGTTGATTTGCAGATGTGCTTTAGGTGCTACAAATACAACAAACATACCACTTCCAACTGCTCTGAAAACAAAGACCTCAAATTATGCTCAATCTGCGCCGGTCGCGACCATTTTTGGCGCAATTGTAAGAACACCACCACCAAATGTCTAAACTGCGAAGGCCCGCACCGGACCATGTCTATGGCATGTCCAATTAAAAAGCAGGAAATGAGCAACCAAAGTAAACTCAAACGTGAGAAGGAAGAGATCAAAGCAAACTCAACCTACGCTGAAGTTGCCAAAACCACCATCACCGAGTCTAACACTCCACCAAGATTATGTGTTGCATTTACTATGCACACATAGCAAACATTACTCGCCCTGGTACCTTTGCAACAGAAGTCAATCGCATGCTCGTAAAGAACGGGCTTGTGGAGATGTGGTTCCCCGATAACCCCCCTTCAGAGGAGATATGCGTATAACCGTTGCTCCTCAGTGCCAGGACAAGTGCCAAAAAGTGCCAACCCCAAATACAGCCATCTCACGTGACCCCCGACTGAACAACAAAAGAAACACAGACACAAAAACAAGCGCCACTCACACCGAAAAAATCCAAACCTGTAAAAACAAAAGCACCCCCCCCCCCACACCAACAAAGGAGGCAGTCCGACCCAAGGAGATCAGGTCTCCTAGGTCGAGGAAAATCTCCAAAACTCGTGGCCCACGGTCTACCTCCTCATCACGAGGAAGGGATCACCAACTCAAGTACCATTCCAGAGGCTTCAACCTAAAATTGTACGCCCCTGAATCGGCTCCATTCCCAGCTGAGATGGACTCCCGTGAAGTATCGGAAGGTCTTAGGACCGGACGATACAAGTGGGAATGCCCAGACGAGGTTCTGGAGCGGCAGGTTGAGGAGGCCCTTGCACAAAATAAGGTTAAGCTGGCCACGGACTGTTTTTACACAATAACCGACACAGAATTTCGAAAGAAAAGAAACGGCAGGGAGCGTACCCCGCCCAGTACACCACATGGGGCTAAATTAGATCGCGAATAAGCGTCTACTTTAATCCCACACACTAAAAGAACCTACATTACTCAAAATGACCAACATACTTACAATCATACAAATGAATGTCGATGGGTGGAACGGTAAAGGTTCCATCTATGGCAACATTCTGCGACAAAGCGACCCTGACATTATACTTATAAACGAACATGAAATGACCACACAAAAGGAATTAAAAATATTTAAATACGACGTCGTTAGCAAAAATTATAGCCAGAAACGGTATGACGGCTGCGCAATAGCCGTCAAAAAAGGATTTAAATAGAAAAAACTACCTGACTTAGATGAATCTTACCTTGCCATTGAGGTAGGCACTACCCTAGGGGGTCTGGTGGTGGCCACGGAGTATCAACCGCCAAGACGCGGCTATGTACCCATGCACAACCTTCTACAGATCTTCAGCCATAAGAAAAACGTAATCTTTGCTGGAGATCTGAATGCAAGATGTGCAGCATCGGGGTAGACCTCCTACAACAATGCAGGCAGAAACATCGAAGTCTTACTTGACAGAAAATACGTGACTAGAATCGGACCAGAATTCCCGACATACATTACAGGAAATGAGGCAACGAAACCTGATATGGTTTTATCCAGTATCAGGTTTCCGTGCAACTACTACATTGAACCAGGCCCCATTATTCCGAGCGACCACCAGGCTATTAAAATCACAATTGGCGTAAATCCCATTCAAGTTGCAATCCCAGAACGCAAAAGCTATAAGCAGGCGAATTGGGAAAGCTACAAAAATTACCTTCTAAATTATATCCCAGACCCTTTACTCGATGCCAACTTAGAAGAGATAGATGAAGAGCTGGATAAAATCACCGACCTACTAATTAAAGCAGATGAAAATAGCATTCCCCGTATCAAATATAAAACCCTTCCAGCTCCTATTTGGACCCCTCCCATGAAAGCCCTGGCCCAAGAATATAAGGAACTGTCCAATGTAGTAGCGCTGATAGGCCCCAACCACAATGCCCACAGACGAATAAGACAGATAAAAGACGAACTCCAGACACTAATTACGGACCAACAAATACAGGTATGGGACAGACTGATTGAAGGACTCGACATAGAGAGCGACTAGCACATTTTGGCAGACGTACAAACGATTAAAAGGACAACCCCCACAGAAGAAAATTACACTCAAACATGACGATAAAGAAATTGACGAGACTAAAGAGATTGAGGAAATTTTTAGGATTTTCTGGTCTTTAATTTTTAAAATTACCCCCGAAGAAAATGAAAATTATGACATCGATTTCGAAAATGACATAATCCAACAGCTAAACACACAAATACATAAAACCTCCCCTCATTATTGTGTGTCACAGGAAAGAGTGATGGAGGGCTATGGGAGTAAAATAACTGCCCAAGAGCTCTCCGTTGCACTAAAATCCTTTCGTCAAAGAGCACCGGGTACTACGGGGCTGACCAGGGAGAATTTCATCAAGGCCCCACCTAATGTTTTGAGTGGGCTTCTTAACATCATGAATGCCGCTCTGAACACGGGCTATTTTCCCGATCAGTGGAAAGTAGCCAAGATGATCTTCATTCCCAAATCGGGAAAGCCCCCGGACTGCACTGCCAGCTTCCGGCCGATATCTCTCTTAGAATTTGCTGGCAAAGTCTTCGAGAAGATATTGGCAAAAAAGGTCAACTCTTTTCTAGACGAAGCCAACTTGCATAACGAGCAGCAACACGGCTTCAGAAAGAAAAGAGGGACTGACACGGCACTAGCCGTTATTACGGAAAAACTTGCAAACATCAAGGCAAGCAAAAGGCATGCCGACCTGGTGCTCCGCGATGTTAAAATAGCTTTTGATAAGGTTTGTAATAGAGGCCTGCAATTTAAGATCCTGCAAGTAGGCCTCAACCCCATTCTTGAGAGGATTCTATGCGATTACATAATGGAGAGGAGAGCATATATACAAATCAAAGAACACAAAGGCCCCGAATTCTAGCTCGAATCAGGGGTACCACAAGGGTGCTGTCTCAGTCCCCTGTTATACAACATCTATACACGTGACTTACCACAACCTCTCTCCGAAGGTACGATATACATCCAGTTCGCTGACGATATATCACAGGGAATTTATGGCGAGAAACACGGCTAGAGAGATATCTAGCATCAACTCTTACGAGAGGAAATGGAAGATATCAACCAATGCCCAAAAGTTCAAAATAATTCCCATGTTTCGTAAGACCTTCAACGATATACGGGTAGAGGGTGAGAGAATCCCCTACTGCTCGGAAGGGACGGTTCTGGGGCTCAAAGTCACCACAGGGGGATACAAGAGTCATATCGGGCGGACAGTCGCGAATAGCAAGAGAGATTTGAGGGAGTTTTATAGGTTCATCGACCTAACTCGCTCAAATAAACTCAAGATATTCAATGCGTGCATTCGCTCGAGACTCTTATACTCCCCGGTGCCGCTGAACGCGAGCGCCAGGACCCACGTTGCGAAACTTCAAGTCATCCAGAACAAAGCGGTTCTACTTATTACAAACACCCGAAGAAGAGAACGCAAACGACAGAGGGAGCTCCACGACTCGGTTGGATTATCTCCGATCAACGTGGCGCTCCACGAGAGAGCTAAGAGGATATGGCAAGCCATTGGCGCCCGCTTGACCCCTAAATTCTCTCGTATACACTTAGAAATCGAAGTAGACCGACAAAAAAGACCATTCAAAATACACTTGACAGAACTGACAAAACATACAAAGTAATGCGCAGGTTCTTTTAGCATTAAAATTCAAATAAAAACCACTTGAAAAACGCAACCTAGAAGTAAATTCACATTCACTTTTAAATTCATTCATAAATGATAACGAAAAACTTTTCAAAATATTTTTGCAAAAGTCACAGCGGGAATAAAACCCCCGCCAAAAATAAAGGCTTGAATGCTTAAGATCAATCAATCAATAGGGTCGAATATAATAATTAAATTAACCATGATTAATTTAATTATATAAACTATAAATTTATAATTTATAGTTTATTAAACAATGCAAAACAACCCCAAAACACACAAAACTACACATTGACAGAGCTACCCTTTCACCAGGGATCTTTTTATTCTGTCTCCTACACATCATCTATTCTTTAAACTCAGCCTTTAACCACTTTACTCTCTTACTATTCTCTCTCTAATTCTACCTATACTTCATCTCTTATTTTATCCAATGTCCAATGTCCAAGCGCCATGGTGACGGCCAAATATTCGACTACTACGCTCTGCTGACAACCTTCGGATAAAGCATTTTTACTTGCTTAGTGACGGACTTTGAGCACCGCCTACATAGAAGAGCGCCTATTATGGAAGTCTTACGGTGAATCCCGCTTCACCCTTCGAAAAGAGAGATACTTATTTTTCATCGAAGATTCATAATTCAATGAGGGCTTATGCACCTTACTGCTCCCGTGTGAACCTGCTCGGATGTCTGCTATTCATTGATTTCGTCTTAACTAGGCCGGCCAGTTGGACTGACATAATTAAGTGCTTATGTGAAAACTGGTATGAGGCCTAACCCACATCAGAATCGTAAGTCAGAAATTATCTCGAAACTGGGGCATAACTGCGAGTCACAGACGGAGGAGAAATCCTCATCGCCCGGGGGACCCAGCCAGAATCATAGAGGAAAGTACACCCGTCTCTATTTAGTTGGATGCAGTTATTGCGTAAGTACCCGTGAGGGGGTGGCAAAATTTTAGCGGTCCGCCACAATTCACCCCTCTTGAGGTTCCCACTCGAGACCCATCCCACCCATCCATCATCCATCATTCTGGCAGCAAACAAGCGGGGGAACAACACGAAAGTGGACGGGAGCGTTTTTTCACCATTTATTGGACTCATACCCAAACCAATCTGCACTATTCATTACCTCCTTTACCACGTCATAACTTTCTTTTTCACTCCCAAACACCCTAATTACACTTTGGTTTGAGAAAAAAGAAGACATCTCAAGAAGACAACGAAGACTATGGAGACCCTCACTAAGAGGGTCTCCCTAAGGACCGAAACCCTCTACATCGAGCTGAAAGTGCATTAGTGAAACTTATTGAAGTTTCATCTGGTTTCATCGCCATGTGTGCCGAGACCAAGGACGTGGACCAGCTCCTATCGGAAGAGGAAGCGAGGGTCCTAAGGAGCACTGGCCTAGAAGCAAAAACTCCTACACAAGTGACAGCAAACAGAAGCGTGGTCTGCTGCAAAGTAGAGAGCTGGGTGGGTGAGCATATACCCGACGAGCTCAAGGAATCCCAAGTTCGCGAAATAATCAAATTTCGCGAACACACCCACATTTTCAAAATAATTTTCACTACCACAGAAATGGCCAAAAAATCGACGCAGAATGGAATGCTGGTTTTCAATATGAGAATACCAGGCGAAAATATACAACAAGAATTATTTAATAGCATACAAAAGTGCTTTGCATGCTACAAACTCGAAGAGCACACGGCATCGACATGCCCAGACAAAAACAAACTGTGGTGCAATGAATGCGCCACAGAAGGGCACCGATTTGACAAATGTGAGAGCACCAAGAAAAGATGCCTAAATTGCAAAGGGGAACACAGGACCATGGCCCTGAACTGCCCCAAGCGCCGCGAAATTATTAAGAGAAAGGAAGAAGGGAGGAAAGCCAAAGAAACTACATACGCGAACGCCGCCATGAATAATGCGGAAATAAAGCCTGCATCTGCACTTGCACAAATGAATATCACCGGGTATTTGAGTGCAAAGATATTAATCTGCATTACCTACGCAAATGTGTCAAATGCAGCAAAACCCGACTGCTTCAACAAGGTACTGAACACTCTCCTGAAGGCGAATAATCTCCCTTCAGTAATTATGCTTGGAGACCTTGAATGCTCCAAGGCATTCAAGGACTCAGTCATAAAGAATAATAGCGTCAAGTCTGGATTAGAGGATATTATTGAAGCTCCCTCATCGGAGGAATCCGAAGAGGAAAAGGCTGAAAGTAAGGAGGGATCCTCCTCTTCTGATAACGAAGAGCGCCCTTGCACTTGTACACGAGCTACGAAGAGCAGGTCCAAAATCCCGAGTCCCTCTCCAAAAAAAGAAAACCCTGGGCCAAGTAAAACCGCTCAGCAAGCCCCCAAGAAGAAGAAGAAGAATATGAAGAAACATAGGTAAAAACAATTCACCATGTTATGGAACACACTGGAAATTAATACCAACGGCTGGACAACGAAGGGAATTCTTTACGGAAATGTTTTCAGAGAAATTGATGCAGACATCATCTTAATTTCAAAACACGGGAGTGACACGCGTAGAGCAGAAATGAAAATCTGGAACTACGATGTGTTGGTCACAAATGATTCGCAGGAGCGGTACGACGGAGCCGCTATTGTAATAAAGAAAGGGATTAAATACAAGCAGATAAGAAATCGACAAGAATCTTACTTCGTGATTGAGGTCGAACTCGACTTAGGAAAGTTGGTCCTTGCTACCGGATATCAACTGCAAACGAGAGATGTGTTACCAATTCACGTTCTCACTGGCCTATTTGACAGAAGAGCCCCCACTATATTAATGGGGGATCTGAACGACAGATGCCGAGAATCCGGTTACAGGACCTTCAACGGTATAAGAAGAAGCTTTGACATAAATATTTCCCAGTGAATAGGCCCCGACTTCCCCACCTATGTCAGAGCAGGAAGTGCCACAAAACCAGACATCTGTCTGACAAATCGTCAGCTACCGTTCAATTACTACATAGAACCAGTCCAGGTACCATGTTATGACCATATAGGGATCCTACTCACTATTAACAGGAACCCTATACAAGTTCCAGCTGTAGTCAGAAAGAACTACAAAAAAGCAAACTGGACACAGTACGCGCGCCTTCTCGAGGCCTACGATCCGCTTAACTTGGACGAGGCAATTCTCGAGGAGATTGACGAGGCACTCGACGCCCTTAATAACCATCTCATCAAGGCAGATAAGGCTTGTATCCCTAAATCCGAGTATAGGACTATCTCTACCTACAGATGGACCAAAAAAATTAAGGTATTATACCGTGAGCTGAAATTATTGTATGAAATCAACATCGTGAATGCGTCAGTTCACTTAATACAGCGAAGTAAAGAAGTCAAAGAAGAACTGAACCAGTTGATCCATGGACAACAGTGTAGAAGATGGGAGAACGAGATCGATAGCCTAGATCACGAAACAACTCCCAAAGATTTTTGGAGAAAGATCCGAAATCTCAAAGGATCGACTGGGAAGAAGCAGAAGATCGAGCTACAAAAGGAAAATGGAAACATCGAAAGGAAGAAGGAAAAATTGAAGAGATATTCCGAAGTTATTGGGAAAAGATCTTCAGTATAACTGAAGAGGAAAACGAAGACTATGACCTAAAGTTTGAAAGCAACATCATCGACGAGTTTAACGAACAAATACGCAAGACGCATCCTCACCACTAGGTGGATAGACAGCGCGACAGAGACGCCGAGATTACCGAAGAAGAACTACTCGGCGCGATCCGCTCATTCCAACAAAAAGCCCTAGGACAATCGGGGCTTACAAAGCTTAATTTTGAAAAGGCACCAGCCAATGTCTTGGAAGGGATGAGAAGAATATATAACGCCTGTCTGAACACGGGATACTTTCCAGATGCTTATAAAACGGCTAAGAGGATTTTCTTGCTTAAGCACGGAAAGAACCCAACGTTGAAGGAGAGCGATCGGCCAATTCCACTTCTAGAATTTGGCGGGAAGCTCTTCTAGAAGATCCTCAACAAAAGACTGCTGTCTCACCTGTCGGAGAACTCCCTCTACAACCCACATCAATTCGGGTTTAGGAGGAAGCGAAGTACGGAGATGGCGATTAATGTTATCACGGAAAAGCTAGCCCAAGCAAAACGGGAAAAGAGTTACGTTGACATTGTTTGTCGCGATGTATCAAAGGCGTTTGATAAGGTGTGGCAACGGGAAATGCAGTACAATATCTTACGACTGGGCCTAAGTGAAAACTTAGAATGAACTCTATATGACTATGTCACGTCACAGAGAGTGCATCGTACATCAGTTTAAGGTGCACGGATGGACCAAAGTTTCCACTCACTGCGGGCCTCCCGCAGGGGGGGTGCCTGTCCCCTACTCTCTACTTGATTTACACCACGGATGTCTCAGCCCCTGTAAGCCCCACTTGCCTCAAAATTCAATTCGCCGATGATTTCACCCAGATAATCACTTGTCTATGGAAGAATGCGCCTTGGCAAGCTCGTATGACAACAGCAGAAATTGAAAATCTTAACACCTACGAGGCCCGGTGGAAGATCCGCACCAACCAGGAAAAGTTCAAAGTAGTCCCCATAAGCATGAGACTACTTTACGACGTCAGGGTGGGGGATAGACGATATCCCTACACCTCGGAGTGCAATGTACTCGGAATGAAGATTACCTCATCCGGGTACAAGAAGCACGCCCAAGAAATGGAGAGTGCCGGGATGCTTCACAGTGGGCACGACACCGGACTCGTGGAAGATTTCCTTTCTCTCCTTTCAACGAGGAACTCTTCCTCCAGAAGCTCCAAACAAGCGAAAGGGACCTTCATCAGAAAATATTTTTTTTTGTCCTAGTCTTCAACAGTCCATTTAATATAGTTCCTACGAACATAGAGCCTATTGAGGAGGTTATCTTGGTGAGATGAGGCTTCTTCGCAGCCCTCTCGACTTGAAACCTTTGTCGATAAGTCTCCGCCTCACTCTGTGCGCTGAAGTGTTCGCACCTGTTTCTTTCCAATCCTGAGCTAGCTCAGCACTGGAGGCAACCCGACCCTTGAGCTGGGACCTTCCAGGAGGCAATCTTGCCGTTCATTTGAAGCTCATGGGCGTCCATTTACAGCAGTGTAACCAGTCTTTTTATAGTCACTTATGGTCCTAAAATTGATGCTCCTTGATGCAATATCCTGAGCAACTTTCTCATTGTATTTCAGGACGCTTTGTTGCAGAAAACAATGGTTGCGCGTTTTTCTTTGGAAAAAAACATTTTTGTAATGGAAAAAGATTCCAACATTTATTTTTCCAAAATATATTTTACAAAATAGATTATAATTGCACATCATCATTCATTTAACTCATATTTGTCATCATTTTACTCTCTTTATCCAATAGCAAAGCTTTAGGGACTTAAACCCACTTCCTTTAGGAATAGGCCCAGAGCATGATTTTGTCTTTAGCGAAAGAAAGGAGGCTTTTCTTATCATTTTGAAATGCTGACCTTTCTTTAGAAATCTGAAATAAATTTAAATATTAAATAATTATTTCAATCACGTAAATTTTATAAACAAATGAAAAAAAATAAAAATATATTCTGGTCTCAAAAATTTGCCCATTTCAGTATATATATATATATATATATATATATATATATATATATATATATATATATATATATATATATATATATATATATATATATATATATATATATATACAGGGTGTCTACAAAGTCTGGGGCATAGAAATTTTAATATTTTAATAAAAGGTATGTATTCATCCACATTGTACCCAGACTTTGTGGACACCCTGTATATATATATATATATATATATATATATATATATATATATATATATATATATATATATATATATATATATATATATATATCAGGCAATGGCTTCGCTTCGCTACTAAGATTCAAGTTTAAAATCTAAAAAAAAGCAACCATGGTTAAATTTTTATAAATTTTCTGAACTTCGCCAATAATTTTAAAAAGGAACTCGAAACTAAATTTCCCCCTTTTCAAAAAATCACGTTGCCCAAAATATAGAGTTATAGAAGAAGATAAAATAAAAAAGCAGCCTTGCTTAAATTTTAATAAATTTTCTGAACTTCACTAATTGTAATTCATTTTCTTTTAAAACATTATAAAGCATTGGATAATCATATTTTTATTTAACTTAACCATTTTGTATTTTCAATCTCTAAAGAAATTCATAGAAATTACCTTGATAAAAATTTAAAATATATTTACATAAGTCATAACCAAACTAAGATGAAATTATTATTCAAATACTCAAAAAAATCCCCTTTTTAAATTATTGAGTTTAGTGATATATATATATATATATATATATATATATATATATATATATATATATATATATATATATATATATATATATATATATATATATGGGTGCATGCGAATGCAATGTCCCGCAGGAAAAAGGAAATTGTATTTCCAAGTACTTTCGAACTTTATTTTATTAAGTTCTTTATCAAGGATAACTACAAGAAATAATATTATATAAAAAAACCGCCTCAAAAACAAGAAATCACCAATGATGAAGACGGAAGGGGAAAGGTAAAGATTCACATTAAGGATTACAAGAAGCAGGTAGTAAGGTCAAACTGAGAAGACGGAAAGGGTAACAGATTCAAACAAATGGAGATAGCCTAACGAGGGAGATTATAAGACACGAGGAGCGAAAGAGTAGGGAAAATACAATGTACATAACAGAGCATTCACATAATTTAAAAAAAAAATTGGTCCACATAACTAAAGATTGCATATGAAACTAATGACAAAAGTCAGAACTAATTTCTTTAAGTATTAGTTTTTTAATTATAGCATCTATTTTATATAAGCCAGGGCAAAGGTTAAAATTATCACATTGGTTTCCTTTTTTTATAGGGTCATTGGAACGATAAATAAATTTTGCCGAGTTCTAGTTAATTAGATGTTCCTTATCTGACATATGGACAAAGAAAACATTGTTATCTTTTCCTCTTCGGACATTATATTTATGTTGATTTATGCGAACAGAAAAATGTTTACCTGTTTGTCCATAATATTTCACTCCCCGAGGTAAGAAAAATGAAATGTGTTGAAATGTGTCCCCTTGTTTCTTATGACCCATAAATACTTTATGCAAAAATTTGGTTTGATTCGTCAATATTTGCTGGTCGCACAGATTGACAGGATTCCACATTTCAAGTGAAAAAAAACGTTAACATGTCATTCAGAATGAAAAATTAATACCCTCACTATGAAACTCACCTCGCTCCCAACGGACACCACAGAGAAGACAAAAGTGTGAGACCTGTTAACATGGTTCGATTTCGCTAAGATTTTGCACGAAGTACTTTTTATAGAAAAGGTACAAAGGTGAACCCGTGTTGATAAAATGATTGCACTTCACTAAATATCAAACACCCAATATATATATATATATATATATATATATATATATATATATATATATATATATATAATAAATAACACCCACAAGGAAAATGGAAAAACGATTCCGAGCGTTTTCGTCTTTATTCTAAAAGACCTCTTCATGGAATAACGTAGGTCAGGACAGACAATGTCTTAAATAGTAAGGAGTGGGGGAGGGGGGTGTAATACATCTACCTGCATCAAAACCCTAACTAGGGGGTACAAATTCTTTAAACACTTTAATTTGTGATTTAATATAATTAGATATGATAGGATCTAGGCTAAACAATCCAGGGCTAATATTAAAATTTGGGAAAGTATTAATAGAGATACAATCCAAAATATTTCTTGAAATGTAGTTTGTACATTTAGCACTATTCCAATTAATAGTAAGATCCTGACTATAGATATGTCAACAATCTGCATTATTTTTACATATCTATAGTCAGGATCATACTATTAATTGGAATAGTGCTAAACCTTAAGGGTCCAAAGAAATGAAAACTGCTAACACAACCTGGAAAAACGCTAAGGAAAATATTACATGACCCAATCAGAGCTTAAGAAAGAAAATGGCAGATATAGAAACGAAGAAAAATGGGGGTTGAGGATGGTAGCTCTGCGAATGAGCGTCATGGTCATAATAGCGATGAGCGCTTGATGACACATGTTCGAATCCAACTCCATTTTCATATAACGGTTAAAATAGTTTGTCCTATCTTTCTCCGTTTTTATATCTCCCATTTTCTTTTTTTTAGTTCTCATTGGTTCGCGTAATATTTTCCTTAGCGTTTTTCCGATTTGCGTTACCAGTTATATATATATATATATATATATATATATATATATATATATATATATATATATATATATATATATATATATATATGTCTGTGTGTGTGTGTGTGTGTGTGTGTGTGTGGTTGTCAGATAAATCGATACAAATAGAAAGATATTATTCAAAATGGAAAACATCTCCCTTCACGACCTTCTCCATGCAGCATCTAAATTGGGTGCGTGGCCCGGTTATGGAATCCTTATATTAGGTTGACCCGGAAGTTCTGACTCACTTAAAAAGCGGGAAAAAAAACAAAATATAATTATGGAGCAACATCAACATTTATTTTTCAAAATAAATTCCATCATTCTCTACCATCTTCTTCCAGCGATCACTCGTCATCCGAATCTCTCCTAAATACCAGGTTGATGGTCGGTCGGAACGTAGTTGGTCATCACGGGTAAGATCCCTGGAGTTGAAACGTTTGTACCACCTCGAGACCTTCGCCTGACCTTCGCTTCACAGCAACTCTTTTAGAAAGTTTTCGCTTGGAACATTAGCAAATCAAAACTCTAATTCCACTTTGTTCCAAACTCATTTCTGTCAGTTTGGGTTTACACAATGATAAATAAACAGCGCAGGAGCAACAAACATCAGCAGCGTATGGAGGCTGGTAGTCGAATGTTTAAGGTTAACCTAACCCAATGTAGTCAAATTAGTAAGGTTATCCTAACCTAATGTATTCGAATGAGTAAGGCTAACCTAAACTAATGTAGTCGAATGAATAAGGCTAACCTAACCTAATGTAGTCGAATGAGTATGGCTAACCTAACCTAATGTATTCGAATGAGTATGGCTAACCTAACCTAATGTAGTCGAATGAGTATGGCTAACCTAACCTAATGTAGTCGAATGAGTATGGCTAACCTAACCTAATGTAGTCGAATGAGTATGGCTAACCTAACCTAATGTAGTCGAATGAGTATGGCTAACTTAACTTAATGTAGTCGAATGAGTATGGCTAACCTAACCTAATGTAGTCGAATGAGTATGATTAACCTAACCTAATGTCAGTGTTGCTCCATAAAATTTGTTGTTTTCTTTCCGCTTCCTAAGTGAGTCAGAACGTTCTGGCCAACCCTATAAATGGATGACATTGCTTCTACAATGGCGGCCCTCAGAGATCCAAGAGTATTGTGAGCAGCCTTATTGAAATCATTCTCAAGAACACCCCACACGAAATAATCCAGAGGGTTTCAGTCGTGGGAGCTGGACGGTCACAAGTCTGAAGATCAGTAGTACGCGAGGTTGTTGAACAACCATGCCTGTTTCTTCCTTAAGGGCCTTGTGTACGTGAGCAGAGTCCTGCTTGTAAAGGCAAGGCCTTCCCGTGCATACTTTGTTTTTCCAAGGTCTAATTGCAGCCTTCACTAGCTCGATATAAACGTTCCCATTGACCTTGGGGCCATAGGAGGAGATGCGAGGAGACATAACGTAGCCCTCGTTGCTGACCACGCCCATCACCATCAAAGACGGGAAATTTGCTGCGCATGACCGTAGGCACTTCCTCCCTATTCTCCTCCTCGTCATACTTCCGTTTCACTTTGTAAATGTGGTTCCTGGGGTTGTTAAACCAATTAAAAATCTCCTTTACGCTTATCCCAGCGTGGAGGGCCGCGGTAATGGCGTACCCTTTTTCGAATTCATGATTTCAGCTGGCATTCTCATAAGAAACCTCGTATGCTTTTATTCACTTGAAAGTCAAACTCTTACTGAGTGTTTCCAAGGCCAAGTAATCTTAGGCACACTTTCAACTTTGTATATCGATTTACCTGAAACGCAGGATATATACAGGTTGAGTAAGGTATTTGAAGACAGATTTATACTTACAAAAAAATGACTCTTAGAAGCACATAATAATGTATTTTTTTCTGAAAAAAAGCTGTGAGGATAAGAATAAATATATTGTTTTGCAATTTTAGTCAATAAAGTCTCCTTCAGCTTCGATAACGGCTTTCATGCGATGTCTGAATCGCTTACATGCTAGGATCAAGTAGTTCTTGTTCATATTGGACATTACTCTAACTATGGAGGCTTTAAGGAATTCTTTAGTGTTATGAGGATGCTCATTAACCTCTTTCTCGACTACGCTACATACATAGTAGTCCACTGGATTGAGATCTGGGGAGCTATGAGGCCAAATGTTAGGGGTTACGAGAGCATGAAAATTTTCTACCAAACATTCCAGCGTTGCTTGAGCATTGTGTGATGGTGCCGAGTCTTTTTGAAACACATAAGGTCTTCCGTTGCCTACATTGTCGATACATGGCTTAACCATCTTTGGCCTCTTATTCCTTGCAAATTTTGTAGAACATAAATGGGCAACTGCTGGCCCGCGGCAACATTTTTTGTGGCCCGCAGCCAGTCTAGGCAATTTATTTAAAACACAATATAAGTTGTCTCAGAAAGACAATGTTGTAATTATAATGTAAAATTAATATTGTATGTTTGTTTAAAAAACAAAAAGTAGGATCTTCAAATCAATCTATATAACGAACCAGGCAATGGCTTCGCCACTCTTCCCTACGGGGGAGCTTGCGCTTCGCGACTACGAGGGGTGGTCAACAAGTTTTGCGAATCGGTAGGGCAACACAGAGGAAGGAGGATGGCCCGCAGCCAGTCTAGGCAATTTATTTAAAACACAATATAAGTTGTCTCAGAAAGACAATGTTGTAATTATAATGTAAAATTAATATTGTATGTTTGTTTAAAAACAAAAAGTAGGATCTTCAAATCAATCTATATAACGAACCAGGCAATGGCTTCGCCACTCTTCCCTACGGGGGAGCTTGCGCTTCGCGACTACGAGGGGTGGTCAACAAGTTTTGCGAATCGGTAGGGCAACACAGAGGAAGGAGGATGGCTGTTTTGGGGGGTGTTAGCACAAGTTATGACAAGTCAGGACCTGCAGCCACACGCTCCTGCCTCGTCTATTTAAAAAGCAGTAGCTGATCGCAGATCGTTAGTCCAAATTTTTCAACAATGGAGAAGGTTGAGCACCACGCAGTGATCAAATTTTTGACCAAGGAAGGCAAGAATGCAAAAGAGATCCATGAACGCATAATTGCAGTGTACACCGACACCGCCCCTTCCTAGGCAACCACTGCTCGCTGGAATAGGGAGTTCCGCCATGGTCGTGAGTTCCTTGAAGATGACCCCCGTCCAGGACGCCTGACAGACGTGACCAACGAGAACAATGTGTCCCGTATGGAGACGATGATCCTTGAAAATCGACGGGTAAAGGTCGAAGAAATCGACCGCGAACTTGGAATATCACATAGAAGTGTTATCAACATCATCCACGACAATTTGGCCATGACCAAGGTCTCTGCCCGTTGGGTCCCTAGAAACCTCACGCCCCATGATCCACTTCAACGTCGCCAAAGTCCACAAGGCCAGAGTTGCACTAGGTGCCCTGCGCGAGTGCCGATTCGAGGAGCTCAACCATACCCCCTACAGTCCAGATCTGGAACCCTAGCGACTACTTTTTATTCCGCCAATTCAAGGCTGCACTGCGTGGACGCCGGTTTGGTGACGATGAAGATGTCCAGCTCGCCGTCCAGGAGGGGATTGAACAGCAGTCGGGAGATTTCTGGTTGTCGGGAATTCGAAGCCTCAGGGACAAGTGGCGCAAGTGCATTGAAGTCAAGGGTAGTTATATTGAAAAATAATAAAACACTTTTCCTCATATCTCGTTTCCTTATATCTGAATTGCAAAACTTATTGACCGCCCCTCGTAAGATTAAAATTTAAAATCTAAAAAAAGCGGCCATGGTTAAATTTTTTTAAATTTTCTGAACTTCGCCAATTCTAATAATTTTAAAAGGAACTCTAAACTAAATTTTCCCCCTTTCAAAATATCACGTTGCTAAAATATAGTTATTGAAGAAGATATATAAAAATAAATTTTCTGAACTTCACCATTTGTAATTCTTTGGGTTTTAAAAAATTCTTAAAATTTCGATACTTATGTATATTTATTTCTGAACTTCACCATTTTGTTTTTTGATATTATAAAAGAATGATTAGAAATAACTTTGATAAAAAACATAAGTCATAACCAAACTAAGATGAAATTATTATTCAAATACTCAAAAAAATCCCCTTCTTAAATTATAGAGTTAGTGATGATGATTTCAGTCTCAGACTCTAAATTTAGTGACCTAATCAGATTGTAGCAGCATGCATCCAGCAGACTCACACCTTGAGTCTTTCGCAAATTATAGGCACACAAGTTTTTGCTTCTGAGTCGAATCAAAGTCACTCGTGCGTGAGTTCAAATGTTCTTTTACGTCCTACGACTTCAATACTTTGAAATATAAGGCAACAATTCAGTGTTTACTTAAAAATCTGAATTTCATAGAAGGGGTAACTATCTTTAATCAATTAGTTCGCATCTTAAAAATTTATTTTGTTTATGCATGCGGATTTGCATAATTTTATAGCTTCCACCACTAATTTGCAACTCGAATCAATTACCAATGTTTTTTTAGTGGACATCTCTCAGCGCCCAGCGGCAGTCTGAAAATTGTGCGTTTTGGATTAACGGTATTTTTATGTCTGCCGCTTCTTGTGTGTTTGTGTACTTCTTAAAGTTTGAATAATTCTTAAAATTTGTAGAACCAAGCACTTACATCACAATGTCTTTCTCAAATAGAGAATCATGCGAGTGTTTCAGGAGCGGTGGACAACTGATTATTTTTTTATTGAATGCAACAATAAACCTTTGTGCTTAATATGTTCTGGTACGGTTGATGTTCCTAAAGAATATATCGTCAAACGCTATTATAATACTAAGCATTCTGAATATGAGAAACTTAAGGGAGAAGTTTGAAAATAAAAAATAGAAATATTGATGCAGCAGACTAAAAGGATGACATCTTTTTTTCAAAAAGACAGAAAACGTCTAATGATATTGTGCTTGCGAGTTATAATGTCTCTTAAAAGAAATTTGACAAGTATTCAAAAAGCTATTCAGATGGTGAATTTGTCAAAGAGCGCTTTATCTCTGTTGTTGAGGTATTGTATCCAGAGAAGAAGAAAGAGTTTGATGATATCAGTTTCTCTCGAAGAACTGTTACGAGACGAATTGAAGACATTTCAAAAGATATTGAAAAAAGCTTAGCAACGCAAGCTTCCAAATTTGAGATATTTTCGTTGGCCCTCGACGAAAGCACCGACATATCGGATACTGCTCAGCTGGCAGTTTTTATTCAGGGTATTGATAACACCTCTTCCGTGACTGAAGAAATGCTTTATTTTCGTAATATAGAGGATACAACAACAGATGATGAAATTTTCAATGAAATGAAGTCATCCCTGAAGAAATTTAACCTTTCTTTTGATAAGCTCGGAAACATGACAGCGATGGTCAGAAGTAAAGTAGGCCTAATTTCTAAAATCAAATCTGAGTTAAATTATCTCAACCCGGAAGAAAAAAGATTTTATTTCCTTTCACGGTTTGATACACCAGGAAAATTTATGTGCTAAATCTCCTCAATTTGCAAATGTAATGAAAATAGTTGTGTCGTGCATTAATTTCATAAAATCGAAGGGGCTCAATCATCGCTAGTTTAAAGTGTTTATTGAAGAACTTAAGAGTGAATATGGAACACTGGTGTATTACTGTGAAGTTCGTTTGCTAAGCAAAAGGAAAATGCTTAAGCGCATTTATAATCTTCAAGAGAAATTTGGAGGCTCAAGGAAATGAAAGGTAAATTTGTTCCAGAAATTGGAAATAATGAATGGAATCGTGATCTTGAATTTTTTGTTGATATTTCGTCGTATTTGAACCAGTTCAATCAAAAACTGCAAACTCAAAATCAGTAAGTTCATGAACTTTATTCTCATATTAAAACTTTTCAAAGTAAACTTTAGCTTTGGGAAAGATAACTGAGAGATGGTGATATGTACCACTTTCCAACATTAGTAAGTCACACGACTGAATAATTAATGTATTTATTATGCTGAAGAGATAGCAGCCATTAGCTCAGAATTCAATAGCAAATTTCAAGATTTTAAGTCTAAAGATGCGGATTTCACGCGTTTTTCAAATCCATTTTGGAATTAATCGATCTTAAAAGTAATACGATTCTTCAACAAAAATTCAAAGAAGTTTCTTTATTAGAATTCGACTCCTCTCTTCTGTTAATGAACTTTCCCAGAATAATAACATTTGCCAAAAAACATGCCTCAATCTTTGGCAGTACCTACAAGTGTAAGCAGTTGATTTCAAGAAGCAAATTCACCGAATCAAAAACAAGATCGAGGCTTAAGGAATTGAACTTGAAATGCAACTTTAGAGTTGCAACAACTTCAACTCCAACAAACCTTGAGAAATTAGCAAAGAATTCTCAAGCCCAAGTATCTCATTAACTGTAAGCAACGCGTTGACAATTGACAATTCCGGCTATATATATATATATATATATATATATATATATATATATATATATATATATATATATATATATATATATATATATATATATATATATATATATATATATATATATATATATATATATATATATATATACACACACGAGGGGCGGTCAATAAGTTTTGCGAATCGGTAGGGCAACACAGAGGAATGGGGATGGCTGTTTGTGGGGGTGTTAGGACAAGTTATGACAAGTCAGGACCTGCAGCCGCACGCTTCTGCCTCGTCTATTTAAGAAGGAGTAGCTGATCGCAGATCGTCAGTCACAAATTTTTCAACAATGGAGAAGGTTGAGCACCGCGCAGTGATCAAATCTTTGACCAAGGAAGGCAAGAATCCAAAAGAGATCCATGAATGCATGGTTGCAGTGTACACCGAAACCACCCCTTCCTATGCAACCATTGTTCGCTGGAATAGGGAATTCCGCCATGGTCCCTTGAAGATGACCCCCGTCCAGGACGCCCGTCAGACGTGACCAATGAGGACAATGTGGCCCGTGTGGAGAGGATGATGCTCTAAAATCGACGGGTGAAGGTCGAAGAAATCGAGCGAGAACTTGGAATATCACATGGAAGTGTTATCAACATCATCCACGACAATTTGGCCATGACCAAGGTCTCTGCCCGTTGGGTCCCTAGAAACCTCACGCCCCATGATCCACTTCAACGTCGTCAAAGTCCACAAGGCCAGAGTTGCACAAGCTGCCCTGCGCGAGTGCGGATTCGTGGAGCTCAACCATCCCCACTACAGTCAAGATCTGGCCCCCAGCGACTACTTTTTATTCCGCCAGCTCAAGGCTGCACTGCGTGGACGCCGGTTTGGGGACGATGAAGATGTCCAGCTCGCCGTCCAGGAGTGGATTGAACAGCAGTCGGGAGATTTCTGGTTGTCGGGAATTCGAAGCCTCAGGGACAAGTGGCGCAAGTGCATTGAAGTCGAGGGTAGTTATATTGAAAAATAATAAAACACTTTTCCTCATATCTCGTTTCCTTATATCCGAATTGCAAAACTTATATATATATATATATATATATATATATATATATATATATATATATATATATATATATATATATATACCAGGCAATGGCTTCGCTACTAAGAAAGATTAAAATTTAAAATCTAAAAAAAAGCAGCCATGGTTAAATTTTTATAAATTTTCTAAACTTCGCCAAATATAATAATTTTAAAAAGGAACTCTGAACTAAATTTTTCCCTTTCAAAATATCTCGTTGCTAAAATATAGAGTTATAAAAGATATATAAAAATAAATTTTCTGAACTTCACCGTTTGTAATTCTTTGGGTTTTAAAAAATTCACAAAATTTCGATACTTATATTTATATCTGAACTTCTCAATTTTGTTTTTTGATATTATAACAAAAAATTATTATAAATAACTTTGGTAAGAAAAACATAAGTCATAACCAAATTAAGATGATATTATTAAATCATAGAGTTAGTGAATGATGATATATATATATATATATATATATATATATATATATATATATATATATATATATATATATATATATATATATATTAAGAGAGCAGAGGGTTTGCGCGTTGCCAGGCGTATACGTATTTTTAGGATAAGTGAGAAGGCTGCATTTAGGAAGTTATGGTATTTTAAGTTTTTGGTACCGATGTTTCAGATAAGAACCTATTTTCACGGATATGATGACATAAATATAATAAATAAATTCAATAAAATATATATAATTTTATTTCGATGTATATTTTTATATTGTATGTATTTGTATGTTTTCCATGTTTATTATGTTTATTATTTTCGAAATATTAAAAAAAATTACTTAAGTGAAGCTACCTGCTTTAAATTATCCGCCTTTAACAATAGATTGTCGTTAGTCGTTCGAAAAAGGTTCAGAGCACCGAAACAGCCGTCGTGACCTTTACATAAATGGAGGAAAATTAACAACAGAAAACCAGAAAAAACTAAGGAAATATGAAGATTCTTGCAAAGAATTATTGGTGCCACGGAAGCAATAAACTTCAACCAAAACTTTATAAGAGAAAAATTATGCCCCCAAAGTATATATATATATATATATATATATATATATATATATATATTTTTATATATATATATATATATATATATATATATACATATATATATATATATATATATATATATATATATATATATATATATATATATATATATATATATATATATATATATATATATATATATATGTATATATATATATATTTATATATATATATATATATATATATATATATATATATATATATATATATATATATATATATATATATATATATATATATATATATATATATATATTAACGGGTAGAGGTATTTTATACGTCTCTCCGTCAACACCCGGGTGGTGGGAAAAATTTAATTCGAAACTATCCCTTTTTAAGGCTGATTTTTCCGCCATTCACGAGGCGCGCTGTAACGCCTTGCGGAACTCATACTATGGCCTGATTGTTGCACTGGATACTTTTAAATTAAATGTTACCCACGCCCCGAATGTGGAGGGGGACGAGGGTGTAAAAGACCTCTGGCCATGAGATGAATGTCCTAATTCTCCTCCCTACCTTTTTCGTACATATAGTGGACTGAGGGTGTACTTGACTTTTATATATACATGTGGCGATATTTAGGTGAGATCATATAGCTATTTTATGGTATCCATTGAAGAAAATTAAATAATTTGCAACGATTTAACCGTACGTAAAAATACATTTATCATTAAAAGGTGAACTTAGGGGTGGGGGGGCTATATGTTTTGCGTATTTATGTTACACCAGAACAAAGCCAAACTTTACGGAGTTGAATTTCGACCTCCATTCAAAGATTGTTCGGATCCGATGTCGTTTCTTAAGCCATGAAAAGCTGAGGAGAGGACAGGATTGCTCTTAGCGTGACGGGGGTCATTTATAAAATTTGTAAGAAATAAGCAATCATACTAAACTTGAAATCTCGTTATTTTAAGTCGAATAAATCTTTACCAATTATTTTATTAGTTTTTTTTCATATTAGGGGAACACCCTAGAAAAAGAACAGCTCATAGAAGGAATAGATGCCTAACTTTAAACACTAATTCAACTGTGGCAAAATTTGAAGTGTTTAAGTGTTTGGTGGGTTTAAGCATTATATAACGAGTGCTTAATAATCTTGGACATAGCTGTATATATCCATGCATGTTGGATGTCAACTTTTTAGGATAATTTATTCTTTCGTTGTACACCGGCAAAGGTTGCGAATGGGTTTTTTTTGGCCTTGTCCTTAAAGTGCGGGCGAACGGAGGCGAAGCGACAAACACAGCAAAACACAAGTGGGTGTGTCTCTGGCGGTCTGCGCCGCTGTCCACCAGGCCTTGATCAATCTGATGGGATTTAGGCCAGACGGGGTTTTCCCTGTCTCGCCACCTGTTTCTCTGTCTGTTTAACCCCACCCCGCCCGTTTGGGCCTACTTTAAATAATGGGGGTTTTCTATAACCGCCAGTTTGTAGTCCTGTTGTTGGCTCCAGGAGCCTCTTCTTGAAGCCAGAAACGAACCCCCTTTCAAGCTCATCCATATTCTCCGGTTTCGCCCTCACTTTTGTAGCCAAAAGTGGGGTACACGTTTGTAACTTTGAGTTCCGGGGGCCTTCAGTATGTCCTTGGAGTGCATGCATTTTTTTGATACACTAAGCATACGAGGACGTCAAATTTCCCGCAGTGGTCCACCTCGAAAGGAATCGAACTTTCTGTCTACTTTCCCTCTCCCTTTTCCCCTCTAGGGGAATAATTTGAAACAGCTCGAACCACACTTGACATGAAGATGTGGCAGGTCCTTTTTTCTCCAAAGAGCACCTAAAAAATTATTAACAGGCTGTATGTTGGACTGGGGTTGTTTTTATTCTGTTGGTTGTGCGCGTATTCAGGAAACTGCATATTTGTGGGAGCCGATAAATAGTGCCGTATGTGGAGAAATACTGGAGAAAACCTAGCTGACCTCTTCTCGAGAGCTGAAAATCGAGAAGAAATGGATCATCCAACAAAATGACGATCCTAAACACATCGAGGAAACTTCGCTGGTTCGAGAGGAAGGCGATCAATGTTTTGAAATGTCAATTCCAGAATTCCCTAAACCAATTCAGGGATTGATTTTAGAAGGTTAAAGACAGCGTCCAAGGGCACAGCTCCCCGGTACCTTGATGGAATTGAAGAATACCTGCATGGAAGATTGGAAGAGTGGGAAAATACTGTAGCCATGCGAGAGGCCAACTTAATTATATTAAAAGCGTCTGTAAGCTGCCATAACAAGCAGCAGGTTCACAAATAAATATCTCTTATAATTTGAAATTGTCCTTTAACTTTTAAACATTTCTGTTTTTGTTTGTTTAGAATTGTATGCATAGCGTAAAATTTATCTAAAAAATGTGGACCCATCTACATTATGATATATTAATTATAAAAACCTATAGCTTGTTTGTACATATGCGAAAATCATCATCAGTAGTCATCTGAGAGGATTGTTGGGCAATAGTCCAATGCTCGAGTTTACTCCAGCCAATGATCAACATTGATCTTTTGATATCCTGAGAGGTCTTATTTGAACCTCTTTATGCATAAAAGTGCTCAGTTTAGAGTTTCTTTTCCGCTTTTGATAAAGTTTCTTCTAATAATGTGTCTCAGTTTTCTCTATTTCGGACTTTTTATTAGTATATCCATCACTTTTAGTTGCGTTCCTATACAAGTGTTTTTATCATGTCTTGTTATTCACAAGCTACAGCGTTCTCTTTCTTTGCGTTGTTCTCAATTTCTGAGTGCATTTCACATTCGTATCCATCTGTCTCCCGCATAGATTTATTTTCTATTGTCTTAATACGCAGTTTTAATATATATATATATATATATATATATATATATATATATATATATATATATATATATATATATATATGTGTGTGTGTGTGTGTGTGTGCGTGTGGAAAACTCACAAAGTATCGCGTGAGTAAGCAATAAATGCAACAAAGCCCACAAGGAAAATTAATTCGAGGATTCCAAGTACTTTCGAACTTTATTTCGAGTTCTTTATCAAGGAATAACAGAAGTATTGAAAATTGTAATATTTAAAAAGATGATAGAGAGGAGAGGGAACGCCAACAAAAAAGCAAAAACCAATCAGCAAAATGAATTAATATGAAATAAAACCTTAGGAGGAGCGAAGATAAATACCAAATAAGATCATTAAATCAGGTAAATTCAAAAGACTAAAGGTTGACAAGAGGATTAAAATACCGCCTAGCTAATTAAGGAGGGGGAAAAAATCTTAACAAGAGATTAACCTCAGAGATCGGGAACTAAAAACCAAGGTAGAATAAGTACAAATGTTCTAAAGACTTGACTCAAATGGAAATAAATACAAACAAAAACATAAGTCTACATAGATGCACACAAAATAAAATTAAATTGTTTATTAATATTAATATAAATATTTCGTCTCAAATTAAAAGTTTCGACAGTACATTGTGAATATAATTTTAAAATTACCATCAAGTTTATATAAGCCAGGACTTAAATTCAAATTTGTGAATTTACTAATAAAGGTTGATTCAATGATATTTCGGGAAATTGTATCGTTATTATGACATATGATTTTAGTAGAATTCCAATCAATATTGTGATTAAGATATGACATATGAACATAAAATGAGCTGCTTTCTTCGCCACGACGGACATTATATTTATGCTGAGAAATTCGTTTCTTTAAACATTTACCTGATTGGCCAAGGTAATATTTAGAGCAATCGATAAATTTTACGCATTATACATTACCAATAGGGAAAGGGTCGTCCTTGACTAATAGTTTAGAGATAGTATTATTATATTGGGTTAAGGAATAAGTTCTTGCCGTCTTATCAAATTTATTCATTACCATTAACAATTTTAGAAAAACTTCATTTTTAATTGATAACAATATGCAATTTAATCAATAATGTATTCTCCGTTGTTA